>CM029378.1:22037706-22255206 GCA_017165825.1 Hepsetus odoe
ACAGTTCATAAAAATGTACTTATTTATATTTTTCCGCCCAGTCAGCTCTGAATTCTTAGTACAGTGACTGAAATAAGGCAACATGATCTGAGGTGGTGAAAAATAATAAATTCTTTATTTCTAGCTCGTCCCCTGAAGGTAAGGCACTGAGCTGAGACATGAAACACATGGTCATAAATTAAAGATATACAAGTTATCCTGTGTAAAGGTTCTGCCCAGAAGTGTAGATATTCATGAACGTTACATGTTTATTAATGAGCGATTCATTCCCTCCATCCCAGTGACCAGGAGGACACACTGGAGCAGGGCGGCGTCTTCTCACTGCAGCTTCTTCTTGGCCACTTCAGCCATTTCTCGAGCTCTTCTCCTTTTCAGCTTCTTTTTGAGCAGCAAGAGGTCGACGTAAACGATGTGTCCGAGGGCAGTAGAGGCGCAGAGCAGGCCGCCGTGTAAAGCGCCCGCGATGCCACAGCTGAACACATCCTGACCTGGAGTCAAGTGAAAGTGAAGTGAAAGTGATTATCAGCCATTGTGAACACACAGTGAACCACAACCAAACCCATCCTCTGTATTTAACACACACACACACACACACCGTCCAGCAGGGAGCAGACATAGCCAGCACCTGGGGAGCAGTGACGGGGGCAGTTCCTTGATCAAGGAACCTCAGGGTAACCTGCTGGTCTGGGGCCTAAACACCAGGACAGTGCTGCCCCAAAAGACAAAGACAAGAATGGAAGCTGTGCTGAGGTTAAAGGAGCTAATAGTAAATTCCAGGGCTTGAACAATGATTGATTATTGGCTATCGGTGCAGCGGGTAGAGCTGTCGCCTCACAGCAAGAAATTCCTGGGTTTGATTCCAGGCGGGACGGTCCGGGTCCTTTCTGTGCAGAGGGGACATGTTGTTCCCGTCTTTGTTTTCCTGCTTCCTCCCACCGTCCGAAGACGTAGACATCATGGACTGGAGATGCTGAATTGTACCGCTTGGTGTGAGTGTGTGTAAGTCTGTCCTGTGATGGACTGGCAACCTGTCCAGGGTGTGTCCCTGTCTTTCAGAGAGCAGGGACAGACTCCAGCTACGCCCATGACAGCAATCAGGACAAGCGGCTCAGAAAAAGTGTGATTACTGGTCATTGATTATGGCTTAAGCGTCTTTTATCCTGAGCAAAAGCAGTTTAAACTCTTCAGATGTTTCTGTGGGGAAGACTCGGGGTACTGGGCCTGTAAATGTTCCTAAAAATTTGCCCTGTATGAGCAGATCCAAGCCAGAACGTGGTGTGATTTCATACTTGAGCGCTTCACTGAGTTTGCTTGGATAAATATTTTACATTTGGGTTTGAATGAAGAAACATGTGCATCCTTTAAACGGAACCCCTGCAAGCTATTGCAGATATCACGGCCAAAACATTAACCGTGCAATTGAATAATGTAGTCAAGGTCTCCATATTTCTCATTTGGAGACTGTAAGGAATATCGTACAGTTATTTAAAGGGTCAGTGTTGCAGAAAAACAGTTTTTTAACTAAAAAAAAAACAAAAAAGTTGACAGCTGCTTCAAAAATATACCCTTTTATTACACTTTTTATTACACACCACCCATGCAGCTTATCTCGAGCATTTACACTGAAGTTAGAAAAATCATCTAAACGCCTTTTTATACATGACAACCAATCAGAACAGAGCTCGTTTTCCTAACTCTTTAAAGCAGAGAAACTGCAGGTCTAAGGGATAAAAAAAACTCACAATCAAAAAGATAATTATGAAGGGTTTTGAAAAATAAAGGCACCAAATGTCATCAAACAGCAGACCCTTTAACTTATTTCCAGGTTTTTATTTATTTATTTTTTTTATTTAAAGTCACACTGACTAGTGATAATTTTGCTCCTATTCATCTGTGGATGGATTAAGGACTAAAATGAGATTTTAAAGAAGTGCAGAAAAGAGCTAAATAATGTTGTAATTCTTAAAATTCTCATAATAATGCACTAATTATGAAATAATAATAATATATTAAACAAAATTAATGAATGACATATAATAACAATCATATTTAATGGGAATTAGGAGTTGATTGACCATCATTGTACCTGGATATCATTGTTGCGCAGAGAGATATGCCAGTCTGGGGTGTTCTTTTGAGCAGAGATTTTTATAAATGTATTAAATATTAATAAACAAATAAAAAAATTTATTCACTTTATAAATGAAAAGGCTTTTATTCTATAAATATTGCAGCGACATGGCTCGGTGGACTCTGTGTGTTACCTTGTGTGAAGATCTTGCCGTACCTGAAATGTAGAGATTTTTCACAGGAGTGTCACAGCGGTTCTTGGCCATGACGTCTACTTGAAAGCGCTCCAAGTTGTGCTCAGCTGAGTACATGGCTCCAAGGTAGGCGCCGAGGTAGTGCGTGTTGGTCAGCGGAGTGGCTACGTCCTGAAAGACCAACTGAGGAAAGACAGAGGAGTGAGGTGACCAAACATCCCAACATTGACACATTCAGGGACAATCTCGCCACCTCCGCACCTTCTCCCTGAGCTTGGGGAAGTAATCGCAGGCCCAGTCGAAGAGATGTTTGGCAAACCTCATCTTGTAGGCCATGTAGTCATCGCCTCGCTTTTTCACAGTCGTATCCTTCCACTCCTCAAACCAGTCGTAGTTGACCATAGTCAGAATCGTCATGCAGGATTTGCCTGTAACATTAATGTTGGTCAAACCAAAAAGGATCCCCAGCTCTCGCTTGAGCTCCCCGTACTGGCGTTGACAATGGACTTGTCCACAATGAGGTCCAAATTATCAGTCTTATTATTCAGAAACAAATTTGACTGCATCTATAAGGTGGAGCAGACTCCAGGCAGCAGGCTGTGGTTTATGACACAGTAGGACTTACTGTTAGATAGAAACATCAACTAAACTCCAGCCTTTTTACACAGCAGGAGCTGATCTAGGAATCAGTCCTCAATACAGAAATATCTGATCCCAAATCCGTCTGAACAGCAGCCCTGGGGTTTGGGTAAGTCCAACTGTGTCATAAACCACAGCCACAAGTCTGTTCCACCTTAATGAAGAGCTGGAGGAGGTTTGAGCGGGTGGAGAGAAGCTTGGGTGACTATCGACTTCTAGTGTGAATCTAGCCTCATAGGCCTGTTCTGAACATCTCAACTGATCCACCACATCAGTGATTTTATTCCTTTAACCCGACCAAGGTCACAAAAGAGCTTATGATGCAAGAATTATTTGAATATGGACACGGCCTTGCAGCGTAAATGTTCTTTTCTCACAAGTGTGGACTGATCTGACCTTACAGCTTAGTTATGCATCAGCTCGGCTTATGGCCTTCAAAATTGCCACATCACAGAACTGCAGAGGCCTAATTGAAGGTCTGTGATTTCAAACTGCACTGTTGGGACGTTGACGCCTTGACCTCCCTGGAAGAACTTCAAAGCCCAGTGGAATTAGAGGCTGTACCTGGGTGACGAATCTTGGACATGGGGTCTTTGGCCGAGGGGAAAGTGATGAACATCATCGGGATGTTGTCTGGAGCCTCATCCTTTTCCAAGCTGAAGAAGTCCTCCATCCTTTCACACAAAGACATTGTTTAGATGATTTTGCAGAACCACTACAATGTACATGCACTATTTGTGAGTTCCATATCTGTTGGAATGTGCTTCAGAATAATGAGGGTATATAGAATCATTGGGATTGACTATGTTCTTCCCACAACCCATCATATAATTGTCCTGGCTTGGACAAAGAGGAAAATAAAACCAAATGGAAGAATGGCAACGAGCCTGGTCTTGTCTATGACCTTGTTCTCAAGGTTTAGGCAACAGCACTACCCTGTGTGGGCTATGTGTAATAACACTCAACACTCCTGAATAATTAAAGACTTTGGAGAAGGTTCAGGGTTGAAGGAGACCCAGCTCTGGTGGGTCTGGGAAGACAATAAATTGCTAGATTTATGTTCTTGACGTCTGGTTCCATTCACCACCACTGTAAACTAATCCTAGTCAGAGCCATCCACAGCAAACCCACTGTGGATGACTTCGTCTACCAACCACTAAATTTTGAGGGGAATATTGAAAAGTTGCATCCTTAGAAGCTAAATATTGTTAACATGTACAAAAGTGGTATAGCACCAACAAACTAATAAAATAAAATAAAAGGAGGTAATCAGAATGTTACACGTTCTAGACTGATGTTCTAGCTATGGTCATATGAATGCTCAAGAGGGAGAGCAACCGCTCTGCATCAGTACTGACATGGCGTCCATGTCATTAGTCTTGAAGAGCCACAGGTTGGTGGAGTTGATGCCCAGTTCTTCTTGTGTGGCATCAAAACCAGAGAAAACTAAGAAGGATCCTCGTCCAGGTTTCATCATCTCCAGCCGCTTCTGAATCTCTGTGAGGACCAGAGGACATTTAAGATAAATGTGAATGTCCAGACCAGTGCAAAGGTATGGAAGAAGTGACGTGGTGTTTGTGTATTCTGCAGTGGCGGACCTGGTTTGGCTTGTATCTCTGGGGGCAGGAGTCTTTTGAAGGTGTTGAAAATCCCACAGTTGGAGATGACAATTGGAGCTCGCACCTCAACATCTTCTTGTCCTTTTCTGACGGTAACGCCTGCCGAGAAGCCGCACAGTAAGATTCTGTACATACAGACATGACTTCCACAGGTGGACAATAGGACAATATGTACGTCACAAAAATGTGATATTTTTTCCAACTTTTTCCAGCCTTAAATTTTTTAATGAAGGCAAAATCATGAAATTTTGAAGCCCTAACTTTTTAGAAACATTCAGGGGCGTTCTAAGCATCTTATATCAAACATTTTGGAGCCTTACGTAGCATGTTAGTGACACCAGGGGACCAACAGTGGCATGTTAGGGACAGATAAGGGCCTAAAGCAGCCTGTTAGGGACATCTGGATCCCTTAAACAAACTGTTAAGGACATGTTAGTACCCTATACAACCAGTTAGGGACATTTTTGAGCCCTGAGTAGGTCTCACCATATGCAGCTCCTTTGCTGTTAACCAGGATGTGATTTACAGGAGCACGGACCAGGACGTTTCCCCCGTACTTCTGGATGACCTTAGTGATGTGGAATGGGATCTCACTGGCACCCCCTTTTGGGTAGTACGCTCCACGCTTGTAGTGGTGCAGCAGCAGAGCGTTGATCACGCTGCTGGAATCTTTGGGGGGAACGCCTGACTCACAAGAGGGAAAAAATTTGGTCATTTGAATAAAAACACTTTTAACAAACCTGGGACCTGGGATTTTCTTTCCAAATACTGAGCTTCTGGATCCCTCATTACCACCAACAAAGCGACAATACACACCAGACTTGGTTTTGTTTGAATAAATGTACAGAAAATTCCTCGGCCATGGTTCACTATTGATTAGTACCAGGAATCCAATGTGAATTATGTAAAAAAGCTCTTGTTTTTAATTGAATTTGTGGATTTCATCGCATGTTTCAGTCCAGAAAACAAACCAAAAAAAGCATCTCACCATAGAAGAAGTATGCAAAGATTATTTGCAGGTCCTTGTTGGAGGTCAAGTTGTCGGCCACTGCGGTGGCACTTGAGCCCACAAGGCGGAAGATGGAGGAGCAGAGGTCGGCAATGCCGCTTTTCAGCAGGAACAGTGCCAACCATTTGGGAATCAGCTTGAGGGACGCCAAATAATGCGTCTTCCTGGCAGAGATCTTTAGAGAAACATGAGAACAAAGACGTTTATTAACTTTAAGGCTTCTCACAGGGCCCGAAACGACCATGAGCTCTCCAGATATTCAATTCAGTTCCCTTCAATGTTGAACATATTTTCAGATCAGGACCTTCATGATCTTAAAGAACTCTTCTACAGCTTTGACATCATTGGGGAACTGCTCCTTCAGATGTTCCTCCATCTCAGTTTTGCCCATGTAGATGGTGTACTTCCTTCGTTCTTCTCCAGTGCCGATCATGATGGTGTCAAAATGCTTGTCCAGCTCCACAAACTGCAGCTGGCCTTCAGTGATCTGGTCCATGATGATCCTGAACAAGCTGTTCTCATGCAGTTGGCCGATGTAATGGAGACCTTTAGAGATGAGTGGGGCCCATTTTAATTAACAGTGGTTCATTTTATAAATAATAATGAACTCTTTAACTAAAATGTGAAGCATGAACACCACACACTCTGGCAACCTGCCCTAGCAACCACCTAGATGCAAGACACCTACCACCTACCAAGGGCCTCGCCACAACGTTCAGTTCATCATATGAGAATGTAATATATATAATAATATGATTAATTTATAGAGCACCTTTCTCAAATCCAAGGCCACTTAGAGTCTTTTAAGAATCATTTACATCTCTGGATTTGGATTTAAACAGGACTAACTGCTACGATTTTCTATCGTAAGGCCTGGACGAGTCTAAAAACACAACTAACAGCTGCTCCTTGGTTGGCAAATGCCAAAGATTTGCTATGAGGACGTTTCTTACCGACGTCGAACTCAAAACCCTTCTCAATGTATGTGTGGCAGCAGCCTCCAGCCTGGTCATGCTGTTCCAACACAAGGACTCTTTTGCCCAGTTTGGCGATCGTAGCTGCTGCCGTCAGCCCACCGATCCCGCTGCCGATCACAATCGCATCCAGATTCTCCGGCACCTTCTCCCTGGTGAAGCCTGCAGAACCAAATCGTCCAACATCAGTCCCTGTCCTCACTAATGCTTTCAATGCAAGCAAATACTCATGGCAATGTTCCAACAGCAAACCTTCTCAGAGTGGGAGCTGAAGGGACAAACTGTCCTCGTTAATAACCCGCTCATTTTCAGGACAATAATGCAAGGACATGCAATAAAATGTAAATTCGGGTGAACGAGCTGCATGATATTTGGTTAGCAGGCGAAATCTGATTGGCTTGTTCACCAACTGTCATGAAAGCAATTTTGATAAGTGGTTTGTGGACTCTGGACTCCCTGCAAATCTCTCAATCCAATTAAGATAAAATCAACACAAGATACAGAGTAATGCACAGAAAGCTGTTTATACTAGCATTAGTTTTATTATAGATTAATTACTGTGTGATACTGTTTTATATGAAGGCATCTATTTAATCTGTGTTTATGACACAAGATGTAATACATAGATCAAATTGTTATTTGTATGCAAAATGTTATTATATTTTTATTTACAAATTATTATTTTTATCGTTTAAAATAGATTTAAATTTATAATTTAAATATCATTTTTTTAATGTTAGATGTATTTCCTCTCCTTTGTATATAATAATAATTATTATTATTATTGTTGTTGTTGTTGTTGTTGCTAAGATTTTTATTATCTTTCCTTCATTCATTACATACCTTTTTTTGCAAAGTATCTTGATAAATTGTTTTCTGTCTGACAGTGCGGATGGCATGAAAATCCATCCATTAAAGAAAGTATGGATTTAAAAATACAAGAGTAATCACTTGAGCAAATATCAGCATCATCATCTGCTCACCTTGCTTCAGAACTTTATCTCTTTTCTTCTGGTCCAGCTCTATCGGTCCTGGAGGTCTGACCGACTCCAGTGTGAAAGGGCTTCGCCTGCCAAACAGGTACCAGTACGTCCCCCCTGCACAAACCAGGAACCACCCCAAAATCATGAGCAACCACATGCTGAAGTGGCCTCGTTAGCTACTTAGAAGCAAGGAGGAGTGAAGCTGCAGGATTGCAGGGCTGCAAGGCGGATGCGTGGCGTGTTTTTCCCAGCGGTTTCCTAAGTGTACAGACGGCAGTGTAGAATGGCGTCAATGTCCAGAACGACTGCACCTCGGTCTGAAAGTGTGGGTTGGGTTCATAGGTACCTTTTATTGCTGGCAGTGCTAAAGGTCTAAGAAAGCTTTATGGGTACGCTAGTTAGTGTAATGTTGAAGTATCTTGTTGGGGCCTGCAGTAAAGATAACAGGTGAGGGCACCTTATGCTGAGTATAACAGTCTTCCTTCCATGTGCCGAGTGTGGTTCGCGGATCATGCAGGGTTGCCAAGTCTAGTCTAAATCTTCTCATGCGCACCAAATCATTATTTTGTCTCAGATTCCACCAGCTAGCTAAAATTCCCACAGGGCGGGCAAGTTTTCTCCCTCCAAGTCATATGAAGCTTCTCATCTACCATTAAAAAGATCATTGCAAAGCTCAGCACATCTGGATGAAGGCTTCCAATTCTGTAACACAACAGACACCTGTGCTGGAGGATGTCCTCCTCACCCAAAGACAGTGAAGCCATGTGTGTCCTCTTGAACTTCCAGATAACGGTTCATTGTGGCACCACCTGGTACGTGGTATGTGGTAGATTGGATTCCAGGCATTAAAAGAGCACCGAATCTACTAGACTACACGGCCAGGGGATGTTTTTCTTGTTGGCACAATTTGTCAAGAACTAAAAGTTTAACGAGCTTTCCCAAAATGTTTATCAAAGAATATTGGAATATTGGTTCCTTTAACAAGGCTTAGTTACATCCAGAGATTCATCATTTGACCATCGGCAGAGGAAACTTGCTAACTGACAGATAAAATCCACCACATGCAGGCCTGGACACTACGCCCCCCTGTCCGAGCAGATGGAACCAACATTGTTTATCTTGCTGTAATTGAGTAATCTCCAGAGATTTACCAAACTGCACATGCTGTGCACAGATAATTATCTTCGCAGAGCCCTTTATTGTGTCTTAAAAGTGAAAGAGCAGCCAGTTGTTTTGAACCGATAGTCTTATAAAACATGATGACTTAACCTTTTTACTAACATTTTTACTGTTATCAGCTAATGCAATTAAGATAAAGCTCGACTGTAACTGACCCGTTAGACTTTACACACGTGTTATTGGTGGGTAGGAATACTGGAATAAAGTGTTGGTGAAGCACTCAAAACAGATAACGATGAAGAAAAGTTAAAGGCTGCAGTCAAACCCCCTTTATTGAGTAGAACACTGTTCCATGGAGCTACATGTGCAGAATCAGGTGTGGATATTGTCCAGTGTTGACTTTTCCACACATCAGGAGACTTTCCAGGTGGGACACATTCTCACCTACTCTGTGTGCTTTTGGTGGAACATGACGTGCTGCTTCCTAACTGGCTCATATACAGCCGTGGCTCTCGCTGCTCCTTGATGATTTGGCCCAGACGTTCTTCTTGTCTCTCCCATTTGACATTTTTGGGGCGTCTTCGTGTAAATGGTCTTCTTCAGCCTTGGTTGTTTGTTTTCACTCCAGTTACATGATCACATCACCAACATGTCCACGTGGCCTCAACACATTGACAATGTTCAGGAGGCTTAAAGGCTAAGATCTAGAACAGGTGTAAAGACTATGATTTCAGCTCTCAGTGAGATCTCAGGTTTATGCTCTACAACAAGAGCCAAATAAACTTGGGAGCAGCACCGGATGTCGTGTGTCGACAATAAGAACATCTACAGAACCATGGGTTAGAACAAAAAACCTAATTCATTTCTACACCTTTTTCTAACCTTTCTTTAAGCCTTGTGCAGGCTGTAACTGTGGCTTTAGGACTGATATATGTAAATAAGCGCTATTCTGACTGGCTGCGCTGTATCAAGCCTTGTTCCTAAAGCTGTCAAAGCATAAAACTTCATCATGGATCGGCAGGGCTGAACTGCAGAAGGCTGAAAAGGTGGATAAATGTAAATTGCTTTTAGAAAATGTATTGGAAAGTGATTTCAAATGGTTTGTTAAATTGGTTTTTAGGCCTCTCTTAAACCTTAAAACTGGACCCTTCAGCACTGGACCAAAAGTCCACAGCTGGACTGCTAGATTTGAAGTAAGCTTTGCCTCCCTCTCGTGGTTCTGAATTAAATCACAACTCTTCTCTCGCTGCAGATGAAATGGTCAGCCTTTCAGTTCCTTCACATAAACCAGAGGATAACATTGTCAGACACCTTCTACAATCAGCATTTCAGTTTTTCCCAAAAACACATCCGCACGCTTGAGGAAAATGTCCAGAAGGAATTAGGAATTATTATTGAAGTTCAAATATGTACCCATAACATTTACGAGTTTAAAATAAAACATAATTTTACAGGAGTCTGGTTTTAATCTACAAACAGTGTTAGCTTTTGTGCTAACACACTATTAGAAATTCTAAAGGTGCATGTTCTCCTTCTTCTTCTCTCAGCTGCTCCCGTTTAGGGGTCACCACAATGGATCATCCATTTCCATTTCTTCCTGTCCTCTGCATCTTCCTCCTTCAAACCGACCACCTGCATGTCCTCATTCACCACGTCCATAAACCTCCTTTTAGTCATCACTCTGTTCAACCTGTCTAACATTGCTGGTCTCACTACCATCCTGTAAACCTTCCCTTTCACCCTTGCTGGTTCATTCCAACCTGCCTGCACTCTTTTCTTCTCTCTTACACACTCACCATTACTCTGAACATTCCACCAGGAGTATTTAAATTCCTCCACTTTCACCTCCTCTACTCTCTCCTTCCACACCACTCTACAGTCCTCACTTTCATTCACACTCATGTATTCTGTCTATCCTTTGTTCTACTCACTTTCATTCCTCTCCTCTCCAGAGCATATCTCCATCTCTCCAGGTTCTCCTCAAGCTGCTCCCTACTCTCACTACAGATCACAATATCATCAGCAAACATCATCGTCCACGGAGACTCCTGTCTAACCTTTTCCGTCAGCCTGCCCATTACCATGGCTTTAAGTACATAAAGACGCAATGTAACTCCTTCTGACCTTCTCTGTACTTCTACATCAACACCCTCAGAGCAAACGTTGTATCTGTGGTGCTCTTTCTCAGCATAAAACCATCCTGCTCTTCACTCATCACCTCTTAACCTGCTTCCACAACTCTTTCCCAGAACTTCATGCTGTGACTGATCAACTTTATCCCTCTATAGTTACTACAGCTCTGTGCATCACCCTTATTCTTGAAGATCGGTACCAGTACACTTCATCTCCACTCCTCAGGCTCCTCCCACTTTCCAAGATTGTGTTAAACATGTTAGTCATGGTTCGCCAGGAATCTTATGCACAGCCAAAACACTGGACTAATAGCTGAATGGTTGAAAACATAAAAAGAAGTAGAGCATGTTTCTTAACCACAGAAAGACCCAACACCCCAACCACCAGGCAAACTAAGATAACAGGATGAAAGCCTAATTCTAATCCCGAGATTAGGTTTGTGGGAATGAGCTTAAGGGGTTGACACAAAAGGCAAATAAAAGGAGTAAGCCTGACGTGCAACTGTCATTACCATTACCATCCCAACCAATGGAAACAACCTGGACTTCATGGGACACCGAGGATGCTCAGCATGTAGACAGCAACCAGATTTACACTGTCAGGTTGTGTTTGTGAAGTCCTCAGAGTTTGCTGGTTTGAAAGGCATAGCATTACTTTTAAGTTTTAATTTAAAAAGTGAAATGGAAATCTTTGCATTTCAAGCTTGACCAGGAAAAACCAACTAAAAAAACTCTTGTTTTGCTCTGAAGTTTATGGACATCTTGTGGTAGCGATTATGACAGTAAATTTTACAGTTCACTGTGTCATTTTTCAATAGATTATCTGCTCATACAAAACAGAACATCTACAGTTCTGCTCATCTACAGCTAGTTATTTCACATCAGAAGGATTTTTTAAATCGTTATTTAAGGGTTTGTCTGTTTTGTGGAGTCTTTATAAAAGATCTCAAGACCCAACTGTCCTGTCCAATTCAGCTACATCAGAGGCGTCCACAGCGTTCAGTTGTATCACTTTCAGGGCAGAGTGAATGTTGATGCTCTCACCACACCAGGTGAGAAGATACAGTTACCAGTTGTAGCCCAGCTGAGCTGAAAAAAAAACTTTCCTTTGTGGGACTATTTCTGAAAACAGACAGAAATATGAGGTTGAGGTTGAGTCCATATGCAACTTTGATACTTGCAAAAAAAGCAAAACACAATTATCTGTTGACCAGCTGCTACCAAGAAAGAACCAAGAGCTTTTTTTGGACTGATAACTACATGCATTTATTTTAGAAATCAAAGAGAAAAAAAACATATTTTACAAAGGATTGTAAAAGACATGAGCGTCCCTTTCCTTTCACTAGCGGAACTATCACACAGTGTTTCTCATGAGCACATCATGAGTACCCTCTAAACTGTCCCTGCTGTCCTGACTGTGCTTTAAAAAAGATGCTCTCAAAAGAAAAAGCTCCCTGAAGAACCACTTTGGGTATGGGAACTGGTTTTGGTTCATTAGAGGTTCTGGGAACGAGAAGAACTCTAAGAAGGCCATGCAGAGTGCCTGCAGAACCCCCCGAAACCCATTTGAGATCCTTCCAGGGGCACTTTTTTTTAAGAGTGTGGCCGGTGGAAGGCCACTGCTATGTGATAATGCAGCCTCCCTTCTCCTTGAAGGGGTTCTTGTCTTCAGGAACACCCTTGACAAGTGGGTCTTCACCAGACTGGGCCTCAACGTGGGAGATAAGTTCAGTAGCAGTCACAGAAATCTGCAAGGAAGAAATGAAGGAAAGAAGGATGTTCATCAGAGCTCATCGGGTATTGACCCGCATCCTTATTCGACATCGCTCAACAACTACACACTGAGCAGACGTTTGAAATCTCCTCTCACTAAACTCAGGCTCTGCTGAGCTCTTCCACCCCATAACAGCATTGATATAATTGGTTAATCTTCATCTGCCCACTGGTCCAGGTGGACATTATCCCTCGTTTCTGAGGCGAATCAGAATTCGTTTGATTTGGTGGGAAATTGGACTTTTGCGTTTTTATTGTGTTTATTATGACCAGAAACCAGAAAAAAAGGGTTTCTGATTCCAGGTTGATTGTTAGATGTTGTCTTTACAATATTACGCTTGAGAGGAATTAAATCACGAAAATAAAAGAAATAAATAAATGAAACGTTCGAATAATCTGCAGTTCGGTTTAGTATCTTCGGTAGTTCAGTTCATCATCCTTCACACACCAAAACTTGTTTTACAGCATTCTGTTAATTCGTGGAAAACTTTGGACAGAAGGGACACAGGACACTAAGACAGGACACAGAGATATTATTTTATATGTGTGTCTGAAAGTAAATATGTCTCTTCTGTGTGTCTGAGGTTCAGACTTTTCTGGGATGGTAAGTGAGACACTCACCGCGGTCCTGGATGTGTTGACCTCTTTCTTCAGCTGATCCAGCTCCATCTTCAGGATATCTTTATCTGACATGTCCCGAGCCATCTTGTCTGTCAACAGAAATGAAGATCAAGGTCAGAAAGCAAGAATTTCACTGTAAGTTCAGTGTGCTGTGTGTAAAAGTCTAGACTATTAAACAGTCTTTAATCAACAGTTGTGGCCAAAAGTCTGAGAGATTCAGAGAAAATCTAAGTGAAGCTTCTGCAGGAGCTTCAAAGTTTCCCTGTGTCGTCCTTTTAATGACTCAAAGATCCATCCAGTCAATTGAACACACACTTTACATTTACATTTACAGCATTTTGGAAGACGCTCTTCTCCAGAGTGTCCTCCATGTCCTGAGTACAGGGACAGTCCCCCCTGGAGACACTCAGGGTTCAGGGTCTCAGGGACCCAGTGGTGGTAGTGCTGGAGGAGGGATTCGAACCTGGGACCTTTCTGTTCAAACACCTGAACACACACTTTAGGCACACACACACTCTCACCTTTCTGTTCAAACACCTGAACACACACTTTAGACTCACACACACTCTCACCTTTCTGTTCAAACCTAAACATGGTCAGTGTCCCAGACTAGATTTTTTCTTTTGTTTTTTTATGAAAAATCTCCGTCCAATTCATCGTCTATCCATATTTCCACCTTTTCATTATGTTATCCACCCTATCATTGGTCCATCAATCAATCCATTCATCTAGCCATCCATCCATCTTTTCATCCAACCACTCTACCATCAGTGCATCCATCCATCCATCCCTTACCGGCTTAACAGTGGGACGCCAGGCAGAGAAATGTGCTGATGTCCTCTAGGAGATCATCAGCAGTTCCTCCTCTCTTCTCCCCAGCAGAATGAACTCTTCTCCCCTCGTTCTTCTGCTCTTCATTTGGCCTCCAGCTTTTTGGGCTGATCCGTGAGGGGATTGGCCTCTGATGTCATCAATCCCACTTGATCCTGTTAGGAGAATCAGAGGAAGTAAGGTGTCTCCAAGGGGGCGACCTCTAAAACCCATTTGGGGAGAGGATATTTCAATGATGCACGAGAGAACTCTGCTTTCTCTCCAATCAGAGCTGACCAGTAGTCTCCTCCTGTAGCTCAGTGTGGTTGGAGATACATGCTTTAAATACTAATCTGCTCATGTTGATCAGCCTCCCAGGTTAGTCAGTAGGAAACTGCTGAGGGACAGAGCTGTAGAACATCAAGTTATAGTCTTCTTCACATTGCGAAAGTATAGATTTAATATCAGGGTAAATAAAAAAAAACAGTTAAAAAAATTATTTTAGGATTCATTTAAAAAAAACTTTAAAATTGGGAATATCAATAATAAGAAAAAGTATTTTCTTTTAAAGGTGTTATTTTTTCTAAAGCCTTTCCTTAACTGGCCGATATTCTGATTTTTTCTTGTTTTCATTTTCCGTAAAGATTTACTCCAATTATGTGCACTTCTGTAGCAATGTTATTCATTATCCCTCCTCTCTTTAGGACCAATATATGCAAATGAGCTCTATTCTAATTGGTTGCTCCTTAATGTGCCTCAGTCGACAAGAGTATTTATACCAGCAGCTTGAGCAAGGTACCGTCCCCATCACTGCTCTCCGGGCTTTTTCAATAGCTGCCCCCTGCTGCACGGTGTGTGGGTGAAATGCAGAGGTGTGATCTGGTTGTGGTTTACTGTGTGCTGTTGCACAATGACACGAATAGTCACTTTCACTTTCAGTAGAAGGAATTCAACCGTTGAACTGGAAATGGGCTGCTTATGGAGCTCAGGCTTCATGTAGGACCTTTAACTATATTTAGGCACCGTGTTAAACTGCACAGCACAAAAACGAAAAAAATCAAGAACCTTTTAAAGGCATTGGGCCTTTAAACTGCAGTTGGAAATGCCCCTTGATAAAACAATGTCCCGGCCCAGTGGGTCGGGTATCCGAGGAGCTGGCTGAGCCATGGCTAAGCTGGTTGTGGCTCGGGACCCTCCCATAAGCCGGTTTCTTGGGATCTTGGTTAGTCTCGTTTGTGCAGGATTAGTGATGGAGGCTCTGATCTGTGATGGGCTCAACCAGCAAACTCCAACTGGTGAGCAACATCTAGAAACATCTAGAAATGTCTAGAAAACTACTGTCAATTCTTCGTTTTCTACAAAACTACTACAAAGGACTAGGAGGCCCTCACAGCAGATTTTTCGTCTCCATGTCTTCCTGTCCTCTGTGTCTCTCTCTTTCACACATGCATGTCCTCTCTCACCACATCCAGAAACTTCCTCTTTCCTGGCAGCTCCATCAACATCATTCTCCTGATATACTCCTCGTCTCTCCTCTGGACATGTCCAAACCAGCACAGTCTCACTTCTCTCACCTTGTCTGCATATTGTTCAACCTCAGCTGTCCCTCGAATATACTCTAGTCCTAATCCTGTCCATATAAAACTCATAATTCAGGACTTCTCTCCAGTTTTGGGGAACAGAACCAGATGTCAACAGTCTGTGCATTTCATGTCCCCTTGTGAAGCTCCATGTGTCTCTGTCCCTATGGGATGGTAAAATAGTCCATCTGAACTAAATCACTTTTCTCTTGCATGAATGGGTTCAGTTTTGTCCAGAATCAGGCATAAGAGTATGGAATAAGAGTTTCAGGATGAACCAGCTCTGGATGAGGTTTGGATGGAAAGCGTTTGGGAACTTTAATGTTGAAGTGGACGAGGTGATCGAGGCAAAGTGGTTTAATCTCCACAAAGAGGTCGACTGGGACTCCGGAGACTCCAAGCTCACGACAAACTCTAAAGTACGTGTAATCGAGTTAATGAATAGCAGAGAGGATAAGGGGTTCGAGCGCTGTCGACAGGAAGGGCCGGACTGAACCACAACTCTCACTGATAAGAGGATCTTGTGGTCCACCCAACACAGGAGCGTCAACACCTGGACCTTCTGCTCAACCTTGAAACCAATCAGAATAATCCCACCCAGGAACCGCCCAGCACCACAGCAGCAGAGCACGGCGGTCACATCACGAGAGCCCAAAATCAAAAGACTTCCCAAGGTCCGATATCTACTCTTCTCTTCTTTATTTTTCTCTGAATCCATTCAAGACATTCTGTGCTTTCATGAATAAAAAAAATTGTTAAAATAATAAAAAATGTAACAATTTAAAAATGTGTTGCAAATTTTGAGAAAAGGGGAGGAGTTTAAATACTCAGGGTGGACAGTTCAGAGTAACGGTGAGTGTGGAAGAGAGAAGAAGAGAGTGCAGGCAGGTTGAAATGGGTGGAGAAGAGTGACAGGAGTGATCTGTGTCAGACAGGGAGAGTGAAAGGGAAGGTTTACAGGACAGTGGTTAGACAAGAGATGTTATACGGGTTGGAGACATTAGTGAGACCAGCTATGTTATACGGGTTAAACGGTATTGAAGTGACTATTGCGAGGTCACACAGCACAGCACACAGTGAACCACAACGAAATTGGACCTCTGCATTTAACCCATACACACACCGTGCAGCAGCGTGCAGCTATGAAAGCAGTGGAGCAGTGACAGGGACGGTACCTCAGGGCAACCTACTGGTAAGGGGTTTGAACCCACAATCTTCCGATCCCTAACCACTAGGCCACCCAGATATGAG
Organism: Hepsetus odoe; assembly: GCA_017165825.1. NCBI lineage: Eukaryota > Metazoa > Chordata > Actinopteri > Characiformes > Hepsetidae > Hepsetus > Hepsetus odoe. The sequence continues at coordinate 22,054,481 of CM029378.1, forward strand.
ACCAGATATGTTATACAGGTTGGAGATGGTAGTGAGACCAGCTATGTTATACAGGTTGGCGATGGTATTGAGACCAGATATGTTATACAGGTTGGAGACAGTGGTGCAGACAAAAAGACTGGAGGTGTCGGAGTTAAAGATGCTGAGATTTTCGTTGGGTGTGACGAGGATGGACAGGATTAGAAGTCAGTTTGGAGACAAAGTGAGAGAACTGAGACTGTGCTGGTTTGGACATTTCCAGAGGAGAGACAAGGAGTATATCAGGAGAAGGATGTTGAGGCTGGAGCTGCCAGGAAAGAGGAGAAGAGGTGAGAGAGGACACGCTGGAGGACAGGAAGGTATGGACACGGATGACCCGCTGTGGGGACTCCTAACGGGAGCAGCCGAAAGAAGAAATTACTGCAAATCATTTGTAAAATAAATAGAGAAAAATAAATAAAACAACTATTTTAGTGGTGCTAAACGTTTTAAAAATGTTTATTTTTGAATTATCTTATTAGAATGATTTTATTTAGAATTATTTATTATAAACGTTCATTGCGCGCCCTCTAGTGGCCGATCGTTCTCGCTGCAGTATCGCACTGCTCCAGTAGAGGGCGCTCCGGCCGCTCTGGTTCCTGGAGAAGGAGCAGAGTTTAGTACAGATGGCGAGTCCCAGTCGGCGGCAGGTTTTGCGGTTCCTGAGCCAGTTAGGAGCCTTTATCCTGACCCGGTTCGGCTTCTGGAACTGCTTCAGCATGCTGATGCTGTTCGCAGAGCGGGCCGACGCCAAAAGGTGAGGAGACCACGCACAGAAACGATCAAAACGGTGGATTTCAAGCGCCAGGAGCTCCGGGACGCGTCCCAAACCGGCCACTAAGGATTTCTTTTCTAGGGGGCGACAGTTGGGTTAGTGTACTAGCCGATCTAGTGCGCTATTAAGCAGACATAAAAGAACGCTTTCCCAAACTTCAAACGCGTCAACTTTACATGCACTCAGTTCAGATAAGTTTTAGGAATTTATTCATGGATAATTTTCGGGTTTTACACTGTAATGTGCGTCTGTTTTTGTTAGCCGTTAGCATAGCTTGTTTACAAGTTGCCGATTCACCAACATCTCGACTTTTACAAGAATATATTTAGCTTCTAATCCAACTCTTATCTGCAGGATGTTTGTTTGTTCCAGATTGACCTTTTTAAATCATTAGCTTGTTCGTGCGTCCCGTTTATTAACCAGTTCAGGGCCGAGTTCACCAGTTCGGGGACTTTTATTTTGTAGAACCGCAGGGTAGGGGCCAAAGGCTCGATTTGAGACACACCGTCCGTTCATTAACTGTTTGGGGAAAACTGATCCACGGTCAGACTGGAAACCTACATTAAACAGGACACACAGGTCAAAAATCTTATCTCCGCTGATCCCAGATCAATGTTTATTGCAATTGAACGCGTTACCCGCTTTAAACGGGGCGCGTGAGTCTAAAACTGAGCTGGGATCAGTTTGTACAAGCGCGCCCTGTAGGTTTTAAGTGAAGGTTTTTAAAAGCGGACCTGAGATCAGAAGTTCTAGTTCAATAAATAGTGATCCAAGCCTGTTCATCCCCCCATTCAGGGCTTTCCCTCTAATTATTTCTCAGTGTGGTTATGCTTTAAAGAAAGGCTTGAATCACTATTTATAGAACAGGATCTGCTGATCTCAAATCAGGCATTTTGACCTGCGTTTAGAAGGGCGTGCAAGTCAAAAACTGATCCAGGATCAGCAGTTCTAGTTCTATAGATTCAGACCTGTTGTTTGGGGCTCTCTCTGATTATTTTAAATCTGGTTGTGGTTTGTGGAAAGGCAGTTTTGGAGCAGATGCTGCTTTCTTTGAACCCACTGGTGAAAAAAGGACCTGGAAGAAACAATGACACATTTAAAATCACTATTCCAAACCTTCCCAAAATTTCCCAAAATGGCTCTTTGGCTAAAGTTTTACCTTGGGAATAAAAGAGCACCTGTCTTTATGTTGAGCAATTTTCCTCAGGATCACTGGAGTTTAGTAATGTTGATCTTTTGGTCCGTGTTTTTAAAGAGATGTTTTTAAAGTCTCTGGCTCTCGTGATGAAGTGAACTAATTCTGCTCTGTCTTTCAGAAAGCCGGATATTCAGGTGCCCTACTTGTACATCGACATGGGAGCTGCTGTGCTCTGTGCCAGTTTCATGTCTTTCGGGGTGAAGAGAAGATGGTTCGCCCTGTTTTCGGCCATCCAGCTGGCTTTCAGCACCTACGTGTCCTATGTCGGTGGACATGTCCATTATGGGGACTGGTTAAAGGTGAGTACAGAAAATGAAGGGTACTTGAACACAGATGAGACCCTTCATGTTCACCTGCCTCGGTCTCCATCCCTTTACCCCCTCAAAAAGGGACAGGACTGCCTTCTAGTCTCAGGCTGCTGCTCTCCACAGCAGATTGTCCATCTTAATTTCTTCCTGTCCTCTTCATCTTCGTCTCTCACCTCCTCTTTGTCCTTCATCGTCTGTTCTTTCCTGGCAGCTCCTTCTTCAGATCTTCTCCTCGTCTCTGCTCTGGACATGTCCGTTACATGCTGTAAAGTATTACCTGCAATTTACACTGTATTCTGTGTTTTGCACGTCTGTTTAGATACTGACAGCATCTCATTGGTTGAGCACCTGAGCTCTGCTGTGACAGTAGAGTTTAGATCTAATCTGATTTTATTCCCGTTGGAGGTTTGTTCTTTGTGTGAGCTTTAGCAGAACGTCGTTTGCATCACCTGTGAATTATCAGCACCACCACCACACCCACTTTTCACCCGTTCCGTTTAGGTCCGAATGTACTCCCGGGCCCTGGCCGTCATCGGGGGGTTCCTGGTTTTGGCGAGCGGGGCGGGGGAGGTGTACAGGCAGAAACCTCGAACCCGCTCCCTGCAGTCCACTGGACAGGTCTTCCTGGGAATCTACCTGATCTGTTTGGTGAGGTTTCCCCACTGCACCATGAATTGTTCCACATTTTCCTCCAAAGTCCGGTTCACATCTACATTTATTCTTTTCATTTATTTTTTATTATTCCCTCACAAAAAACAAGCACCTGGGATTTGCATTTAAGCCTAAAGTTAGTCTTCGACCACTCAGGATTCTGAATCAAACTTAATGTTTCACCTGGTCACTTTTCTTTCCTGAATACCTGTTCTCTCACTACAGTACCACGGCACAAATATGACGTTCAGGACCCAATAACGCTCAGCAGTAACTTTAGCCCTTTGGGTCATGTTATCATATGTTAGCCAGCTTGTGCATATAAAGTAATTAATAAAAGAAAGGAACAATAATTACTAGCCTGAAGAATCCCCAGATGAGCGTTCCAGTTTAAAAGATCACATGCCAGTTGATTAACCAAGGGGTGCTGGAGTCTGTCCCATGGGACAAAACACCCTGGACAGGTCACCAGGACTGACCAGGACTGTAGGAGGACATTTACACATTCATCAGACACTTTTATCCAGCTAGAGCCCAGTAAGAACTTTACATGAACACGGAAGCCACTTAAAGTGAAATATAATGAAATGAAGTCAACATTTAAATCATTAAAAGGTATTTAAAGTGCAGTAGATCACGATCAGCAGGGATGAAGTGAACAGTTTGGACTGTAAAGGTGTTGAAAGAGGAGATGTTGAGCTTCTTGAAGGATGTGAGACAGTGTTTGGGAGCTTGTTCCACCATCAGGGAACCAAGAATGAGGACATTCTGGGTTGAGACTGCAGAAAGAAAGAACTCAGGCTGCGAATCGAGCCCACAACCTTTCCGCCACTCCTTCTACACACAAATAAAATAAGAGTCTCGAAATGTTGTGATAAAATCTGCATCTCTGAACAGAAGCCGAGGGGTGTGTTCGGGTCCTGACTTTGTGGTTGTTGTGCCTCCCGCAGGTTTACTGCCTCCAGCACAGCCAGGAGGACAGGGTGGCTTTCCTGGACCACATCCCCGGTGGGGAGGTCACCGTCCAGCTGCTGGTGGTGGTCTTCGGAGTGCTAGCACTGTCCTTCCTCTCCGGCTGCTACGTGCAGTTAGCCTCACAGATCCTGGCCATCATCCTCCCGTTGGTCATCCTCTTCATAGACGGAAATGTGGGGTACTGGCACCGCCAGCGGCGCGTGGAGTTCTGGAACCAAATGAAGCTGATCGGGCAGAACGTGGGCATCTTTGGGGCGGTGCTCATCTTGGCCACGGATGGCTGAGGACCCAGACAGTGGTTTAAAACTTGGCGATGATGCTAGTTAATCGACTGAGTTTAAAGCTGATGAATTTTAACATTTATCTCCTTCCTCAAAGCCAGGACGCCTTTGCTGTCCATTTGCTCGTTTACCTTCTCACTGGAGCTACCAGGCTGAAAAAGCTGGCAATGGAGGTCTTAATAAGCCTGGTAGCTCCAGGGTGTAGGATTAAGAAGTGAATTTCACTACATTGAAGCTTTGGAGATAAATGGTAAAGTTGGATTTTTTGGTGAACTGTATCTCAGGGGTTGAAAGACCATAAAGTGATAACGTCCTCGTGTTTGAAAGAGCAGGGTTTAATAGTCTGGCTGATCGCCTCAAATGGCCAGAATGGTTCTGTGACGATTTTTAAAAACGGTGCGACTGTTTACATTTTCTTTTTATTTAAAACGACAGTTTACTGTATGGGTGACCATGTTAAATCTGAACGAGAACCGAGAACCTAGCTCAAAAGGTTTGGTTTGCTGTTTTGAATGCTGCAAGTGGGTAAAAAGGGAATTTTATTTTGTCTTAAAGCCATCACAGGAGTGCTCCTTCCTTGTTAGCTTGGTCATGCATTGCTTAAAACTGACATGCAATGTCAAAATTGTCTATTAAAAATTCTTTTTTGTACAGTGTTCATTTTTTATTGCTGTGTTCTTGTATGTTAAAGCTTGAGCTGCAGTAGACAGTTGAGGACATTGTCCACAACGGCTGAGAAACACCTCATTTAAAGCACAATTCCTGCATTCTTAAGTGGCAGAATGAGTTTTGTGGGGGAAAAATGTTTCTGGAGAAACTTCCAGATTCGTTTACAGTGGGGGTGAAAGGAACCAGACGTCTGGAGCTCCCTCACAGAAAGTTCTTCCAGGACAATTTGAAGACGTTCCAAATCTGTGCATTTTATTTCTTGAAGACATCTGGTTCCGTTCACCACCACTGGAAAGAACATCTGAACCATTTCACAGCAAACCCACTCTGGATTATCCTTTCAGTCCCTGAGTTATGAAAAATGGGTTGAAGTTCTCCAATTAAAGATTATAAACCAATGAGAAGAGGTGAACTGTTCTGCCAATGAAATACAAAAGGTGTTTTGAGCACATGCTTCCATTTTGGCCCATCATCTCATGAAGATCAGCTCCCTGGGTGGACCGTGTTAAAGAAAGGATGAATAAATAAAACAGCAGGTCATGAAAGGTGAGGCGGGTGTGGAGTTACATGATGTAAGTAAATCGTCGGGCTCATTCGCACTAGCTGCCAGTCCCATTTTTTAAATGGAAACCACTAAATTCAGTGGAGCTGAATGGAAATGGATCTTCTGTCCCCCAGTAAAGCTCCACATGTCTCTGTGGGACAGTGATGATGGTAAAACAGTCCATCTGATCTAAATCTCTGTTCTTTGTGTCCCTCCACCATGAACGGGTTCAGTTTTAGTCCAGAATCTTCTCAAAACTAAAACAACGTCTCAGACACCAGACAGCGTCTCCACCACCAGCTCATGTCCATGAGGGACATTCCGACATCCATTCACACTGTACACAGATACCAGATCCAATCTCAATGAACTTGTTTATGTATAAACTAAAAGGTTTGTCAGATTAGATTAAATTGAAGGAATTCTCATGATGAGTTACCACTACATGTTCATTTGTTCTGTTCTGCCGGTGTGTCCGACTCAAGCCCTTGCTTTCCCAGGTTCAGTTTTTTCTTCCTTCGGTTCCGTTCTGCCATCACAATTGCGGCCACGACGGTCACCATGACAGTGGCGGTGATGACCAGAACGGTGGCGGTTTCTGCGATGCACAGCTGGCTGTTCATCAGTGCTGGAGATTCACCAGCCAGCACGTGAGGCGAGTGGCACGTGATGTTCCAGTAATCGTCGATGTGAAGCCGCCGGACACGGAGAATTTTGCTGAAAACCCGGTGCAGCTCGCAGTCACATACCCACGGGTTCTCCGACAGCTGCAAGTGTGTGCTGGGCGTCTTGAGGTTCAGGAACGTCTTGAACTTGAGGTTCCCAAGCTGGTTAGCTTCCAGGTCCAGGAGACTGAGACTCTGCAAGGGGGCAAAGGCCTCCGTATCAATGCTGGAGATGTTGTTGTGGCCCAGGAGGAGGATGCTGAGCCTTTGCTGCATGGTTAACAGCCCGCTCTGGAGCATAGGCAGCTGGTTCCAAGCCAGGTTAAGCTGCTTGAGACTAGTGAGGCCAAGGAAAGCACCACTCTGGATGACCCGTATGTGGTTGTGACTCAGGTCCAGCTTCTCCAGGCTCTCCAGATGGGCAAAGGAGCGTGTTTCGAGGCAATCCAGAGAATTGTAAGCCAGGCGGAGGTCCTTGAGGGCCGTCAAGCCGTAAGAGAAGTCTTGCGCAAGGGAGTGGAGTTTGTTGTGACTCAGGTCTAACTTCTCCAGGAAAGATAAAGAGGACAGAGCCTGGAATAGAGCAGAGTTCATATACATACTCTGAGTCACTTCCTATCAAAGGCTTAAATTTGGAATCGGTTCCTCTACAAAAACAAACAAATAAAAAAAAAAAACTGCTGATTATCACACTCAAAGAACTGAAACCTCAGCCTACAAAGAATCTAAAGGGCAGAGCTCTGAAAGCGGACTCACCTGGGACTGCAGAGTCTGGACACCACTGTCCTGAAGCAAGAGGATTCGCAGAGCCCAGATCCCAGAAAAGGTGGAGCTCCTCAGCTCAGAGAGCTTGTTCTCGCTGAGATCCAGGAGCCAGGTGCCATGAGGAATCCCATGTGGGACATGCGTGAAGCCACGGGCTCGACAGTCCACCAGGTCAGAGTTGCCGTAACACAGGCAGTGAGGAGGACACAGCTTGGAGCCCACTGCCACAGAGAAGATGAGGGGCAAGAACCAGACGGCCCGGGACATTCTGAGCCTGGATCAGTGGCTGTTCATCCTTTCAAGCTGGAACCTCTGCTGAAGCCAGGAAGCAGGATGCATCAGGATATGTCAGGCTGCTCTTTTCTGCTCTGTAAAATCTCTTGTGTCTGCAGTGAATTTAAGAACCCAATCAGATTCGCCGTGAGTGGATTTGCTTGCGCATTACATAAAATAAGCGAAATTATATAAAGACCATAATCCCTTAATCCGGTGACCATTTCGCACAATAAGACTCATTATCATGAGAGACGACCCTGCAGGCCAGATGTGCCGACAGATGGTCAGGTATTTTACCCCGTTGGTTTATTAGCAGGACGCCAGAGACCCAAAGAGAAAATGGCAAAATTGAGTCAACAATCATTTTGAGGGACTTACCATGAGGTCCATCAGGCGGACACCTAAACGACCACAGGATAAAAATAAACCTCTCATTCAGTTTTTAAAACAAGAAGACATCATTCCTTTCACGCAAGTCCTTGCAGGTCTCCGTTTATTCTCCTGTGTCGTTGTCTTCAGATGAGCTTCACACGAACTCCACAAATAAGCTCAGATTGAGCAGAAAAGCCTGAATGAAGGTCTGTTCCTGCAGTTCCACAGGAACTCTTAATTTAGAGGAAACAAACAGTCCTTGGCAGGCACACATGAATAAACCAGCACGGATGGATCGGATTCGCTGTAAATGAATTCCTCACAATGGAAAAGTCGCGACACAGTTTATACCAGGCTTTGATTTTCACCACAGTGACTGCAGAGGCGGAAACATCAAAGATCAGCATCAGCGGTCAGGCAATAGGCCTGATGAGTCTCAGCAACAAGCTGTCTGACCTTGTGAGTTATTTATGGACCATTAAAACATTATACTAAGGAGTGGGTGGAGGAAGGTTTTATGTTCTACAGCAGCTCTTGAATAATTCGGTATCCACCTCAGTGTAATTAATGCTCGGGTTCAGACTCCATCTCGATGCCTCCTAACGAGCTCCCATCCTGCTGCAATTTTTTCTTTAAATGCCACACAAAGTGAAACAATTCAGGTTTGACTGTAATGGTCATGGCTTATAGCTTCATACCAAACATCTTAAGATCAGTCAAATGAGGACAGAAATCCTCCACATCTGATGCTCATTTACCAAGTCAACACTTGAGGCTCCTTCACCACCATTTACAGCACAGACGTGGCGTGAACATGGAGGAGATCGGCTTGTTGCGCCACTGAGATGTTACTGAAGCTCAGGGTGCTTTATTAGACCTTCAGCTCTTATGAATTCTGTTGTTTCTCATCTTCCTCTTCTCAGATTCTCTATGGGGTTTAGGTTAGGTGAGTTGGCTGGATAGTTGGCTGCAGTAACATCAGTTTCCTTTAAAAAATAAATAAATAAATAAATAAGGAGGAAGCTTAATGGGCAGGTGATTAGTCCTGCTGGAAAAGGAAATCAGCTTCTCCATAGAGCTGCAAGCAGACGAAGCATGAAGGGCTGGAAAGTTTCCGGCATTGACTTTGGACTTGATTGATCATCTGGGTTGCTATGTCCTTTGCTGGTGCAGTGCTAAAAGACTCTCACCTCTCTGTTCTTCTTCCAGACGCTCAGACCTTGATTTCCAAATTAAATACAAAATCAACTTTCATCTGAAGCAGACGTTGGACCAGTAAGTAGTCCTGCTGGTTGTGTCCTTCAAGATAAGGCCCTTCTGAAGTGTCTGGTTCAGGAGGGGCTGAAAGTTGTCGTTCCTTTCCTGAAGACATGGTTGTTCTTCATCAACACCAGCTTCAGTCAACTAGTGAACCGTTCAGTTCTTGAATCGACTTTTTTTCACAATCCTCTCAAAGCTGCACTCGTTTCTGGTGCTTGCCCACCTTTCCATAGCAAGCAGCTATAACTACAGCCAATCTTTTAGCAGTGACCTCCAGTGTCTCCTCCTTGTGGGAAGTGTCCATGACCATCTTCTGGACAACTTCATCATCAACTTCAACATCAGGGAGTTACGTTTCTACTTCGGTAGTTCCTCATCAAGCTTGTAGGGAGGCGGCTTCCTCTCGGTGGTTCCACACAGTGAAGCTTCCTTGTGCTCTTAGCCTGGTCCCTTCAGGCCCCAGGTTCTCCATCATTCTTTAATCACATCTCACAAATATCTCCTCAGATTCACCAAAATCTGGTTTAAGCCTGTATTCAGAAATTTCACCTATTGTGCCACCCATAGCAGGACGATCTCATTTTATAACCCTTTTGTGCAACTTTTTAATCGTATCAGTTATTCTGTACCCAGCATGGTAGATTCTTCAGTGCTTCCTGGTCTCCTTGAGGTTTGGGCCTCATTAAGAGCACATTTTTAGAAAACCTGGGTTGAAAAGCCTGTAAACACTTGCTGACCAAGGTTTCAGTTTTGGCCCAGTGGATTATTTTTAAGGAACAGGTTCCAAGGACCAAACCATCAAAAACCCAGCAGAAATGGCAATGATGCCACCCTTGTACAGTATCTGCCCTTATTGTCTGATCAATATTCACAATATACCATTTAAAAATAAAAAAAACTAAGAGCACCAACTCCATCTGCTGACTATGACAGAAGTCTAATATACACTACATGCGAAAAATATGAAGTGAAACCAATGCTTAATCAACAAAAGACTCCCCTTGAACATGATGCTGAAACTTTAGGAGCTTGTCAATGAGAAAATCTAGAGGATCCAGTTAGTCGCAGTAAACTTCATCAGCGTCATCCTCAACATTCTGCTGCACACGCACACAAAACCTGCAGCTTTCAGAGTTAAACTCCGTTCAGTTTTAAAGATGGCCTTTCTGACCTGCGGTGGAAAGCAGAGACATGGAGGGCATGAAGGCTTTCAAGCTTCAGCACTGGGAGAAGCAACCAACGAAACGTGATCGGTTTCTGAAGGCAGAAGCTCTCTTCTCCAGTTTGTTTTCTTTTAGTGTGAAATGCAATTAAACCAAAGAGTGTTACATTACTCTGACAGTCAGAATTTTTGTTCCTTTTATTTTAGAAAATGTCCTTTTTTTCTTTTTTTTTGTTCTTTTTTCTTTTTTTAAAGTGTGCCATTTCAAGTCACATTTTTCTCGTTTAAAATACAGAAAATACAGACACATGAAGACGGCAAAAAAGGAAAATCTGGGGGAAGGGGGCAAAAAAAAAAAAAAAGCTAACAAGCTTTTCTGACTGCGTTTTTTTCCTTTTTTGACAAAATGGAATTGAAGGCGAAGGAGGGATGAAAAATAAAGGGAGAGGTGAAGGAGAGAGAAGGGTCAGAGAATAGAGGTAGAAGGGAGAGAATGAGAATAAGAGAGTCTGGAGGTTAGTCAGGGAAACTATGGGTTGCTTAATAATTGGTATTTAAATTATTTTTATAAATCTAATTTAGAATTAACTCTTTCCACCCTCGCCTTTTCCAGATTTTTGTTGTGGTTTTTGTTTTTCCTTTTTTTTACATTTTTTTAAATTCGGTTTTTGTTTGATCTCGCAGACCCCGGGGCCTTTGGTTACCCCCGCCTCTGACCGCGGCGCTAAAAGGGGGGAGGGGGAGGACCGAGAGGAGCGCTGCTCTCGCCCCGGCTCTCTGTGGGAGCTGATGCCCGCGGAGCCCCCTTCCGGCCGGGACACGCCCGCACCCCTCCCCGCCTCAGGAGGATAACGACGAGTCCTTCTGTGTTTGCTGTGCTTGTGAACGCTGCATCTTCTGAGTTTCCACATCTCTAAAATGTTTCTCGACCTGAGACGGAGAGAAAAAACGAGAGGGTGCGTTAGAACCGTAGATAAACAACAAAACTGTAAAATCTAGAACAAGAGGTACAGCTGGCTTTAAAAACGTATATGATTATTTATTCAATTTGTGTGTCTGTCTGTTTTGGAAATAACAGTCCATCATTTCTACCTGCCAGTTTTATTTGTATTTCAGCGCAGCTCTATAGATCGGCCCTGAGTGTTAAGGGTGTCCACACAAACTCAGTTGACATCAAATTCATAATCTACTGGGAATTAAATGCTCACAGTATAATATTTTAAACCCCTTGAGATCAGTAAAGTTTGTCTAATTCTGATCAAATCAGATAATCAATGTAATTGGAAGTAATTGCGCTCCAATCAGACTCTCCACATGAAACTTGATCTGGACGGACTAATTCATGCAGAGAGTAAACAAAACACTTCCAGTTTAAATACTCGGGGTGGAAAGTTCAGAGTAACGGCGAGCGTGGAAGAGAGGAGAAGAGAGCAGGCAGGTTGGAATGGGTGGAGAAGAGTGACAGGAGTGATCTGTGACAGACGGGGACCAGCAAGAGTGAAAGAGAAGGTTTACAGAACAGTAGTGAGGCCAGCTATGTTGTACGGGTTGGAGACTGTGATGAAGACAGGAGGTGGAGCTGGAGCTGGAGCTGTTAAAGATGCTGAGATTTTCGTTGGGTTAGAGAAGCAAGGTTGCGTTGGTTTGGACATGTTTCAGAGACATGTTTAAAAAAGAAGACAAATTAAAACAGGGCACTAACTGTCTTTTGCAGTTTTTCTCTTTTCCTACTTAAACAATTAAGAGGCCAAAATAAATCAAAGAAGGAAAAAATTTTTTTTTAATTTTTTTAAAAAGGGCTGCTTGTCCAAACCTGTCCTCATCTCCTTCCAAATAAACAGAAAACAATTTAGTCTGTGGATCATCAGTTAGTCATTCTAACATCTAAAACTGTTTACAGATTATCCATGCTCTTGCTCATGTTTAGTTCATTTATTCTTTTGTTATTCAGAAGAAAACTGCTGGAGAGGCAGAGCGAAGGATTTATTTTACAGTTGGTATGAGATGGAGATTAAACCTAAATATTTAGTCAATATAGTCAAATATTTAGTCAAATTCATTTTTAATGTTTTGTTTTGGGTTTTTTTGGTTCCTGATGCGTCTGGTCTACAATACAGAGTCCTTAAGAGACCTGAAGTGAAGAGAAGGAATAAGATGAGATGAGAAACTCACAATTTTGCGTATATGACTTAAAGCGCTTCCCTCTTTGCCTTTGCAGTTCTCCACCTGATACGGCGGCGAGATTACGACGTCATCCATCACAATGATGTTCTTCTCCTGCCATTTACAGTCTTTGATGCTGGAGAGAAAAGAGACAGAGGGTCAAAAATCATGCATACGGAGAAGATCTGGAGACACAAACACTAAAGCCTTGAGCCTCTCATTCCTTCATCTTTCTGTTGAGAAACAGTTCTTCAGATCTTCCTGAAGGACAGTGTTGTTGTCTCTCATTTTCAGTCCAGTCTCTGTAGCTGAGCAGTTCTCCAGATCTTCCTGAAGGACAGCGTTGTCTCTCATTTTCAGTCCAGTCTCTGGACCTGAGCAGTTCTCCAGATCTTCCTGAAGGACAGTGTTGTCTCTCATGTTCAGTCCAGTCTCTGTACCTGAGCAGTTTGATAGTTCTGTGTTGGTTAATCCACACAGTGATCTACGTCTGAACCTTCAAGCAGAACAAAGCGTCTAACTTAAGACATGAAGCAGTGAAGAAAGAGGAGAAGATGATTCCAGATGATCCGGTGATTCATTTACTGCTGATGTTGAACACCGAGTGGAGAACCCCTTTGTGTAGAACCTTGTAGAACCTTTAGGCATCTTACAGTCAACACTGAAACATTTGTTCCCATTACTTTCACTTAATCTTCAATAGGACAAAGATCAGACAGTCGGAGGTAGGAAGCTGGATTTTTCCAGCAACAAGGAGATCCCTTGTACAATATACCTTTGACAGTGGTGTGCTGAATTTAACACAGCATCTGGGTCTGCTTTACCGGAGCGTCGTTTCCACAGTGACAGGTGGGAGTAGTTTTGTTTTTTTTTTGTCCCTATACAACATCTTGTACCAGGGCTTCTTAATACTCCCGATATTGCCTCAAACAGCTTCACCTGGGACGTTTTTCCAGCACAAGGAACATGCTGAGACCCTCATGTTTTATATGGCTTAAGATAAAAGTATTCCATTCAATAAATGTCCTGCTTTGGAAAAGGGCTCATCATTTGTATTACCTATATAATTATATAATTTGTATTATATGTATACACTAGAAATGTGTTTTATCTACATTTTAGCAAAACCCTGTACATCAGACCCTTAAAATAACAAATGCCTATTTTACAGCGCGTGTCTCAACATCCCAGGTCCTAAAGCTCGACCTACAAACTTATCCTCTCCTCCAGGTCTAAATGAGGTACCGACAGCACGGAGGTACCACAACCCCAAATGACTTGGTCTCATGACCTGGAGGCTAAAAATACATCCATCACACCAACAAGGATGTCCCGTCACTGAGAGCGTCACACGCAGCTTACAAACATTAAACATGAGCCACTAAATACACAACATTCAGAGCGTATGCTGATCATTCTGACCAAAATTGAAAATTCATGAAATCTAACGTTTTCATAATTCGTTAAAATAATACAGAGCAGATCCCAGGTTAACAGGCGGGCTTAAAATAAAAAAGAAAACCCTGTAATTCATGTTACAGCCACTCTTTATTGCCTAGAGTTAAACAGGCTGTTTTTATTTTTGTCTTGTTTAAGACTGATCTGTAAAAGAGCTCTGTCGAGACTGAGGGGTCTAGTCGGGTGTCCGATTCAAACTGCAGTCCAGCCTGCAACACTTTCTCAGTTCAGCGAGGATCACTGGGGTTTAAACACAAAGTCTGTTGCTTTTGCAAAACCAGGAAGCTGAATGGGCCATTATTGTAACGTCTGTCTGATTTAAAGAGGACGGTCCCGTTTACTACTTCGTTAAACCTCAACAATGATGAAATGCTTTCTTCATAATAATAAAGTTCATCAGGACAGACTTCTTGCAGAAACCTGAAATGTTCCTTACGTTTTGTGAATAGTCTGGAATAGTTGCTGGCCCTCGACTGAAACCCCGGCGCTGATTGCATAGGCTTGGGAGAGCTTGTCTTCCTTTTCCGTCCTCGCCCGACTGGCAAGCTGAGAGACAAAAGACAAAATAACATTACACTGAGTAGCACAACAGCCATGCGGCTCTAAACACTTCTATTGGGACTTTAGAAACCATACCTTGGATTTTTTCAAGAATTATTGTACATCCATGTGATTTTAAAAGTATGGGGTTCAAAATGATCCACACTCAGTGGTTCTCAGAGTAGAAAGTCCAGAACGTGAGACTTTACTGAACAGAAGAGAAATGAAGCCTCATCTGACACCCAACCAAAGACAACTACTGTTTCTTTTGTGATCCTGACCGTATAAGTTTATAACACACACTACAGAAAAAATTATAAAACCACTCAAAATAGCACAATATTTGGTATCTAAATATGTAATTATACTTATATTATAGATTAGTTGTCTTTTCCTTTAATTTAAACTTCAAAAACACACTTTTGTTTGCCCCATTTTTTTTTAATTTTTACTGCACTCTATCCCAGCATTTATCTATTACGCATTTTCCTTGCTTTTTAAATCCATGAAATATATACTTTATTTTTTTTCATTTTATTTAATGCATCCACTTCCTGTAAGGCAATTTGAGCTCAAATGAGATGTATGAAAGAGCTTATTTAAACAGTCAGAACAGAGAAGGATCTCTAGCCAGAACGAAATCAAATGAACAGGAACTCCCATCGCTCCCGACGCTTAAAGAGGAAGAGGGGCGGATCTTACCTTGCCCACATTCAAAGACGCTAGAGGAGGCGGGGTCTCGGCGCGGTCGTTAATGATGTCCACCTCTGAAACGTAGGCTAAGTTGACAAGGATGACGTCACTGAGGTTGGGCTTGCCGCTGGAGGAAGCACATTCTGGAAGGGGAGTGAAGTCAAGGCCAAAGAACGTTTTCAAACAACGATCCTAAACGAGCCGGTCTAGTCATTCCGTTTTAGGAGAAATACACCCCTCGCTCCCGGACCTGTCCAGTTGTGGGGTTCTCATTAGAATAGAGAAGTTTAGATCTTACAGAAGCCTCAGTTTTACAAACTCCCAGTTTGAGCACTTTTATTTAAAGATTTGAAAAATGTTAAAAAGTCTCCGATATCAGCGCAGACTGACCGAGCAGCCCACGAACAGAGTCTCCTTGTTGGATCAACTGATGAGACAATGAGTGCGAGCCATCGCCAGATAGTGACAGGATACTGGCTTCAAAAAAAAAAAAAAAAAAAGGTTAAAACGCTAATAAAACCTGGCTCTAAAGGGACACACTCAATATTTAGCATGTGTTGGTCCCAATGGGCCGACTGGTGTGGACCACCGCAGGGCTGGTTCCCGTGCCGTATCTGTTTTGTTGTTCATTGGGGGCTCCAATTCTGTAAATCTGCTTTAGTAATAATACAGACTTCCCTTCTGAGTTTAAAACCGAGTGTACAACTCTCAGGTCTTCAGCATCTCATCTCTGTCGCTTCAACAAGAACTAAGGTGGAAATAAGTAAACAAAGACAACAGGAAGTTCTCTCTTCATTCTATTAGGCCGTTATATTTTGTTCACCACGATATACGATATAAACCGGGTCTACAGCTCGGCGTCTTGACCACCACACGGCTAACGGAGTTTCTGAATCCCGTCCTGAGTGAGCTCAACAAGGATAAATAAAATAAAAAAAGGTTAGGAAAGTTTACCACCTGGACCATTCACTCATTTCACTGCCAATGAGGCCAGCTCGCCTGTATTCCCGATATCTGGTGAGAAACTAGCAAACAACAAAGCATAATATTGAAAGACATTTTCAGAAAAAGTGCTCAGCGCTTGCAGAAAGGTACCCAGTTAAAGATTTGGGAGCTCCTGCGGTAATCTAGACGTTTGTTTTTGTACACAAGGTGTAGTCAGAAAATATGATAAGGTCCATAATCAGACTGGTTTTGCAGCTCCAAAAGAAAATTTGGGGAAAAAAGGGGACAAAAAAGACCCTTTATGATTATGAAAGTTGCCGAACGCTGATTTAAATTAATGGCAATAACTGTCCAAACCATTTTCACAAAGTCAACGACGACTGAGTACAACCATCAGTGAAGGAAAAACAAATTTAAAAAGAAGATAAAAATGAGAAAACTTGACAAAATCACTGCATAATAACAGTATTTTCTTTCATCTGAGCACAAAAAAAAGTTGCCAGTTTATCTAAAGACCAGAACTTGGACAAAAGCCTTTTCATAAGAGCTGCTCCAATCCACCTCCAACGATCCCACGGAGATCGCCTCATGACAGCTCCGTCCTCAATCCTTCTCCTGACATACTCCTCGTCCCTCCCAACACAAATCTCCACTTCCTGTCCTCATCAGTGACCACTGAGGACACACATGAACAACGGCGACACGGTGGGTTACAGCACTGAATTAGCAATGATTTTTCTAAATTTCCCCCAATAATGCAAGTGTTCAGATGCAAACAAAGTCAATAAGCCTGGATTCACGTTCCCTTCTGAGTCAGAACATATCCCCAGTACTGGTGAATGGAAGCAGACGTCTGAATGTACTACACAGACATGAACTTGGTGGTGGAGACGCGGCCTGTTGCCTGAGACCGTGTTTTGGTTTTGAGAAGATTCTGGACTAAAACTGGACATGGTGAGGGGACATGCAGGCAGTTGGTTTGAAAGAGGAAGATGCAGAGGACAGTGGTGTCCACTAACAGGAGCAGCCAAGAGAAAAAGAAAACCATCCCATAGAGACACTCCCGTATGAGGAGCTCCACTGGTGGACAGATAACCCAGATTTGGGGGACGCCTGGTTCCTTTCACCACCACTGAAGAGAAATCCTGAAAAAGTCCATTTTACTTTTTAGAATTGTTCCTGTTTAAAGTTTTTATATAAAACATTGCGTCTCTTTTAGAATATTTTAATAGTTTATGTTTTTGCTTTTTAGTAGAATGCTTTCAATTTAAACATTAATAAAACTTTACTTGATTTATGTATTTTAAAATATTAACCGTAAACATTTTAAATTTTGTTATTTTTATACACCAAACTTGTTTTTTTAACCTCATTTTTTAAGTTTAAATCTAATTAATTTATTTTAAATAAACACTTAAAATGTTATTTTTCCAGAACTCTCACTTTTAAAGTCTGCACATACATAACTTGTAGGGTGGCGGTGGTCTAGTGGTAGGATGCTTGCCTATGGACCTATGATTCAAGAGGTCCCAGGTTCGAATCCCACCTCTGGCGCTACCACCACTGGGTCCCTGAGCAAGACCCTTAACCCTAAATTGCTCCAGGGGGACTGTCCCTGTAATTAGGACATGGAAGTCGCTCTGGATTAGAGCGTCTGCTAAATACCGTAAATGTAAATGTAAATAACTTGTAACTCTCCATTCTTTTCTTCAAAGTGTTTATACACATACAATCTGCACTAGCTTCAGATTTATTTTAGATTATTTGGAATGGCTTCATTTGAACGAAAACAAAGACTGAACAGCTGTGGGAGAAGCTGTCCGAGAGTTAAAGAGAGCCTGGGGTGTTCAGATCCTCCTGATCTCAGTATCGATCACAATAATCAGAGATGTTCCATTTGTCTGGTTTGTGGTGAAGCTACTCCGAGCTGCTCTCAGGAGGAGGATGAGGATCCTGGAAGATGGAGTTCAAAGAGCGGAGATCCTGAAGTGAAAGTAAAGCCCGTCGGAGAGTCTCTCCCTCAGACCCCGCTCTCAGGGTGACCCCGGCCGGCCCGCGGGCTGAGTTAGCCTCACCGAGCGAGTTACTAAAGCGCCCCGGAGCTTCAGGGCCGTTTAAAGCGCTCACTGCACCGGCTACACCGCACTGCTAACATTGCTAACACGGCTAGTCGACAAACACCGCGCCCTGGCGCTTATTTTCTGTTGGGAATGTCCAATAAACCTCCACATGAACCCCCGCGTGTGTCCCTGCAACAGCGCCTTCCCATAAAAACACCAGAAACCCGTGAGGAACGCTTCGACACACTGACACGCTAGGTTAAGCTAGGCTAGGCTAGGCTAGGCTAGGCTAGCCATAACCGCCGCGTGCAAACGCGCTCAAACCGGGACCGACTCCCCGAACGTGGTCCCCTCCGGACACCGCGAATTGTGCACACCGACAAGAACCAAAACCCGCGGCGACACGTGCCGTGAACCCGAGCTCCGGTGCGCCGTTTGAATGAGGCCGTTAGCTCGGCCGCTGGCTCCCCGGCGCATCAACACGCTCCTCCAGACCCGTTTCTCCGAACCGGACCGGACCAAAGCGGAAAGGATACTCAGAGTTAACATCTTGGTCTGGTAGTCGAAGGCCACGACCTCTCCATGCAGACGCTGGCCCAGACAGGTGAGGCAGGAGACGCTGCTGCCCACGCTGAAGTACTCCCCCGGTCCAGGAGCCGCCATCTTCTCCGCCAGCCGACCCGGACAGCGCCGCTTTACGGCCGACACGAGCCGCAGCCGAGCCGAGGGGGCGTGTCCGACACAAAGAGCCGCGCGCTCACGCGCTCCAGATACACTACAGCGTGATGTTCACTAAAGAGATTCAACACAACAGATTTCACCTTTAAATAATCTCAATATCATCATTAATCCATTCCCTACTAATGCTGCTTCAAGACTAGAAGAGACGTTCATTAGTTTTACCAAACAGGTACTGGTGATCATCAACGTCACACGGAGGAGAAACACAGTCATGTTTGGAACGACCGACCGGCCGAGTTCCTTCAAAAACTGTGCAAGTGTACCTAGAAGAACTGATGCTGTTTTGAAGGCAAAGGGTGGTCACACCAAATATTGATCTGATTTAGATTCTCTTTTGTTCATTCACTGCATTTTGTTGATTTGTGAAAATAAATGATCAACACTTCCATTTCTGAAAGCATTCTTTGGTTACAGCGTTTTTTCACACCTGCCTAAAACTTTTTCACAGTACTGAATATGCATAGAATGTAATCATCATAGAGTGTGAATTTATGATTATTTTAAAATATTATATCACGTGTAATAATTTAGTTATTTTTAAATTCTTTTGTAATGTGTGTAATGTTTCATTTATCTGTATGCTGACAGTACAATAAATAAAACACACGTATTAGAAATGAATAAAAACAACTAGTTTTAAACAATTAACAATATTTCATATTATTATATATTTACCTTTCTACATAAACTCACAGCGACTATTTTGTTTTTGTGACAACAGGATCCGGGGAGCGGTTTTGGGACGGAACTTTGCTCATGGGGGAACCTCTGAGTAACATTTTGGTACTAACCCAAACACCCAACCTCTTCACCCAAACACCCAACCTGCTGACCCAAACACCCAACCTCCTGACCCAAACACCCAACCTAGTTGACCCAACACCCAGCAACCTCCTGGACCCAAACACCCAACCTCTCACCCAAACACCCAACCTGCTGACCCAAACACTAAACCTCCAGATCCAACACCAACTCTGTTGAATTCCAAACAAACACTCCAACTCTCCAGATCCAAAAACACCCAACCTGCTGACCCAAACACCCAACCTCCAGATCCAAACACTCCAACCTGTTGACCCAAACGCCTAAACCTCCAGATCTAAACACCTAACCTGGTTGACCCAAAACACCCAACCTCCAGGATCCAAACACCCAACTGCTGGACCCAACACTCCAACCTCACCCAAACACCCAACCTGCTGGACCAAACACCCAACCTCCTGGACCCAAACAACACCCAACTCCGTTGACCCAAAACACCCAACCTTCCTGACCCAAACACCTAACCTCCTCACCCAAACACCCAACCTGCTGACCTAAAAACAATTCACAAACCTCCAGATCCAAAATACCCAACTCTGCTGACCCAAACACTCCAAATCCTCCAGATCCAAAACACCTAACCTGGGCGACCCAAACACCCAACCTCCAGATCCAAACACCCAACCTGCTGACCCAAACGCCAAACCTCCAGATCCAAACACCCAACCTGCTGACCCAAACACCAAACCCAGATCCAAACACCCAACCTCTCACCAAACACCCAACTCTGCTGACCAAACACCAAACCTCCAGATCCAAACACCCAACCTGCTGGACCCAAAACACTAAACCTCCAGATCCAAAACACCCAACCTGCTGATCCAGTAAAACACCCAACCTCCAGATCCAAACACCAACCTCCAGGATCCAAAATAATCTAACCTCTCACCCAAACACCCAACCTGCTGACCCAAACACCAAACCTCCAGATCCAAACACCCAACCTCCAGATCCAAACACCCAACCTCCACCCAAACACCCAACCTGCTGACCCAAACACCAAACCTCCAGATCCAAACACCCAACCTCCAGATTCAAACACCCAACCTCTTTCACCCAAACACCCAAACCTCCTGACCCAAACACACCCAACCTCTTCACCCAAACACCCAACCTCCTGACCTAAAACACTCCAACCTCTTCCACCCAAAACACCCAACCTCCTGACCCAAACACCCAACCTCTTCACCCAAACACCGAACTCTGACCCACACTCCAACCTCCAGATCCAAACACCCAACCTCTTCACCCAAACACCCAACCTCTTCACCCAAACACCCAACCTCCTGACCCAAACACCCAACCTCTTCACCCAAACACCAAACCTCTCACCCAAACACCAAATCCTTCCTACCTAAATGACCCAACCTGCTGGACCCAAACACCAAAACTCTTCACCCAAACACCTGTAACCTGCTGACCCAAACACCCAACCTCTTCACCCAAACACCCAAACCTCCTCACCCAAACACCCAACCTGCTGACCCAAACACCCAACCTCTTCACCCAAACACCCAACCTCCTGACCCAAACATCAACCTCCCTGACCCAAACACTCCAACCTCCTGACCCAAAACACCCAACCTCTTCACCCAACACCCAACCTCCTGACCTAAACACCCAACCTCTCACCCAAACACCCAACCTCCTGGACCTGCAAACACTCAACCTCTTCACCCAACACCCAACCCTGACCTAAACACCCAACCTCTACCCAACAAACACCCAACTCTCCTGACCCAAACACTCCAACCTCTTTCACCAAACACCCAACCTCCTGACTCCAAATGACCTAACCTTCCTGGGACCCAAACACCCAACTCCTGACCCAAACACTCCAACTCTTCTCTACCCAAAAACACCCAACCTCTGACCTAAACACCCAACCTTCTTCACCCAAAAACACCCAACCTCCTGACCCAAACACCCAAACCTCCTGACCCAAACACCCCAAACCTCCTGACTCCAAACACTCCAGCCTCAGACCCAAAACACTCAAGCTTCCTGACCCAAACACCCAACTCTTCACCCAAACACCCAACCTTCTTCTACCCAAACACCCAGCCGCCTCCCACCCAAACACCCAACCCCTCCCACCCAAACACCAACCCCAGATCCAAAACACCCAACCTCTTTCACCCAAACATCCAACCTCTTCACCCAAACACCTAACCTGGCTGACCCAACACCCAACCTCCTGACCCAAACACCCAACCTGTTGACCCAAACACCCAACCTCCTGACCCAAACACCCAACCTCCTCACCCAAACACCCAACCTGCTGACCCAAACACCAAACCTCCAGATCCAAACACCCAACCTGCTGACCCAAACACCAAACCTCCAGATCCAAACACCCAACCTGCTGACCCAAACACCCAACCTCCAGATCCAAACACCCAACTCCAAGTTGACCCAAACGCCAAACCTCCATCTTCCAACCTGCTGACCTTCAAACCTCCAGGACTAAACACCAAACCTCTCACCCAAACACTCCAACCTGCTGGACTCCAACAACACTAAACTCCAGATCCAAACACCTAACCTGCTGATCCAAACACCTGAACCCTCCAGAGATCCAAACACCCAACCTCCAGATCCAAACACCCAACCTCCAGGATCCAAACACCTAACCTCCTCACTCAAAACACCCAACCTGCTGACCCAAACACCAAACCCCAGATCCAAACACCTAACCTCTCCAGATCCAAACAAACACTCCAACCTCTTTCACCCAAACACCAACCTGCTGACCCAAACACCAAAACTCCAGATCCAAAATACTCCAACTCTCCAGATTCAAACAAACAAACACTCCATCCTCTACACCTGCACCCAACCTCCTGACCCAAACACCCAACCTCTACCCAAACACCCAACCTCCTGACCCAAACACCCAACCTCTTCACCCAAACACCTAACCTCCTGACTCCAAACACCCAACCTCTTCACCCAAACACCGAACCTCCTGACCCAAACACCCAACCTCCAGATCCAAACACCCAACCTCTTCACCCAAACACCCAACCTCTCACCCAAACACCCAACCTCCTGACCCAAACACCCAACCTCTTCACCCAAACACCAAACCTCTTCACCCAAACACCAAACCTCCTTACCCAAACACCCAACCTGCTGACCCAAACACCAAACCTTCTTCACCCAAACACCTAACCTGTTGACCCAAACACCAACTCTCTTCACCCAAACACCCAACCTCTCACCTGTAAACACTCAACCTGCTGACCCAAACACCCAACCTCTTTCTACCCAAACACCCAACCCACACCCAAACACCCAACCTCCTGACCCAAACACTCCAACCCTGGACCCAAACACCCAACCTCCTGACCCAAACACCCAACCTTCCTGGACCCAAACACCAACCTCTTCACCTAAACACCCAACCTCCTGACCCAACACCCAACCTCTTCACCCAAACACCCAACTCGACCTAAACACCTAAATCCCTCTTCACCCAAACACCCAACCTCCTGACCTAAACACCCAACCTCTTCACCCAAACACCCAACCTCCTGGACTCAAAACACCCAACCTCTCTTCACCCAAAACACCCAACTCCTGACCCAAACACCCAACCTCCTGACCCAAACACCCAACCTCCTGACCCAAACACCCAACCTCTTCACCCAAACACCCAACCTCCTGACCCAAACACCCAACCTCTTCACCCAAACACCCAACCTCCTGACCCAAACACCCAACCTCCTGACCCAAACACCAAACCTCCTGACCCAAACACCCAGCCTCCTGACCCAAACACCAAGCCTCCTGACCCAAACACCCAACCTCTTCACCCAAACACCCAACCTCTTCACCCAAACACCCAGCCTCCTGACCCAAACACCCAACCTCCTGACCCAAACACCCAACCTCCAGATCCAAACACCCAACCTCTTCACCCAAACATCCAACCTCTTCACCCAAACACCAAACCTCCTTACCCAAACACCCAACCTCCTGACCCAAACACCCAGCCTCCTGACCCAAACACCAAACCTCCTGACCCAAACACCAAGCCTCCTGACCCAAACACCCAGCCTCCTGACCCAAACAATCTCCTGACCCAAACACCCAACCTCCTGACCCACTAGCTCAGTGTGGGTCTTACATATAAATATGTAATTAAGGTTGTGATTATGGTTACAATAAGACTTGGTTACAATTGTGGCATCACAACAAGCAGAATGTCAGTAAAATTCATTTTTTCGTGATTATGATGATCAGCATTTAACTGTATATTTATAGTCATTCTAAAAATAATTTTTAAAAAATCACAAAGGAAATGTGAACGTTTCTTGAAAAGCTTGGAAAGGTCTTTTCTCAAGAGTTTCTCATTTTTCTTTGCTTCTAAGCTCTTTGGAAAGTTAATTTTACTGAAATGTTTTTCATTAAGTAGCAGCACAGCCAGTCATCAGTTTACAGGGCAGTGGTGGTTAGTGTAATATAATATAATAATATAATAAATATAATAATAAATAATCTCCCTGCGATGGGCTGGCGACCTGTCCAGGGTGCATCCCCCGTCCTCGCCCTGTGTGCGCTGGGTTGGATGCCAGCACTCCCCCGCGACCCCGTTTGGGACAAGCGGCAGATAATGGATGGATGGATGGATAATATATAATATAATAATGTAATGTAATAATTATGTAATGGGCCTGTGTGTAAGACTACAGACACATTTTGCGTTTGGTGTGAAACAGGTCAGGATTTCTTGCCAGTGGAACCGGACGTCCCAAATCTGTGTGTTTTCTGTCCCCCAGTGAAGCTCCACATGTCTCTGAGTGTCTCTGTGAGAGTGAAGATGGTAGAATAGTCCACAACTGTTTATTTCTTTAACAGAAAATGTTTAAAACATCTATGGACACAAACTGCCACTCTGTCTTTCTATTTATCTGTCTATCTGTATACCTGTCTGTCTGTCTGTCTGTCTATTTATCTGTCTGTCTTTCTACATATCTATTCTTAGAAATATGTATATTTTGGTTATAGTTGTGATTGTGACATGCTGTTTGTCCCTCCACGGTACCCGTAGTAACACACCATAAATCGAAAACGGATGTTGATTTTTTTTTTTTTGGTCCTTTTTTAAAAAATGAATTAATCAATTTTTTTAATTTAAAAACCTCAAACTGGCGCTGAATGTATTATTTTTATATTTTTTTCTGTTCATGTTTTCAGATCATCCAGGTAGGCCGAATCCTAAACCGCTCCCGAACTCAATATCTAGTGCACTAGTTAGTGTATGACTTCTAACGTTACGCCCCTACAGGACACTAGGGCGCCGTTTGTGACGCCGCCGGTGTCCCCGCTGCCGTTGATTGGAAGTAGGCGTTAAATTAACCGACGGCTCCATGCAGCCCGCGTGCAGTTCGAGTCTGTCACCGCGATGGAGACGGTTCACAGCCAAGGCGTCCTGTTGGCGGAGGCTCTTCAGGCGAATACCAGGCGATATGAGGATTTCTGGCTGTTAGCGAGTCATCTCGGAGACCCCAAAGCTGCTTTTCTCATCGTCTTCCCCTTCGCCTACTACCTGCACAAGCGGACCGGGGTCGCCGTCGTCTGGGTGGCCGCCGTGTCCGAGTGGCTCAATTTGGTCTTTAAATGGTGAGTTTAGGGGAAAGGAAAACATCAAATTTACCTCAGAGGACGTGGTACAATAATGCTGGGCCGTTCTGAGAGAAACGAGGGGAGAAATTTCGCCTCAGGATGTGAGGTACTTGTTAAGAACGGGCACCTGTACTGAGAAAAATCATTGAAGTACTTAAGTTTTATCAAAAGTCTGCTATGATAGTTAAGTTTCATTTAAAGTCTGCTTTTGGGTCTGTGAAAACGGTAATAAAGTTAGCCTGCAATGCTAACGCGGATGGTTAGGACCGTTAAAATTCAAAACTTCAAAACGTTCCATTTGAGCGCTCGTGCGCGTTCCAAACAGCGCCTTCTGCTCTACAGGCTCGATTTTCCCGCGCTGGAGGACATTCTCTGATCTAAAGCGCTTTTAAAATGCTAATTATTACATGCGACGTTAAAATCACTTTTAACAAACAAAAAGGAAGTGAATAAGCTAGTTTTTAAAGGAGAAATCATCAGATCGCAGAGATCCGGCCCAGTTACTCTAACATTCCACCTTAAATGGCACTCATAGGTAAAACCACTTTAAAGGTGAATAACATTGTTTATAACATTTCAGTGACACCTGTCGCACTGCTGCCTCTAGGATTTGTGCCCCCTGATGCGGCTCACATCTGTCTTCTTCATGTTTATGTGCACAGGACCATAAATGTGCATCGCTTCATTTTGGATTTTGCCCACTTTCATACCTGATCCTGAAATAGGAGACAGGTCTGATTTTATTGCACCGCAGTCTCAGTCTGAACAGGCACACGGGCCGGGACCTTTTCATCGCACTGAACTGAAATTCTCCACTGGTTGGTGTCACTCTGGATACAGTTCTGGGTACAGAGTTGCAGTGGAGGAGCTCCGTGGAGGGACACACTTTTGTACCATAACCTGAAAGTGAATATTTGTCATCGTGAACACGCCACAGTGAAACGCTTCCACTGTTTTTAACCCACACAGTGCAGCCTACATCCAGCGTCCGGGGAGCAGTGTTGGGGACGGCACGTTGATAAAGGAGACCACAGGGTAACCTACTAGGCTGAGGCTCGAATCCACAAACTTGCGATCATGGGGTTCCTAACCATTAAGGACATGGCTGCCCCAGAAGGTGTGTCTCAGTTCGGGACAAAGGCAACGATTTATATAATAGAAGACGTTTTTTTTCCCAGTGTAGTTATTTATAATAAAACAACTAATAAAAAAACGCTGTTAAATTTAAAGCAATTTGAGCTGCATCAGCTGAATAAATATTACTAGAAAAAAATCTAAAACAAATGTAACATCCATTTTTTTTTTTTTCTCCATTTTTGTGAGTTAATAGCTAGTTTATAGCTAATGGCTGCTCCAGCTAATAGTTCTATGGAGCAGCGGTGGTTTGGTGTTAAGGGATGAGGCCCCAGGATCGGAAAGTTGTGGGTTCAAAATCCAGACCAGTAGGTTGCCCTGAGGTACCCTTGAGCAAGGTACCATCCCCGTCACTGCTCCCTGGGTGCTTTCAGTAGCTGCCCCCTGCTGCATGGTGTGTGTGGGTGAAAAGCAGAGGTGTAATTTCATTGTGGTTCACCGTGTGCTGTGTTTCACAATGACAAGAATAGTCACTTTCACTGGTTTGTTAATGGCCATGGCACAAACAGCAGCAGTCGACAGGAGCGTCCTTCATTCGCGAGGTTGTGACGTAAATAAAGGATCCTCCGTCGGTCAAACTGTCTTATTTAACGCAGTGTCCGTGACCCAGACTGTCCTTCACAGCCTCTGAAAGTCACACTTTCATACACAGCATCCTTTGAAGGATCCAGCCCCTGAACTGAGACACTTGCTTTCAACACGACATCGAAACAAGGGACTGAATGAGGTCACCTTGTTTTTTTTTTTGTTTTTTTTTAAGAAGCTAAAGACTTTAATGTTGATCTGATACGTTCCATCTAACCAAAAAATGTTAGCTAGTGCTATTCTTTATGGCAAATGCCAGCCATCAGAACATTTGTGAGGTCAGGAACCAATGATCGATCACCAACACTACATGAGTGCCATCGTTTCAGAAAATTTCACAGCTCACCCTTCTAGCAGACACTTTGAATCAGGCATGCTGACCTGAGGCTTGTGAAACTGTTCCTGAGCGTCCTGTTTCAATAGCAGTTCTTTTTAACATCTGGGTACAAAAATCAGATGTGTTGGGAATGAGTGCACCTGCAAGTAGCTGAACACAATGTGTGGATACATTTTTGTCTGCGTACAGCACTGCAGAAGACTCTTTCTGATGGAATAGACTGGTCTACACTCTGTGAGACAAATTTTCTTCGCTTATAATAAAAACACTGTTCTATTCTGTCTCTTAGGATACTGTTTGGAGAGAGGCCTTACTGGTGGATCGGGGAATCACGTTTATTCGTGAAAAACAAACCTCGCTTGGAGCAGTTCCACTGCACCTGTGAAACTGGACCAGGTTCGTGCTCAGATTTGTCAGGGACGGTTTGGGAAGAACACTAAATCACACGAACAATAAAAGGATATATTTGAGTTGACCCTTCTATTAATTTTCAGTGACCCTTTTTTGTTGTTGTTTTTCATTTTTCGGTATACACAGATCACACTATATTCTCTCTATATCTTATATTTAAATATTTGTAAAAATATCTGTGCACAGCAGGCTACTCTGTGGTACATATTTAACTGCTAGAATCTTGACATTGTGGTAGGTGTAAGACATGCTTTAGTGAATTATGTTGATGATCAATTATTTCAGTTTCTGGAATACAGGCTTATGCAGCATGAAGGTAATACTACATATAAGGGTATGTAGTCAATAATTCTGGGTCCTAAGACTGTCAGCTAGGTTCAAAAAGCATTTCTCTTGGTTTGTTATTTTTTTCACATATTGGAATACGATCAAATGCAGCACTTTATGTAAGGTGCAGAAATATGTATATTACAAAACTGCAGCAAATGCCACAATGCTACTCTAATGTCATGTGTTCTGAATCCACAAGAGGGCACTGGACATAAAAGCAAAGCCGTTGCAAAAGTTGAGTTTTATAAAAACTGCAGCAAACGTACACAGGTAAAGCAAACGAGCACAGTATTTTTGTTAACTAATGAAAAAATGAAATTATTATGCAACGCAAATTCAGTCTGACAGTTCGGCCTCAGAAGTTAAGCTTAATTAGCTGCAAGACTAGGTGTAGAAAATTAGTTTTACAAAATTCAAGTCTGAGTCTTATTGGCATAATAATCATGCTATAGATTATTCTCCTTATTAATACTATCTAACAGGAGAACAGGACTAGACAAAGACATCATCTGCTTTCAAGAGAGGCATAAAAATAATAGGATAAAATGACAGGTGTTCCTGGTGGATCATTCAGAGTATCTGTCCCCTCTGCTTGATTACATTCTGCCTAAAGAGTAGTCTGTGTGCCTGCATTTGTGCACTGGTCACAGTGAAATGTAGGAGTGTGTGAGTTTTCTGTGCACTTTAGTATTTAGTAAAAGCTTTATATTGTCTTTAAATCTATAAATTGCTTCCATTCTTAGACTGCGTGCTGACAAAACTTGGAAATAATTGCTATTGGAAAAGTGAAAAAACTGCATTTCTGCTTGTTCATTAAAAGTTTAAGACATTGGTGTCACAGAAGTCAAATGAATCTTTTTAGGTTTATCTCATTTAGAACTTTGGCCTAGTTTTCTCTCTTGTGGGCCATTTTCTGAAGGTTTGTGCACACTTCTCCAGGTAGTCCCTCGGGTCACGCCATGGTCACTGGTGCCGTCTGGTGGGTGGTGGCATACACTCTGGCCACATTTCTCCACTCTCGCACTGGCAGGTCAGTCAGAAAGCATTATTTCCTTATTTGTTCAGATTATCCTGAATCTCCGTGCTTAACTTTGAAGTTACACAGCATGAACTCTTCTCTGTCTGTCTCAGTACGGTACTGGCTGCAGTGCCTTACCTGTTCTACACTCTGCTGTTGGTGACAGTTGGCCTCTCCCGGATCTTCATCTTGGCACATTTTCCTCACCAGGTCGTTGCTGGTCTTTTGGCAGGTCAGTGCCTTATTTAGAGCAAATGACAGTGTGTGAAAATGCATCCTCACAGACAGGTTCATTTCTAGATATATTTGCCAGATCAGGGATATTGGCTATAATTATACTGTAATTACATTATAATGGTCTCTTGTGTAACTTTTCACTTACATCTTCCTCAGGTGTGATGCTAGGAGTTTTCCTGAACCGTGCTGTGCCGGTGTGTCGCCTGCTGCTGTTCTTCCTTTTCTCCAGTGTTGTTCTGCTCTTAGGAGCACTACTGTTGTATGCTGGGCTGGAAAAGTTTGGAATTGACCTCTCCTGGTATGTAGGCAACACATTTGCTGGTTTCCTCTTTTCCAGCAAGTGTGGGAAGCTGTACCACTCAGGCTATTTTAAACAGAAAGCTGTGGCTGAAAAAACTGACAATTTATTGACCAAGAGCATTTTCATGTGATACAGTTTTGTTTGTATACAGAAATGGAGAATACCTTACACAAGTGCCAAGACACTGATGATCACAAAACCTCTATGGCATGCAAACTAAATTAGCACCATCAGAACAGTATTTCTGAAGAGGTTTCCAAGCTGAGTCATTGCTGATGCACATTTGTCTTCATACAGTGCCATTTAGGTTCTGAATTAGCTCTTTTCCACTAAGTGTGGGCGACATGGCAGAAAACACTACATTTGTAGGCACCAAAATTAAACACACTAGGTATTACCATATTTAGTACCATATTTTTACTGAAGTTTGGAAAAATGCTAAAATAGACAAAAACAGACAAGCAAACTAGAGCGGCATTATAAAAAAGGCTATGAATGAATAAGAAAAAAAAAAACTGAAAAAACTCTATGGTAAATTTGGGTTTTGCAAAAGCAAAGCAACCAAAAAGAAACGTTCTAATAAATGGTAAAAATTTATTTTGAGACTTAGGGCTGCATTCCAGTCCAGCTACTTGTTACTGAGAAGAATATACAGTAAACACAAACTGGTCAATCATTAACAGGCTTTCCGGTTGGTCTAATGCATCCATGTTTCATCTTATTTTCCTTTTTATACTCCGCATTTTAAATTGCAGTCCTTCATAATGTCATATGATGTTGCCCACCACTGCCTCCAGGTCTATCTCTCTGGCCAAAAGGTGGTGTTCTAAGTCGGAGTGGGTTCGAATGGATACGGCTCCTTTCGCTTCACTGA
Organism: Hepsetus odoe; assembly: GCA_017165825.1. Lineage (NCBI taxonomy): Eukaryota > Metazoa > Chordata > Actinopteri > Characiformes > Hepsetidae > Hepsetus > Hepsetus odoe. The sequence goes on from CM029378.1 coordinate 22,084,680, forward strand.
CTCGCGATGCTGGAGCTTTACTCGGCCTTGGGCTCGCCCAGTTCTGGAAGCCAGGAGGATGGACTCTTCCCTGGGTATCAAAGACACTCTGCCTGGCCCTTTCCTCCTTGGCCCTCTTCCACATCAACCGATTCCCTCTGCCTACTGTTCCTCCCCTGCTATTCTACTCCCTCTTTTTCCTGAAATACACCATCGTGCCACAGGTGGTGATGGTGATGGTACCAGGCCTTGTGCATCTCCTCACAACCAAACCCAAGAGGGATTAAAATTCAAAGACTTTGATGCCGTCTTGAAATGCCATCTAAGACATTCAGACTGCAGAATTACTTTGCTCTTTAAAAAAACTAACCTTTTTCTTTTTATTTCTGCTTGCACAGAGAAAGGCCTCTTTGAAAAGAAACTAAAAGGTGTCCCTACATGCTGTATAGCAAGTGCTTTTATACATTCCTGGCAACTGGCAATATTTTTGTTCTGAATCAGCAGAAGATACAAGTGGTGTTCCTGAAGGCCATGCCTGCTGCTATATGTTTAATTTCTCCTGCATGTCTCAACTACCTGAGGATGTTTAGAGGGTTCTTACTACAAAAGCTTGTAGCTTAGTTTCTCAGATATATGGACTCTGACATCGTTCTTTACAGAATCTGGGTTAGACTGTTTGATTTGCACAATTATTTTCAGATATTATGTTAAACTGGCAGCTTCTGTGTATTTAATATGCATTCAGAAATGTATTGACCTGAGCAGCAAGTGTATTGGCAGTAAAAACTAGAATATATTTTGGTCTCAGTGGTGTGAGTACCTGTGCACAGGTTACAAGTTGCCCATTTTTGATGTCAAGTTAAACTAAAAGGTCCTTTGTGGTGGGACACTTTGAGCAACTCCTAACCGCAACAGATACGATCTCCGTTGAGTCTGGGTTGGAGGACGGTGGAGGTCATCGCCAATTTCGCTGGTAGAAGTGCCGAGTTGCATAAGTTATGACCTGAAATGCTGAAGGCTTTAGACGATGTCTTCAATGTAGCGTGGACACTGGGTACAGTACCATTGGAGTGGCAGAGGGGGCTGAGAGTCTCCTCACCCTTTTTAAAAGGTCCAAGTGGTTTTCATGGAGAGTACATCAGCGTGCAGGCATGGGGTGGAGGACATCCAGTAAGGTGACCTCAAAATTGTGTCTCTGCTTGTGGTTTTGTTGTCTTCATCGGACTATAAACTCTAGCACACATTGAAGCGCTTTGTAGCTGTAGTGATGGGGATCAGCACCTGCAATCCTGTGGTCCTTGTCCTACACTGGAAAAGGTGGTTTGTCCCCTCAGAGTTGGAAAGAAGATACTTGAGTGTGGTTTATGGATGAGGGTAAAATGGAGCAGGAGATTGACAGGAGGGTTCAGGCCCGCGGGGCAGTTATGCAGTCACTAGGCTCCCATTTTACCTTTCGACCTTTGTTTCAACGCTCACCTCTGGTCATGATCTCTGTGAAGCAATGAGATCATGAATGCAAACGGTGTAAAAGCGTTTTTCATTGGGTGTCTGGATACCCCGAGGAACGCGGACATTCGGCAAGAGCTTACTCTCAGATCTTACGGATGTTTTTGAAATGCTAACAGTATACCTGCCGTTTCAGAGGTCGTATGAAACATGGTTGGATTCACCGCAACGTCAGCTCTCAGACTGAAATAATTAGGCATTTCAGGATAATACTAACGCCTAACACTGACGGATGTTCTGTTAATGTTAACATGAACTGAAACTCGTCAAATTCTTTAAATAAATGTCTGAGATGCCTCACAACGTTGAAAGTGTTTCCTCCTTTGTCTGAGAACTGTTTTATAAATACATGACTTTCGTTACATTACATTTTTCAAATTGTGTATTAATATTTACCGAACAGTATAATAAGAACAGTATAACTGCCTATGAACTGTTAACTCTTACACGTCACAAACTGCCTGTGAGGAGAGCTGCAGTCTCTTTGAGTCATTTAAGTATGAGAGGAAGTTTTTGGCAATAGGTTTACAAAAAAAAGTTCTATTTTGTTATTCCTCCTCAAATTAAACAAATGAAGCGATTTTCACTAATCTCAACATGCTGCATTATTCAAATGTACATTTTACATAATATTTTCGAGTGTTTAACTGTAAAGCCTCTTTAGACTGCATAGCCACTATATTTTTCAATTATTTTTAAACGTACAGCTTGTACGGCTAGTGCTGGAGATACTCTCAAAAACAAAATGGGCTCATCACATCCAGATTACAGTTCTACTGTTGCACAGTCGGCCTACAAATTCAGACACAGACACATTCTGAAAACAAACTGTTCATGATCACTGAAAATAGGGTGGATATGTACTGTAATGTTGCTGTTTAAATTGGATAAAGTCGTAGCCCACAAAGAAAAAAGGCCCCTACGTTTGTCATTTTGTGAGGACTAAATGGAAAAAGTCTGAGGTTCTTACTTTTCGGACCTTTTGTGTGGTATGTACATCGTTTCATTGTTGCTAGCTTTAGTTATGGACCTAATTGTATTTTAATATTCCAGCAAAGTAACTTGAGTTAATCACTTGAATCAGTGATTTTTGCTGCATGAATGATGGTCTCTGACAGTCTCCATATTTTACTTTTTTCGAGATGCTGTGCTGAATGAAGCGATCAATCTTTTTCTTAAATATTAATGCAAACGCCATCAGCACTGGTTTTCTGCAGCTCGTCCTCTTTCAGTCTTCCCGAGCTTACGGCTTACAAAACATGAAGCACAAAAAATGCAAACACTTGCATGATGATCATGATCATGATCTCCATTGTCTTTTTTCACTTCATTTAGAGTAAGAAAAATCCATGTGCATGTTCCCCCCGGGATCTTTACTTGCCCCTCTACAGTCTCTGCTATAGAAAATCCAAACTTGTGGATTTAGCTGGACACACAGAGCAGATTAATAAAAAAAAAGCTCATTTTGCACATCGATGCCAGGCTTTCCACAAGATGTGTGGTTGTATTTTTTTCTCTTACCAAGTTAATCAATGTCTCTTGTCTGGATTCCTTGATTTGTAATCATCTTTTTGTTCATCACATACTTGGCTCTGAGGCTGGCTGTCTCCTGGAGCTGCAACCTTCTCAGAAGTCTCCCCCGTTCGAGGTTGTCGAACATGTTCCTTTGAAGCTAAAAATGTCTCATCAACGTTTTTAAACACTTCATGTAGTTTGTTTTAAAGTGCTGGCCCTTAGTGCTTTTCTTTCTTTCCTTTTGAGTTTCTTGTCTTCAGCCATCATTTTTATTTATTTTTACTTAGCAGTCTGATTATTTCCAAGCACAAAAAAGTAAGTACTTGCATAACATTGTTCATCGTTTTATCACATCTGGTAAGAAAAAGTACTTCTGTACTACTCAGCAGTGAAATTTTACCCCAAATTTTAAATGTTAAATTCTGTAATGCCAAACGCGCCACTTCAGGCATTGCAATACTTGAATCAAAAATGACTAATAAAAACTTGGTGATTAATTTTAAAATATGAACTTCATACCATGACAGTCCCCGGTGTGATAAAAACACATTCTGTTTTATTGTCGTCATTGAACTTTGTCACAGCGCTCCGAAAGCTCACATTTACAGACAAGAGAACTCAGCTCAGCAAGCAAGTACAATTAAAATTAAACTAAATGCAAAAAAAGAAAAAACCAAAAAGAAAAAAAACAAAAGACCAGTTCATCCCTTCAGAGGTCAGTAGTGTTTTGTTAATTAACGTTTGGAGAAATGAGAGGTTGAAATGAATTTTATTTGGGCACCAACTTCATTCTTCCTCCCACTTCAGATAAACACCAGGTACACTTCGGCCTGCACACAGGTGGATAAAACATGCATCTGTATTTACAACAAAATCATCTACACCGGGGGGGCGAGGGGGCGTTTGTAGTGTCCTGTTGCCTAGAATGTCTAAAGTCCTTTCTCAGAGTCCTTTCTCAGAACTACCTGTCAGGCACCTGGACTCTGGAAGGGTTTCCATCAGAAGTACTTCAACTGTATGGACATGCTCAGGACAGCAGCTGTTCTACAGTCCGCTATTGACAACATCTGTCCAACACACAGTCTACGCACTGTGAGCATTGGCTGTATTGCATTCCTTTGCTGTTTCTCTCATAGAAAATCGTAAAATTACCTCTTGTGATCCGTTCCCTTTCAGAAGTATAAGTTTGCTACTGATCTCTAGACACCAGTGTCCACATGAGGGCTAATTCCACCCGTTCCCCTCCAGCTACTGGTTAATCTCGTACATTTGCAGTTTTGGCTGAACGGCAGCAGTAAACCTGGAACATTTAAAGAATTAGTTATAAGAGGGTAATGAGTGAATTCATACGCATAAACACATCTGGCTATTATATACAGCAAATACATTGCGCTCTATAAAGACTATTATATACAGGGTTTCATCTCTTCTTAAAAACATAGTTTTCCCTCTTTTCAAATGACCTTTAATTCGTTTGCTCCGAAAAAAGTAAAGAAAATCAGAACTGCACCAAGAACAAGAACTGCTTTTTTTTCTAGTAGGACACCTAATTCACAAATAATTTTCCAGTGTTTAGTGTACGTTAGTGTGTAAGTTTTTTTTCCCCATATTATACTCATGACTCACCCGTCCACCCCCATAAAAATGTTCACAATCATCAGCTTGAAATGAATAAAGTGCTCTTTCTTCAGAATTCTCACAGGCAGCAAAAAAAAAAAAAAAAAAAAAAGTCATGAAAAAATGTCACCCAAATGTTCAGATTTAAAACAAGTACTGTAGCTAAATATACTAATGCTGAGAACACTGCAGTAATTGGGGAAGAAAGAAGAACACTGTCCGCGATCTTTCAGTCCCCTGAAGCAATGTGGAGCAGGGCGTGTACAACCTTCTGACCCAAGTGTCGTTCCTTTTTAAACAATCGGCTCATGAAAACAGTTCCGTGAGGTCGAACGGCTACGTTTCCGATTTGTTTTTCGAATGTTCCACAAACGATCTCTTCTTCAGATCGCGCCATTTGGCAGAGAAGCTCAGCGACAACTGCGTTCACAAACCAGGGACGTTATCTCTCAGGAAATGAAGTGCTGAAACGTTAATGTGAGCAATGCATTTGTAAATGAATAAGGATCCTTTTCTAGACGGCCGCCTTAAAAGTTTGTACATTCCCCCTCTAAATCAATATTCTCTGTATCTGCTTTTTTCCCCCCCTCACAAAAAAATATTAGGTACTGTTTCCAAAAAAAAAAAAAAAAAAAAAATAGAAAAATAAGGACAACCTAAAATAAAACACAGCAAGTCGATACTTTTGATATTTCTATACATAATCTGACTGTTATAAATATTCCTTTGTTTTCCTTCTGCAACTACAGCTTAGCGGTTAGTTATTTCGGACAGTTTTAGAGGATTTTCTTTTTTATTAGACAGCATTGAACAATCCGACAGTTATATGCTGTGAAAGCTTTAGCAGTCCTGTTTTGAGTCGACTGGTCGAGAGAGTTGAGCATGTAGATTCACAGAGTCCCTGACTCGCGCTGTCCAGTCCACTCCACACACTCACTCACACTCACGAGTTACGAACCGCAGGACACGCACCATTCCTCAATCTGTGCATTTCAATCCAGAGAAGGTTCAGAAATGTGCTTTCACATAATGTGCAGAAAGGTAAAGAACATTCAGTAGTTAGTATCATAATAAAGGGATGCTAAAATCCCAGTGTCGCTCTAGCTTAAGCTTATGCCCCAAATTGGGGTTTCATTGCTGATTGGGGCATCAGCAGTAGTTGCAATGTGTCATTACCATCTCTGGTTTAGTAGAGCTTCAGATACTTTTTTTAGTTGCCTGTTTAAACCTTGAGCCACCATCTCACAAACACACTCACACACACACACTCATACTCACACTCACACTCTCATTCTATCACACACTGTTACGCCTGACTGGCCTCGTTACACGTTTGACTCCACAAAGGGTCTCTTTGGTTTGATGGGCGAGGTTGGGCCTTGCCTGGCATCCCGTGAGAGTTGCCGGTACATGTTCTCCTGGTATGCTTGTGCCACAGGCATCGTCCGTGCCACCTTGACATCCTGGTATGTGGGCACTTGACTAACTCGCTCCAGGAGATCCCGATCGCGGGCACCACCGTTGGCCAGCTTGCCCAGGGAGGAGGGCTGTGGCTGGACGTAATACTCTTCCTCCAGCATGTGCCCATTCTGGGCGTTGTTGGTCTTGTTGTAATAGGCGATGTTACCCAGCGAGGTGGGTGGGCTGTAAGAGGAAGCAGTGGACGCCTGATGAATCAGGTTCCCAGGCGACGTTGGGCTGGTAATGACATTGTCCAGAGGTGTCACAGGCCAGGCGCGTGACGGCTGGTGCAGATATTGCTGCTGAGTCCGTGCCGTCTTGTCAATGATGCCCATGAAGGGCGTGGTCCTGGAGCGGGCCGGCTCACTGGGGTAAAGGCCACCCTGCGACGGTGAGAGCGAGGATGGCTCATCGAAGCTGCGCTCATACGCCACCTGCAGGGGGATCTCCATCTGTGCCATGGAGGAAGAAGGCCTAAAGCCGGGGCCTAGATTAGAACTGGAGCCTGAGGAAATGTTGCTGCTGGATGGGGAGAAGCGCAGACCGACACTCTGAGAGTGGATGAGGGGTCTGGGGGTGGGGACATGCTGCTTCAGGTCTCCAGTGTTGGCGCTGATGGGCCGTCGCACCAGGTGAGGTATCTCAGGTGAGCCTAGCTGGCAGGGAGGCATTGAGGACACAGCCACAGCTCTCTCAAGCTCATGCTTGGAAACAGGATAATACGCTGCAGACTGGCTACGGCTGATCTGTGGCGTCTGGCTGAAGCGCATGCCTCCTGGGCCTCCGGTCGCAGAGCGGTAGGCTGAAGCAGGACGTTGAGGGACATCATCTTTCCCCACAACAGACTCGAGGACCCCACCAGACCCACCTCGTCCCCCGTGCTGGCACAGGGCACCCACACTCAGGCTGGACTGCACCTGAGACATGGACCTTCCATCCAGTGAAGGCTGGTACATAAGTCGAGCCTCTCGTTCCCTCTCCCTCTCCCTCTCAATGTCCATGGAACTGCCTTGATACCTGCTAAGTGGGTGGGCGAGCTGACCGTAGACACCACTCCCAGGCTGGCTGGTGCGCACGATCTGGGCCACAGAAGGTTGCAGCCGGTGGCCCTGGGCCTGGTGGTGCTGGGAGGACTGTGAACACTGGGACTGTTGTGACTGCAGCTGGAAGGAGCGCTGGCTGCTCATCTTGGATAGGGGTGACTTGGGGCGGCTGGGCAAAGGCTCCTGTTGATAGCGTACAGGTGATCCTGATTGGGAACGATAGAGACATACGCTCTCCAAGGGCGGGCTGGCTCTGTATGGTGCCCCACGACGAAGAGGGGAAGGCGGAGGGCTCTGGTAGTCCATCCCCTGACCCCCACTGCCCATGGGGGGAGGGCTGAAGCGGTAGGAGGCTTGGTGGGCAGGAGAGGTATGCGGAGGACTGTGGCGGTAGTGCGAGTTCTGATGCGTGGGAGAGACGCATGGCGAGGTGGATTGGTAGCTCTGGTGAGTCGGGGATGACATGGAGGTGGGGCTAGGGTAAAATTCAAAGGCCTGACCACCTGTCAGGTAGGTGGCCTCATGAGGGACAGGGGAGAGAGGTGGGCTGTGAATGATTGGCAGGCTAGATGGGTTGGCACGTGGCTCAGGAGGAAGACCAATGGACACACCCTCCAGCTCCTGTTCCAGGAAGTCATCATCTTCAAACAGATCCTGAACGGGTTCCATGTCATCCAGTCGTGGTTCAGGGGGTGGAGTGTGACGAGGTGGCTCCTCCTCTTCCTCCACAGGTAAGGGGGATGGAGGGGGGGAAGGTGGGGGCTCAAGCTCAGGTTCCTCTGGCTGTGAAACTTGTCTGCACTCTTCCTCCACACGCTGCAGAAGCCGCAAGATCTCCCGGTTGTTGGGACACAGCTTTATGGCTTCCCTGAGGTCTTCTAGAGCTTCGGAGAACTGCCTGTAGTGATGCACCAGAAGCAGTCAAGAGGTAAAATGACAATAAAACACAGTAATTTTCCACAACACTAGGAATCAAGCCATAGCACAAAAGAGCTGTACCTGGTTTAGACCTGCTAGCAAAACCCTTGGCAGTGTTGCATACAGCCTAATGTCTGATTGGTCGAAATACACAAAGTTTATGTCTACTATGGGTTCATCCTCTGCACATCAGCTCTCTAGTTCATGCCTAAGCAATTCACATTTTACATTCAGCCTTCATGGATAAATTGTTCAAGAGAAAGCAGCCGTCTGTTTGAATTTTATTAATCTTCACACTGCAAAATGTCATTAACTGATCCACCCCAAAACGATCAAAGCAAGCTGTTCAAATGGGTGCCAGCGTGGTACGACTCGGTCCCTGGTGTGTTGAGGTGTCCCCATAAGAGGACATACAGTCCTGTGCAAAAGTTTTAGGCAGGTGTGAAAAAACGCTGTAAACAAAGAACGCTTTCAGAAATGGAAGTGTTGATCATTTATTTTTATCAATCAACAAAATGCAGTGAATGAACAAAAGAGAATCTTAATCAGATCAATATTTGGTGTGACCACCCTTTGCCTTCAAAACAGCATCAGTTCTTTTAGGTACACTCGCACACAGTTTTTGAAGGAACTTGGCTTGTCGGTCGTTCCAAACATGACTGTGTTTCAACCGCCGTGCTACATTGATGATCATCAGTACCTGTTTGGTAAAATTGGTTGATCACACACCGACTATAATCTTACAGAATCCCCGACTTCGTGCAAGTGTTCCTAGAAGAACTGATGCTGGTTTGAAGGCAAAAGGTAGTAACACCAAATATTGATCTGATTTAGATTTTTCTTTCGTTCGCTCACTTTGCATTTTGTACATTGATCAAAATAGACAATCATTATTTATATTTCTGAAAGCATTCTTTGTTTACAGCATTTTTTCACACCTGCCTAAAACTTTTGCACAGTGCTATATATTTAGAAGAAATTTTACTTGTGCTTGTGATTAAAAAAAATCTTGGGTGGATGCTTCACTACTAGCTAGGTAATGTATACAAGGTAATGCCTAAGTATTTGAGGAATAATTAAGCAGGTTACCCCCATGCTTTCTAAATCATTTTCAATTGGTTTAAACTTGTGGGTAAGTAGCAGCCTTTGCTGAAATACAGTGGAAGTGTGAAAGGGGTGACCTTTTTTAATTCAGCATGTAGATTTGATCTTTTCTTGCTTTTTTTTTTGGATGACACTTTGCAAAAGAGGACAGTAAGAAAATCCTACCTGCTGCTGCGTTTAGCACGAGCTCTAGCATAGTATGCTTCATAAGACTTGGGTTTCAGCTCTAGAGCTTTGGTAGCAAACTCCTCTGCCATCCCAAAGTCCTTGGAGAGTGAAAGAAAAACAGGGCTTAATCATTTCAGGTATGGAAGATGTGACTTCTGCTCAACAAATTCAGTTATGAGTCTTTCAGAGACTGTTCATGCTTCAAAAAAAAAAAAAAAATCTCAAAAGCAAAATTTGTCACCCAATCTCTATTCTTGTTTATTTCCCTCATTTTTGATGAAAAAAAAAACATTTGAGCTGCTTAGGACTGCAAGCCCCCTTTAGTTGTATGGTTCCAGGGACATCTGGGATCTAATTAAGTTTTAAAAAAGCAGCATTTGCACTCACGTTCATTTTCCTACGGCAGCGAGACAAGTTGAGGAACAGAGACACTTTGAGCTCGCGGAAGGTCTTCAGGTCTTCACTGAAGCCTTCACGAGGGAACTTCTTCAAGGCATACTGATAACGCTGGGCGGCCTCCTTCACTTTTCCTTTCTGAACCAAACCCAGAGTTAAACACATGGGTTCCAGAAAAACTCACGAGTTACAGGATGTGAAAAGCATAAAAATGCTGGAAACAGACCTTGTAGAAACCATCGCCCTCCTCAATGAGTTTTCTCAGCAGGATGATCATGATGTCTGGCTTGGAGGTGGCCATCGCCCAGGTTGCCGGACCTAAAACAGGATGCACGATGGGTAAAAATGAAGAACAAAAGGCCTGAGAGGGAGAAGGACAGGTGGAGGGAGAAGAGACAGGGCAAGGTGCTCTGGACAACATGGACAACCAAGAACAAGGATAACCAGACACAGGATGAGGGAGAGAGACACATGGCTTCTGCATACCTCCACCTTTCTTTGGTGACCTTTAACCTTATTGAGGACACTGTTGTCATGGAAGCAAATGCCAATCTCATGAGATTTAATAAAATAAGGAGGAAACAAACCACACAATACACATCAGTGATGAAACATCAAAACACCAACATTCTCAAACCAAAAAAGGACCGTTTTGAAACATTGATACCGTTTCAGCTCAAGTTTTATCCACATGAAAAAAAGAGGTCCTGCTTCCGTCCTCCTCCGGGACAGTCACTTGAAGTGAAACAGAAATCTGAGCAAATGGAGACACACTCAGCTTGGGTGGTGGATTGGATTTAGTTTTGCTCTACCCGAGCCCCCATATTCAGAAAGACCATTCATCTAGAAATGCTCCACCAACAAAAATCAATCCAGTGAGACCATAACTGCTTCGGGCAAACTCTTTCATGCATGTGATGAGTGATGGTTTATAATCTGTGCAGGTTTATTACCTTCAGCTGATTTTACAATGCTCGCTAGTTTAATTCACTAACTTTAATGTGATACATTTACGGCATTTATCAGACGCTCTTCTCCAGAGTGTCTTCCATGTCCTGATCACATGGACAGTCCCCCTGGAGACACTCAGGGTTCAGGGTCTTGCTCAGGGACCCAGTGGTGGTAGTGCTGGAGGTGGGATTCGAACCTGGGACCTCTTGAGCCATTGGTCATAGGTATCCTACCGCTAGACCACCTCCACTGCCACAGATACATTTTGTGACCTCATTTCCTGGAACCAGAACCGCTTTCTTATATCTTGGAGTCTTTCTAAAGTGAATGCTGTAGGCATCATTAGGACGGATGTGAGTGCTGGCGTGATTCTGGACAACGTGGGCAAATTGTGGCATTTACACGAGAGACGTTTAGTTTGAGGACCCATTCAACTTCGTTTAGGCATTTTTAAGAACACTTTATGTAATTTATACATCATTTGCAGAAATACATAAAACTACTTTTACCTTCCACCATGTCAGGCGTTTTTCTTTTCTTTGTTTCCATACTTCTGAAAATGACTTGTGTTAAACAGTTTTTTTTAACTATATTGAACTTTTTTACATTAATAATTTCTTTTTTTTTTTATCTCCAGTGTGCTAAGCTTTCAAGCTGTAGCTGTTAAACAGGTTGAGATAATTACTAAGATGAGCCTGAATCATAACAGCGTGACCTAAATATGTTTTTTAATAGGATTTATTTGGATAGGATTTTTTTTTTTCTACATAGGCTGAATGGGGATCTAGCCACAGGAGCACGTTTGTGGGCGGAGCATGGGTAGGTCACCAGGGGGGGGGGGGGGTCAGGTTCCAGCCAATCCCACCCAAGACAATGAAGAAAACGACACATGGAGCACACTGAGGAGGAGGGAGCTGTCAGAAAGCCTGGCCGGCGGACTTCCCACCACGAGAGTTACCTCCTCTGTGCCGACTCGGCAACGTCTGACATCCTGCGGCCGGAGGTCAGGGGACAATGGAGCATGGGAGCGAGTACGAGGAAGGATTGGATAGGGTGAACGGCAGGAGGTTGGGGGAGAGGAAGAGTGGTGTGTAGGTGAGACAGAGAGAGAGAGAGAGACAGAGAGAGACAGAGAGATGATGGTGGTGGGTGTGGAGGAGTGGGAGAGGGAACACAAAAAGAAGCAGCTGTGAGAGGCAGGGAACAACAGCTCCAGCCAAAGAAAGGACAAAATAAACAGCAGCAGTCAACAGTCACCTTCCACACAGCAACCAATCAAGAGAGACCAAGAAGAAAAAGAGCTGGGCAGCTATATTCACTGTTTAAAGATCAGATGTTCCTCTTTCCTCAAAGGCAGTGAATCAGCCAGCACATGACCGAATGGTGTCAACAGCAAACCTAAATCGCTGTTTGGGAGTTTTTAATTCGTCTTTCCTCTCATACACTGGAAAAATATCCCGGCAAGAGAACTTGCATGAAACTAATGAATGGATTTCACATTTTGGCTTGAATATTTTAAGATGACTTTGCTCCAGATGTCCTGTTATTGTGAAAGTGTCTAGATTTTAAAAAAAATCTTGCCAAAATCAAACGTGTGCCTTGAAATGTGGCTTGAATGCTTGTATGATTTTAGATCAGATGTATATTTACTAGATGAGTTACAGGGTTTCTTAAAACAAATAAAAACATACTATTTTTAAATCAATCTCAAAATGAGAACCATTATAAAAAAATTATTATAGATTGAATGGCCTAGATAATGAAGTTAATAAAGTGCAGTTATATGGACTTGCATGAAGTATAATGAAAATATAAAAAGCAATCCCCTCCAATTTTTCTTCCAAATTGGGAGCAGGGAGGAGAAGCGTACTCCCTGTAAGCACATAATAATGTGGTGCTAATGATGGAAAGAATATAGTATTCTACATTTTGTGCAAACTAATATCTCACATCAAGACACTGTCAGATAAACCCATTACAGCTGACTGCTGTTTTCTCTTGCTGTGAAATCTCTGTGAAGCGTGTATGGTTTCTGATGCTGCAGGACATACAGTCATCCATGAAAATAGACAACAGACAACTAAATCCATCAGCAGCCAGCTTGAGGCATAAACTCTCTGCTTTTGTGGCAGAAAACACCAAACATGTCCTGGCTGACTGGCTCCTTTAAGGGTAAAGGGGAAAATCATGTTTCCGTCTGATTTTTCAGTTCCTTCTCATCATTTTTATATTCCCACCCAGCAGTGTCAGAGAGAAAGAGAGAGAGAAACAGCAGACAGAGACATAAACCATCCAAGAAGTAAAACAACCACCAACTGGAAGCGACAGCCAAAGCTGGGCTACAGAGACACACAGACACCTGCAGCTACACAGCCGAGACGGGCGATCAGGGACACAGCAGTCTGTGGTTCTCCAGCGACACTAGATTCCCTGAAGTGTGGCAGGACTACAGTGTCAGTTTATCTACCAAACCCATTTGTTCATGCTCAGTTCTGAGACGCCACTAATTCAGATTCATTGTCCATTTCTGGCTTGTTTTTTCTACCTTAAGAGCTGATTTAAACTGAATCTGCAGTGTTTAGAACGCTGTTTCTCTCTGTGTTAGACTTGTTCACCAGGCCCTTCCTGCACATACCGATCTTGGCTCCTTTCTTGAGGAGAGCCACCACCACTGAAGTGTTCCTGCAGCCCACTGCCCGGTCCAGGGGTCGCATCCCGCTGTAATCCACGTGTTCGATCAACGCGCCCTGATCCACCAGGAACTGCACCTGAGACAGAGAGGTAGATGGAGTGATGCTGAGACAGTGAGGAACATCTAAGGGAATCAGTATTTTTAAAATGTTTGAAAAGCCACTGGCTCAAAGCAATAAATCATAAAACTGTACCTCTTCCAAATATCAGCCAATAATGGAATCCTATACTGCACCAATTACTCTGGTACCCAAGTTTTCACACACCACAGATTGTGTGGAATTGCTCATTAGTCTGTTTGGCACACACTTAACCATGAATGTGGGCTGAAGTATGAAGAACAGCTACATACTACATGTGGGGCAGCGGTGGTCTAGTGGTTAGGGAGTTGCCCCCGCATCGGAAGACTGTGGGTTCGATTCCCTTAGGTAGGTTGCCCTGAGGTACCCTTGAGCAAGGTACCATCCCCATCACTGCTCCCCGGGCGCTTTCAATAGCTGCCCACTGCTGCATGGTGTTTGCATGGGTTAAATGCAGAGGTCCAATTTTGTTGTGGTTCACGTGTGCTGTGCTGTGACCTCGCAATGATGAGGGTTGTCACTTTCACTTTCATATGTTAACAGCTGTCTCAATTTAGGAAGTCTAAAAGAGATCACTGGACAACCTGATCAGATGAGGAAAGCGTGGAGACAGAACAGCTAAGTGTGACACAATAAGACTATTGTTATAATCAATCTTCTGTCCTGTTATGTTTTTAAACCATTCTTCCTACAACTTCCTCACTGGCCAGACTGGTAATTATTCTACAGTCAAAGGTTTTGTACTGGTTGTGTCTTTGTACTATAGAATAACGGTTGCAATCTGGAGGGCTGTTTATCATCTCATTTCCTTTTTCACTTTTGTGCCCTGTAACCATGAACACGTGCCACTCCATTTTAAATGTAACAACTTTACATTGGCATAAGTAAACGCAAATACAATCCTACACATGAAGAAGGATAAGAAATTCTCACCACAGTAAATAAAAAGGCAAGTAAAGAAACTAGGTAAACAAGCCGAACAGCAGTAATAAACAGTCAGCGTGGACTGCTGGGCTGTTTCTTCACATGGAGCATATGGAGGTCCTGACTGACTCCAACGGGTGATTGAAGAAGTCCCGCTCTGGGCCTGGGACGGAATCACTGCACAGTTTAAAGTGAAACATCATACGTTTGATGTTTTCCTGTTGCTGCTGAAGTGTCTATTGCAGTAAATATCACTTTTATCATTTTATCAAAACATTGTTTTATCGCCCAGGCCCACTTAGCGGCTTTCAAAAAGACATGGTGGCGCTTCAGCCGCAGCACATCCCACCTTCTCTCTCCTGGTGGTGGTGCCAGCAGGAGGTGGAGGAGTCCTAGCTAGTAACTGGAGACGAACAGAAAGTTTCGCTAACCTGTCTGCTCACAAGCATCCTGCTGTAAATGTAAGCATTATTGGACTCTTCGTCGGTGCTCTTGTTCTAAAGGAGGAACTGTTTCAGAATGGGTGTAAAAGCTACAGCAGTCTTTCATCTACAGACACGGGCCATTTAATCTGAACCACCTACAATACACAACGAAATTCAATCCCAGCACTCGCAAACACACGAGTGAGCAGAGTGTGTGTCCTCTTTGTTTAACCCATCCGAACACACCAGGAGTGAACACTTCAGCAAGGGTTTCAGGCGTGGGAAATTTTCCTGTCTGTTCTTGGAATCGAGCCCCCAACTTTTTAGTTGTAAACCCTCTAAACATTAGACCACGGCTGCCCTATTTAACGTGCAAGTCCATTATACAGATACAGGTAACAGGTGGTCTGTCCAGCCCAACCGTGGGACCCGAGCACACCGCAATGTGTGGAATCAAAGGATGGGCTACTCCCTCTAAGATTTAGTGTAGTTCATCACTCACCACATCTGCATCTCCGTAAAAAGCCGCCAGATCGAGGGGCGTGCGCCCATTCTTGTCGGCGTGGTCGGTGGCCGCCCCTCTCTCCACCAGACAGCGAACCACAGACAGGTGTCCCTTCAGACACGCCCAGCTCAGAGCAGTGAGACCCTCCTTATCCATTAAAGGCATGGACGAACCTGCAGAATAGAATGAAACGCCATATAAAGCCCTAAACCCGCCTCTCTATCCTTTCCAAAATCTATAATGCGCTTTTGGGCCACAAAACAAAGTCCTCCTGGTTTATAAAAGAAAAACAGGAAAGGGAAAGCAATCTAACAACATCAGAAAAGGAAATAGAAAATACACCGTTCAATGGGAATCAACCTTATCTAACAAGTGGAGGGAGCTCAGCTGGAAGAGATGAACTAGATTCTTTTTTTAGGACCCAGAAAAAACACCTCGGAGATCTCGGAGAAACTGGTGAAATAAAGGTTCATTATCCAGTATTTTGTTGTCTTGAAATTGAACAGGAAATACACAAGACCTTAGAGGGAATATTAGCTTTTCAGATTCATTACAGAGTCTATGTCCTTAACCAGGGGGACATGCTCAGGAATGTTCAGAAAACTAGGGATACATTTATGTTTAAAATAATTCTGACAGCAAGTAAAAAGGTTTGAAAAGAAAGTGACTGCCGTCAAGACCACCTATATTTTCTCCAAGATTATGAAAGGAAAGGAAGATTTTAATGGGATTTTATGTGGTTTCTAATGGGATTTTAAATGAATGTCATTTTTTCATTGCGCTTAAACAGAATTTATATTGTGATGTCTGTAAAGTTAAAACGTTATATATACAGTCAAATGTAAATAACAAAAAAATACTTGTGTTTAATTCTCTGGGTTGGGACCGCTTCCCTGCACCGTTTTTAAATGAAAAATATAAAACTTTCTCAAACTATTTAACAAAGAAACACTTTTATTCTCCAAATAATTCACTTCTTTCATGGACTCATTTCATAACCTCTAATTCAAACAGATCAAGGCTCGACTCTTTCTCTGCTTGGATGGACATCCAATTATTTTTAAGAAACGCCAAACTTGTTTGCATGATGTTCTACCTTGAGCCAACAGGTACTCCACTGTCTCTACATGTCCCTCTGAAGCAGCCATCATGAGAGGTGTGCGTCCCTGCTTGTCCGCCATGTTCACGTCTGCCCCGTGAGTCAACAACAAATCCACGATCTGTGGGTGGAGGTACGTTTCAAACAGACATGAGACATGGTCTCATTAACACTCGTTCCTGAACTTTCAGCTTCAAACACTAAGAAATAAGCACTGATGTCCTCCTCTCTGGATCAAAGCATCTATTTGAACGCAGATCAGCAGATACGTTGTATTTCCTAAAGTATCCTGTTCGTTTCCTTTCAGCATCAGTACCTCACTAATGCCTTGACTATATATGCCTTAACTCAATAACTTTATTGACTCATGTTGTGGTTTGAAAACTAAACTTGCTGCTTTAATTGAGCACATCAACCACTGCTGGACAGAAATGGGCACGCTGACCTCCTGTAATTTATTCTTAAATATTAATCCAGTCATTTTTAATGGTGTATTTTTTCAGTTACAGATATTAAACAGATGTTTGACCAGGCTCCACAGGTGGAAAAGGGGCGGTTTTGTACCTGCCAGTGTCCTTGGCGCACGGCGCTGAAGAGAGGAACCAGCCCGCGGCGGTTGGGCTGGGCCACAGCTGATCCCTGCTCCAGCAGCAACCGGCAAACGTCCAGCTTCCCCCGTCCTGCCGCTGCCGTCAGCGCTGTGGACGAATCGGAGTTCAGTCCCCGAACAAGACGTGAGGTCAAGTGTGAGGCTATGCATTAACATCCCTACCTGTCTCCCCCCACAGAGAGTCATAGCTATTGATCTGAGCGCGCTCGGTCTCCTCTTCATCCTTCTCAGGCAGGTCCAGCAGGTAAGACACAATCTGGGAGGAAATGGAGTGATAGTAAAAGAAAGGAAGAAAAAAAGCCAAGGAAGATGTCAGGAAAAGAGGCCCTGAATCTTGTGAATGTAGTTCACAGGACTCTGAGAGAGTGTTCACCTCGATGAAGCCCATACTGGACGCTGCTACCAGGGCCTGCTGCACCGCATGGCTCTTACTGAAGGCGGGCGGAGTTGGAGGCTGAGTTTGAGGCTGCTGTGGGGCCGGAGGCTCCTGGAGCTTCTGCTGGGTCTCCTCCTCGGCCTCAGGCTGAGCTGAGCTTCCCTCATCTTCCCTCGGCTCCTCCTCCGGTGTTTCCTCCTGCTCCTCCTCGGGCTGCACCTGCTCCGGGCTGGAGGGCTGAGACTGGAGCAGCTCCGGGGAGGGGCTCTGCAGATCATTTTGCTTTGCCCCTGTTCCCCAGTCGCTCTGCAGGAGGAACTTCACTATGTCCATGTGGCCCCGCAGAGCAGCATGAACCAGAGCACACTGTCCATTTCTGTCCAGGTGGTCCAGCTCCAGGGAAAAAGGGGCAGGATGTTTTTATATATAAAAATATATTTCAAATAACATTTTATAAATATATTAATAAATATATGTAATAAATACATTATAAAGTATAAGTTTACTTTTAAATAAGATATACACATATACATAAAAATAAACTTCAAAGAACGTATCAGCCAAAAACACACTCCATTTATATTATGTAACTTTATATTCTAAAAGTTATGCAGTTTAGGCTATTATCTTGTTTATGATATTCATACAGCACTGTGCAAAAGTCTTGTGCCCCTCATTTCTTTATATTTTGCCACTGAATGGTCCAGAAATCCTATTTCCTGCCTGTCAGACTGTCTGACCTTTGTCATATTGAGTCGATTAAATGAAAGAAACAGGAAAAAATGTTTTAGTCTGACTACGGTGCCTTAAGTTCTAGATAAAGGGGTCCCACACACTAGGCGTTCAGCATCAGCAGTAAACTAATCACCATCTGCTCCTGGTTCTTCACTGCTTCATGTCAAGTTAGACACTTTGTTCTGCTTGAAGGTTCAGACGTAGATCACTGTGTGGATTAACCAACACAGAACTATCAAACTGCTCAGGTACAGAGACTGGACTGAACATGAGAGACAACAACACTGTCCTTCAGGAAGATCTGGAGAACAGTTCCTCAATAATACATTAAACATACAAGCAGGCTTTCTTCTCCAGTTCTCCGGAAGAGAAAGATGGAGAAATGAAGGGTTTAAGACTTTTGCACAGGGCTGCAGATACAGAATGATTCTGCAATGACTGAGAAAGCAGAACATCAAGAATGAATGATATGAATGTTATATAAATGTAATATTCTCATTATAATATACAGAATGGTTTTGTCTGGTATACATTATTTCAAACTACAGTGTGTGTGTGTTGCATGCTCTACCTTGGCCCTCTTCTTACAGAGTGTGGTCATAATACCCAGGTGTCCTGCGGCGGCAGCGTAGCTCAGCGGGGTCATTCCGCTCTCGGACAGCGAGTCCACGCTGGCCCCGAACTCCAGCAGCAGGTTCACCATGTCCATGTAGCCCAGGTGAGCGTGGACACACAGCACAGGAGCATTATTCAGAACCTCCGTCCTGTAGTTCACATTGGCTCCACCCATCATCAGCAGCCGGGACACCTGGATGAGAACAGGTATTTTATAATAATGATAATAATAGACATTTGTGGAGCACTTCTCATGCATGCAGCAAGTGCTTTTTGCAGCAATTATTAAAACAACTGTTTGTTAATTGTTGTAAATAACGAGGAAAATATACAGAATATAAATAAAATAAAATATAAATAAAGACAAGGTGTATTAAAAGGTCAGAGTGAGTTATAATGTGAATAATACCGTATGAACAGAAAGCTCTGCTAAATAAAATATCAGATTTTTAAAGAGTTTGAGAGCTTTGAGGAATAAAAACTAAAGGTTCTCCGGTTCCGTTTGATTTTACGATCTTCAGTAAAGCAGTGTTTTCTGTTCTTCAGTCTGGAATCCATCAGACGTTGTCATGATGAAGGCTTCTATCCATTAAGAGCTTTTTTTAAAAACCAGGAAAAGGATTTAAAATCTTCTCTAAATTAGACGGGCAGCCGGCGCGATGAATCTATAAAAGGGGCTCTGTGTTCTTGGTGTTCCCTACGTGCCGGTTCTCTGGCTGTGGTGTTCTGAATGAGTCTGAGGTTCACGTTTATAAGTAAGAGTGAACATTACTGGAGCCCAGCAGAAGAGTAGAGGTTGAACTGTGTGTGGGGTCTGTCACTGTGAGATACTGTCACAGTTCAGTTGTAAATACTAGTTTAATACTCAAATTCTCAAAAACTAAATACGTTTCACGTACTGTCAGTTTCAGATTGTTCCTAACAGTTGAAATGATACAAAGGCATATAAAAGACATTTATCCTCTGTGAACGTGAGCCACTTCAGGTTAATTCATTGCTCAGTCTGGTCTGTAAACATCGAGAAGCAGCACTCGAGCTCATTAACTTGATCATTAACGTATCATCTGATATAAATATTATGACACTGAGAAGCCATCAAAGAAAAAGCCAGTGCAAATGACTAGCGAGAATGTTCAGGATGAACACCCGGCGCTAATATGCAGTAACAGGTCGTTCTATCCCAGCAATAACAGCATCTTGTTAACAATGACAGGTTTAAATGAAAGCTGGCCTCTGTCCGTTTCAGAGCCGTTCTGCACCTTAATGTTGGGGGTGTAGAGGTTTCTCAGGGAGGACAAGGCTGTGGATAAACTCTCCGTGCTGTATGACACCCAGAGCCCCTGCAGGATGGACGAGGAGACCCCCACCTTCTTGCTCAGACCCTGTGGTGCAAAAGGAAACGTTCATCAGCGCCACAGCCCATCCACCCAAACATCCTTACTCGACTTCGCACCCTTTCTGTAAGTGAAAGCTCTTGGCGGGTCGGGCGCGTGGGTGGCCTGGCCTTTTCAGACATTTCGTTATATTTTTCCTTTCATTCTTCGTTTAACACGAGCCATAACCTCACCTTAAATATGTGTGCTTTGAGTATATGGTGTCCCAGCTCTATAGTCTGCTGGCGGTTGAGTTTGTTCTGCTGTCTGGAGAACCAGAAGGCCAGCAGAGTGTGTCCGTTCCTGTAACAATGGAGAACGACAGACAGATGAGAGCATGGCAGGTGTTACATCACTCCGTTGTGCAACACCACTCTTTGTTGAGCTCAGAGGTTACCTAACGACTAAATTAAACCACAGAGGAAACTTCTCCACAGCAATGCTGCAGCTCATTTCTGAGTGACTAAACTTTTAGCACCGTTATCATCTGCTGCTTTGGCCTCATCAGGAAAAGCGGCTTGTTTGTGTAGATTAGTGATGTCGCCCCCTTTGCTTCCTGAAGTGTATTACACTCTGTCAGAAGGACCGTATGTATCAAGTGAGCCTTATAGCTCAATACTGATAGTCCAATATCTTCCCATCTGACTTAAACCTATTTAAACATCACTCCTCCTTACTCATCTGTAACCTAGCAACCGCCGCCAGCCGTTGGAATAAAGTAACAGCTGTTGCAACAAAGACGCTTGATCAGCAGCCCGACAGAAATGAATAATGTATCACACAGTTTGTGCAAAAGCCTTGAGCCCTTCATTTCTTTATATTTTGTAGAAAAGTAGGTGCAGTGATGTCTGTTCAAACACGAAGAGAGTTTCATTCTAACCAGCTTTTTTAGTCAATATTCACCACCACCACCGTTATTCTTCAGCACAGCCATAACTCTCTTAGACCAGCGCCTTTCGTCTTCAGGAACACTCCTCCAGGCTTCTTGAAGAATGTCCCAAAGCTCTTCTTTGGACGTCACTGCCTTTTGTTTTCCGTTCTCTGTGGAGATGATCCCACACTGCTTGTGAAACGGCAGAAACTTCAGGTACAGAGACTGTACTGAACATGAGAGACAAAACTTTGTCCTCCGGGGAGTCCTGGGAAACCGTCCCTCATTAATACATTAGTCTGGAATGTCTGGCTCTTTGGAATAAGAATTTGAAGATATATGACTTTCAAGACTTTTGCAAAGTGTTGTATACATGGGCTTTGAAAAATGTCACTTTAATGCAGTTTATTTCAGTCCTACCGTTTACAGCGCTGGATGTTCGAACGTGTGAAGATTGCGTTTCTTCAAACGTGTCTCCAAAGCTAATATACACATCAGTAATGAAGCCGTGCTTTAATTGCTTTTGGACAAACCACAGCAGAGCTGCTATTATAGGGCAAGCTTGTTTTTGACTCGACCATAAACGATTGTGAGTAATTGCCGTCTCTCACCTGGGATCGCACAGGAACTTGGTCTTCTCGCCTTCCTCTCTCCAAATGAGCCATTCCCTGAAAGAGGGATGAACAAACATGCGCGTGCCATCCCGTCTCTTCACCAGGAAGACGGCCAGGTTTTCCATCCTCTGCTGGAAGTCGTCCCACTCCAGCGTGCCCTGCAGGGAGCCGGCGTTGATGGCCTGGTAGATCTGCTCGTCGGTGAGCGGGTGCAGTGACGCCAGGGCCACGTTGAGGAGGGGCAGTGCCCTCTCGAAGGATGACTGCGTGGGGAAGCGCATGTTGCACTGCAGCAGGTACACCTCAGCCAGGCTGACGGGAACTACCTTGTAGCTGGAGCTTTTGAGCACCAGGTATCCACGCTCGATCAGGTCAAAGGTCAGCTTCAGGTACAGGTAGGAGCCCTGGCTCAGGGCCTTCAGGTGGGTGCTCAACTTGCCGAAGCTGGTGTTGTCCATCTTGCCGTTGAGCGAGATGTTGTTCTGGATTTCGGCGCTGCTGTGGATGCGGTGCAGGATGTAGCCCTGCAGGTCCTGGTCGATGGCGTCGTTCTCCTCCAGAGCATCCAGAGAGATCTGGTGGAACGGGAGTGGTTTGGTGATCTCCTGCCAGAAAGAAAGACCAACCAGCAGTCAGGAAAGGGGGAAGATTTCATTTTTTGTTGTTTTGTTAGAGATAGTTTATATAGTATATAGAGTATATAGTTCAGTTGATATAGTATATAGTGTATATAGTACAGTTTCTATAGTAGTGTATATAGTACAGTTTCTATAGTATACAGTGTATATAGTACAGTCTCTATAGTATATAGTGTATATAGTACAGTTTCTATAGTATATAGTATATATAGTACAGTTTCTATAGTATATAGTGTATATAGTACAGTTTCTATAGTATATAGAGTATATAGAGACAGTTTATATAGTATATAGTGTATATATTACAGTTTATATAGTATGTAGTGTATATATTACAGTTTATATAGTATATAGTGTACATAGTACAGTTTCTATAGTATACAGTGTATATAGTACAGTCTCTATAGTATATAGTGTATATAGTACAGTTTATATAGTATATAGTGTATAAAGACAGTTTATATAAAGACAGTTAATGTAGTATATAGTGTATATAGTACAGTTTATATAGTATATAGAGTATATAGAGACAGTTTATATAGTATATAGTGTATATATTACAGTTTATATAGTATGTAGTGTATATATTACAGTTTATATAGTATATAGTGTACATAGTACAGTTTCTATAGTATACAGTGTATATAGTACAGTCTCTATAGTATATAGTGTATATAGTACAGTTTATATAGTATATAGTATATATAGTACAGTTTCTATAGTATATAGTGTATATAGTACAGTTTCTATAGTATATAGTGTATATAGAGACAGTTTATATAGTATATAGTGTATAAAGACAGTTAATGTATATAGTGTATATAGAGACAGTTTATATAGTATATAGTGTATATAGTACAGTTTATATAGTATATAGTGTATATAGTACAGTTTATATAAAGACAGTTAATGTAGTATATAGTGTATATAGTACAGTTTATATAGTATATAGAGTATATAGAGACAGTTTATATAGTATATAGTATATATATTACAGTTTATATAGTATGTAGTGTATATATTACAGTTTATATAGTATATAGTGTATAAAGACAGTTAATGTAGTATATAGTGTATATAGAGACAGTTTATATAGTATATAGTGTATATAATACAGTTTATATAGTATATAGTGTATATAAAGACAGTTAATGTAGTATATAGTGTATATAGTAGTTTATATAGTATATAGTGTATATAGAGACAGTTTATATAGTGTATAGTGTATTTAGTACAGTTTATGTAGTATATAGTGCATATAAAGACAGTTAATGTAGTATATAGTGTATATAGAGACAGTTTATATAGTATATAGTGTATATAGAACAGTTTATGTAGTATATAGTGTATATAGTACAGTTTATATAGTATATAGTGTATATAGTAGTTTATATAGTATATAGTGTATATAGAACAGTTTATGTAGTATATAGTGTATAGAGACAGTTTATATAGTATATAGTGTATATAGTAGTTTATATAG
Organism: Hepsetus odoe; assembly: GCA_017165825.1. Classification (NCBI taxonomy): domain Eukaryota; kingdom Metazoa; phylum Chordata; class Actinopteri; order Characiformes; family Hepsetidae; genus Hepsetus; species Hepsetus odoe. The sequence continues at coordinate 22,108,377 of CM029378.1, forward strand.
TATATAGTGTATATAAAGACAGTTAATGTAGTATATAGTGTATATAGTACAGTTTATATAGTATATAGTGTATATAGAACAGTTTATGTAGTATATAGTGTATATAGTACAGTTTATATAGTATATAGTGTATATAGAACAGTTTATGTAGTATATAGTGTATATAGAACAGTTTATGTAGTATAGAGTGTATATAGTACAGTTTATATAGTATATAGTGTATATAGAGACAGTTTATATAGTACATAGTGTATATAGTAGTTTATATAGTATATAGTGTATATAGAGACAGTTTATATAGTATATAGTACAGTTTAAGTAGTATATAGTGTATATAGTACAGTTTATAGTGTATATAGAGACAGTTTGTAATGTAGAGAGAGTTTATATGGTATATAGTACACTTTATATAGTATATAGTGTATACAGTTTATATATTATATATAGAGACAGTTATATAGTATATAGTGTATATAGTACAGTTTATATAGTATATACAGTTTATATATTATATATAGAGACAGTTATATAGTATATATTGTATATAGTGTTTAAAAGCAGGAGATTGTGCAGAAGGTCTTTACATCATTAACAGTGAAAAAGTGTGTGAGGGATTCACCTGCAGTGAAGTTCTGACCGTCACCACAAGCTTCAGCCAAGCTGGGAACTGGCTGATGGTTTTACAGAGGAACGAGACTATGGTGTCGCCGTAGTCTGGCTTGTGGAATTCAGCTTCATTCAGTCCATCTATGAGGACGATGAGGTCCTCGTCCACAGTGATCTTCCTCTCTGAAAAAACATCAACATCAGCAGAATAAAACACATCAGCAAGGAAGGGAATCCAGATGCACACATCTGTGAGTGTAGATCCGAGGAACGAAAGAAGAATGAGCAAAGAAAAAAGTAAAATATAGTTTAAAAAAAAGAAAAAAGTAAAAACAGTTAAAAGCAGTAATATTGCTTTCAGAACTGATTTAAAGTACAAGCTGCGAATAAACACGTGTGAATCTCTGAGGCATAAAACAACTTTAATGGGGGTTCTGGGGGGGCTGTTGCCACAGTCAAGACTTCAGACGCCACACGACTGGGAGACTCCGACACCATGTAGAAGTTTAATATTGAGATTAAAATGTGTACCTTCAGCGGTAGGTCGTGGGATTTGCACACAAATCTGCATTAAAGTCTGTCCCAGCTCTCACTGAAAGAAAGGCAGGACGCCCTGGACAGGTCCATCACAGGGCAGACACTATTATCATGCTTTATGATTGCGTGTAATCCCTCTTTACCTTTGTAAAGGATATCCAGTGGTTGGAGGACTCCTCGTTGGAAGGCAGCGAGCGGGTCCTGGACGCAGGAGCGCAGACTGAGCGCGCTCTGGACGTGAGGCTCCTTCAGCAGCAGTTCCCTGTAGGCGCTCAGCTGCGGCGAGCGACACAGCAGCGCCGCCACGTTGTGCACAAACTCCGGCACCAGGCAGGTGTAGGCGTTGTCCGCCTGGCAGTAGTGATACGCCACCACCTGCAGGAGGCAGCAGAGGGTTCAGCGTAACCGCGAGTGTTATTGTACACGTTTTATCAAAATGACCCCGTCTTTATCACAGCAGCACAGATTCAGCTTGCTTGCATACACACACACACACACACACACTACCACCTTTATGCTCTTCAGCCAGACCACCTTAACACATACAGCTGCATCAATTACATGTGGGAAGAGGAACAGCAGCCGAGAGCGGAATCGATTATTAATGCATTTCTTTAAACACATTTTACGGCTCGGTGGGGAAAATGGCCTCCTGCAGGCGTGAATTTTTCATGAAGCTCAGAGAAGAAAGTAGTTTTTCTTTTTTAAACGCATGCCTGGACAAGCGGTGCCGGCTGGTGCGTGTGTGTGGTGCGTCTGTGGGTCATGTATGGATGAGTTAACACCTATTACTGTGTTCATGTGAGAAGGAAAGGCTTCCCTGAACTTTGAGCAGGCGATTGAACCATTTCCAGCCGTTCTCCAGGCGAGAGGCTCTCAAAGTGCTTTTTAACATCATCTTTTCTTACACGAAAACTGGAACTATTACTGTAAAAACAAGCTAGTTTTTCCTTTTCTAATATCGAAATATTAGAATATTTTAGAACATCGTTTCGAATCCATTTTACTAGAAATTTTGTTTCTTTTTTGTTGGTTTCCTTGATCAGTGATGACAAACACCCTGCAGAACTCTGGAGGTTTGGTGAGGTCTCTCTCATCAGCTCTGTCCTCAAACCACTGTCAGGAAGCTGTATTTCCTCTGTGGACCACTGTTATATGGGATGCTCCTGGACGAGGAAGGCGTCCAGTTTAACTGGAGCTCATTCATCAACATTGATTTTTAAAATCTTTACACAAACAAAACAAAAGTCACATGTGAGCATTTATATAAGAGTTGTGTCCGTATAAAAGCTGCATAAAAAGTTCACTGAAGGCTGAGAACTAACTGAGAAACCTGTAGGTCTGTCGTACAGGAACGGGTGTTACTGACATCCAACCTGAGTAGTTTTGACCTGACTCCATCATTGCTCCTAAAAGTCAGAACCATGGAGGTACGAGTCTTGGCAAAAGTTCAGCCACAATTGATTTTCAAAGTGAAGATAAAGTTCAAATGCTCCACAGGGAAAACGCTTGATATTTTAAATGGCATTTTCTGCTCATTTTAGTTCCGATTTCCAGATTATCGCAGAATTTAACATTCTAGAAATTACAAAGTATAAAATTCTCTACAGCTATGCAGGGGTTTTATTTTTTTCCCTAAAGGATTGTGCAAAAAAATTTAAGCTGTGTCTTTGGCTTTTGCCTTTGCTTCATCTCAGACTATTAAAAAATAAATAAACCTAACAGTTTTCAGCAGTGGCCGTGCTCCTGATTCGGCAGCTGAACCCAAAAATTTTTTACTGAACTTTGTCTTTTTTTCCTTTAGGTGGCTTGAAAAAGGGAATATCCACACGCAGGAGAGCACAGCAAAGGTATTTGTAAAAATAAATCGAAATAGGGTGCACATTGTGATTGTTTCCTCTAAAATTAGCTAGAGAGCTTTAATGTCACAGCAATGAAGTCCTCAAATGTAGAAGATTCAGTTTATGTACCTGAGATGCAAGTCTCCTCATGGCCTCCTCCTGCCTCCTCCTCATCTCAGGTGTCCCAGGACAGCTGCTTCCTCCCAGCGTCCCATGCGAGGGCTGAGGCTGGGTGAGAGGAAGACCATCTCCATCTGCAAACCAGAAAAATCAACTGGATTTACATGCAGACACGTTCTGGAAACAATACACACACAACAAAGACGGAACCTTCCCCAAAGAGACACTAAAACCTAGACTAACTGGAGTGAGGATGGAGACAGTGGTGCTTAGAAAAGCTGGACTTTGGACGAGAGAAATTAGAAGGAAAAGGCTGAATGCAGGGACAGAAAGGAAGAAAAATGATGTGTCCTCAGTTTCAAGTTGGAATTTGAGTCGAGTCCATGAGGTGTGATTCCTATTCGAGTCCCTTAGGGACGCAAGTCTGACAGAGCCAAGTCCTTCGTCCTTCATGAGCAAGTTCAGAGTATAAAGTCTCTTGGGATGAGATTCCGGCTCGAGTCTCTGGTGTCCTGAGTCAAGGACGAGTCAAGTCTAAAGTCTCTGGGGTTCGCTACCACCGCAGCCACCGAGCGTCCTTGAGTATAAATCACTAAAGATTACACACTGAAGGGAAGGTGTGATCTAGAACTGGACGGACGTGGGGAACAGGAGCGAACGGTTTGCTCCTCGAGCCTTACGTTTGGGTGATGCCTGTGGACTGTCCGAGGCGATCTGTCTCATGCGGTTGCCGTGGCAGCTGAGGGCCACCAGGCGGGAGATGATAGCAGTCTTGCCAAAGCCAATGTTTCCCACCAGGACCACCCCGTGATTAGTGGCGCCGTTGGCACTGCCCAGCTGGGCATCAATCTCCTGGAAGAGCCAGTCTCGGCCCGTGAAGACCGAATCCATCGTTATGCTAGGCACCTCGAAGAGCAGCGGCTTCAGGGCGATGTCCTGCAGTCTGTACGGAGCGAACCGCACTGGAGGAGACAGAGAGACAAAGAGTCACCAACAACTAATGAAGACACACCAGAGACTTATTAACACTCACTACACCTCCATTATCACTCGAGTCTACAGGGCCACAGTTCCAGCCTGTAGCCCACCTGCTGCAGTTTATCAGCCCCCCTTCCACCCCTTTCCTCACAGATCACTTTCTGACCACAGGGGGCGCTGTTGTCCAGGTGCCGGACACCCCGACACTAATTAGACAGATCACGTCTGTTTCTATGCTTCGTCGAGAGAGGGTCCATCACCTAAAGACATCCTTGGGGTCAGAAAGTGATGGAGGTCTAGAGGAGATAAACCACACTGTGGATCAGCCACAGTCTCTGATTGTTCCCCATCCAGGTGACACTACAGGTGAGGAAGGGTTGATAAAGGAAACACCTACAGAAGAGCACAAATACACACAAGCAGGCAGGTTATTATGGCTTACTGAGACATGCAGACATGTTAACACACAACACCACACGGCAGAACACACACGCTGTTGAGAGAGGATGCAACCTTTGCAGAACAGGGACTTACGTGACTGGGACTGCCAGGCATGTTTGTTAGCAGATGCTGAGACACACACACACACACACACACACACACACACACACACACACACACAGAACAGAAGGCCAGCAGTGAAAAAAGCAGCTGCAAAAAAGAGATGGGATCAGTAGCAGAGGACTTCTTCAGCAAGAGAGGAGAGGAAAGAGGAGAGGACAGGAGGGTGAAAAGGAAGAGGAAATTTGGAACCCGCTGTTATAAGGAGCCCCTCAGCAAAGCTCAGCCTCAAAAAAAAAAAAAAAACAGGCAGTCAAACACTACTAAGCCTCCAAAAAGAAAATCCCTGGGCTGTTGATTACACACTTTAGCACTTCGATAGTTCAACAGTTCAATATTTTGGTGCCAACAGTTTCTGCTTTCAAACTAACCAATGTTTGGTCAAAATGTTCCAAATAGTTCCAGATTTGGTGCCTGAGAACCAGAAAGCGAGGTTCTTGTGGAAAAGGGCTTTGAATGGAACCAAGACTCAGAACAAGAAGTTCCTTAAGCAATAAAGGAAAAACTACCCTGCACAGCAGGTGGAACCGCGCAGGAACCTCCTCAGTAAGGTCACGTTCTCTCTCTCGGTGCTCGGCTCTCCAAACAGCAGCAGCAGAACATGCTGTACAGAACCCAGTGTGACTCCAGGTGCACGGTCAGATTTTTGGAGCCAGCATTACAAACTCTTCACAAATTTATCTAAAACACTGACCCCTTAAATCCCTTAATCCTTAACCCTAACCTTAACCATAAATCCTTAATGCTAACCCTTAAACCCTAGCCCTGATGTCCAACCCCAGAATCATAAACCCTAACCCCTAAAACCTTCATCCAAATCCCTACTTCCCTAAACCCTAGAACCTTCATCTAAATCCCTACTTCCCTAATCCCTAGAAGCTTCATCTAAATCCCTACTTCCCTAAACCCAAAAACCTTCATCCAAATCCCTACTTCCCTAAACCCTAAAACCATCCAAATCCCTACTTCCCTAAACCCTAACCCCTAAAACCTTCATCTAAATCCCTACTTCCCTAAACCCTAACCCCTTCATCTAAACCCTACTTCCCTAAACCCTAACCCCTAGAAGCTTCATCTAAATCCCTACTTCCCTAAACCCAAACCTTCATCCAAATCCTTACTTCCCAAAACCCTAACCCATAAACTCTTAATCCTAAACCTATAATACAAATCCTTATATCCTAACCATAATGTTCAACCCCTGTATCATAAAGCCTAAACCCTACACCCCTTAATTCTAACCAAAACACCAACATATAACCCCTTAATCCTAAACCTTAAATATTTAACCCCAAACGCTTAATCCTAACCCCCAAAATGTAATCCCTGAATCCTAACCCCTAAACCCTCCATCGTAACCCATAAAGCCTTAATCTAATCTAATCCTTCATTTGGTACGTCTGTAAATGTTACTTTATCATCAGTGACTGAACACAGACGTCTGATTTGCTCACTGTTTCTTTTCGTTGATTTTAATATCGGTTTGAGTAGCACTGATGTAAGGGTCCTTCATTCCTACAATACCGATTGTATTAAATGAAATGCTGCGTACAAGCTGAGGACATTATCACCTAAAGCAGTGCTGAAACTGTGTGGGTGTGTGTGTGTGTTGTGGAGCTGTAGGATCAGTTGTGTGTATTCAGATCTTTAACAAGCTGTTTTTGTTCATTAAGAGCTGTGTGTGTGTGTGTGTGTGAGTGTGTGTGGAGCAGGGGTAGACCAGTGTGTGTAAACACTTTTGTTCCGAGAGTGTGAGCAGACATTGTACAGCTACACACAACAGCAGCCTGAAATATTGCGTGTGTGTCTGTGTGTGAGGATGAAAACTGTGTGAGCTGTTTTAATTATTCACCAGGTGAGAGTGACTCAGCAGACAGACGGGACTGGTGGGGGTGTAATAACTCAGGATAATGGAGGTGCGTGTTTTATTGTAAGTGTGTGAGAGAGAGAGAGAGAGAGAGAGAGAGAGGGGGAGTGTGTGTGTGTGTGTGTGTGTGTGTGTGTGTGTGGAGGTGAAACATGCATGAGATGTTATGAGAGGAGAACAAGCTTGAAGGGACTTAAAGAAGTCCTGAATCGCACATTTTCCTCAACATGGAGCTTTTTAGAGCTGAAAATTGGGAAAGAATTTCATTCATCAGGATTTGACTGGACTGTGAACAGTTGGGGGGTTGAGCAAAATAAATATTTATTAAAAATGTAGAAAGTTATTTAAAAATATTTTATTTAGTGCAGATTTGAAAAAATGTATTCTTTTTCTACTTTTTGTTTTTAAAGATGTTGGTGGGACAAACAGCCAGCGCCGCCTGTTGCTTTAACTATATGTTTACCGGAAGGTTGTGGGTTTGAATCCTGGACCAGCAGGTTCCCCTGAGGTTCCCTCCCAAACACTGCTCCTTAGGTGCTAGATGTATGGCTGGCGCCTGCTGGACGGTGTGTGTAGGTTAAATTCCCCATGACCACCGGCATTTACTAATTTTTAGTGTGGATTAAACTCAGGTTTTTTTTGTATTTGTATTTTTGTGTCAATGTTCTCGTCCAGTCTTGGTCTGTTGATTCAAGAGAAGTGAGGAGGACATGTGAGCGTGTCTCCACTGAAGTAGGACTTCTTTTATTAGCGCTGTTCTCTGTGTGTGGATGTGAGTGAGAGAGTGAAGAGTGTGTTACCCCAGAGAGAGGTTACGCTGAGTGTGTCCTGGAGGGACAGTGACACTGATACTGCGAGACAGAGAGCAGAGATACTGCATGACACACACACACACACACACTGAGCTTTACACAGAGGGGGAGAGAGCAGCAAGAGGTGGATGAAGCAGCAGAGCAAACAGGAAAGTGAAGGTGTGGAAGAAAAGAAGAAAAGCTGACCCCAACACAACCTTTACTGACCCTAACATGACCTTTACTGACCCCAATCCAATCTTTACTAACCCCAGCGCAACCTTTACTGACCCTAACATGACCTTTACTGACCCCAATCCAATATTTACTAACCACAGCGCAACCTTTTCTGACCCCAGTCCAACCTTTAAGGACCCCCATGACCATTACTGACCCCAGCCCAACCTTTACTGACACCAACACAACCGTTTCTGACCCCAGCCCAACCTTTACTGACCCCAACACAACCCTTTCTGACCCCAGCCCAACCTTTACTGACCCAAACACAACCCTTTCTGACCCCAGCCCAACCTTTACTGACCCCAACATGACCTGCACTGACCTTAACACAAACCTTACTGACCCCAACACAACCTTTACTGACCCCAACATGACCTGCACTGACCTTAACACAAACCTTACTGACCCCAACATGACCTTTACTGAACCTATATATGACCTTTACTGACCCAAAACATGACCTTCACTGACCCTAACACGACCATTATTGACCCCAACACAACCTTTACTGACCCCAAATATGACTCTTTACTGACACCAAAACATGACCTTTACTGACCCTAACATGACCATTACTGACCCCAACACAACCTTTACTGACCCCAAATATGACCTTTACTGACCCCAAATATGACCTTTACTGACCCAAACATGACCTTTACTGACCCTAACACGACCATTACTGACCCCAACACAACCTTTACTGACTTAAACATGACTCCTTTACTGACCCCAACATGACCTTCACTGACCCTCAAACACGACCTTACTGACCCCAACATGAGATTCATTGCTGACTCTAACACAACCTTTTGCATTGACCACAAAACGACCTATACTGACCCCACTACTGACCCAAACTTTCTTAATCTAAGCTCTATTGTTAGTAAATATCTGTGGACGCTGGGTCTCCAGTGGACAGTGTGTACCTCGTAGGTCCTGGCCGGAGCGTCCTGCCTCCCATGCTGTTCTGGGCGGCTTGCTGAGTGAGGTGCGGCAGGGGGGTGTGTCTCTGCTCATCCAGGTAAGCCAAGTCCTCCAGGTGAGCTGAACTGGTGGCTGATGGAGCAGAAAGGTTTGGATGTTAGATGTTCATAAGAGATGTATCTGACAAATATAGCAGGCTGTGTGTTTCAGAACCGATTCTCTTTACCTTTCAGCACTTCTGTTTCTGCAGTTTAGTGACTTCAGATTAGAGTAGAATTTAAAGAGTGAACTATTGTTAACGAGTTTTCTTATGTGTCACACACACACACACACACACACAGACGCATGAACATACCATCACCCAATACAGAATCATTTCACAGTGGATACTTCATTAACCGTGGATACTAAATAATCCACAGTAGTGGTGGTGGTCTAGTGGTAGGACACTCGCATTTGGATCAAGAGATCGCAGGTTCGAATCTGATAGTAGATACTGAACAATCCACCATGGATAATGAATAATTCATAGTGGATACTGAATAATTCACAGTAGAGGCTTTCAATTTGTAGTAGATGCTGAGTAACCTGCAGATACTGAATAATAAAATTACTGAGCATCTAAGATCAGTGAACATCATTCATAAACCAATGATAAAACTATGAACTCGTATGCGGTGTTCTCTGTCTCTGGAGTCCTCCATCACGTCTTGGTGACTGTGGATGATGACGAACCAGGGCAGAATTACAGAATCTGACAGTCATGGATTCGTGCTTTCACACTCACCCACACTCATACGCTCTTCCATTGTTCTGGAGCCATCGCATCACACTCACAACCATACTGACAGAAGTCTCAGGGGATGGGATTTATAGCACTTAGAACAAAAAAACCTGCAAAAGTTCTGCACACGTGGACGACAACTCAGGAGAACCTTTCCGAACCTTCTCCTCCATCACCAACACTTTACACCCCATTAAATCAATTTCTAATAGAGCTAATAACAGCTTCCATATAATCTAATCAAGCTGCTGATAATCCTTCTCCGTCAGTTCCCGGCACTGTGTCTATTGCTCCTGACCTGTGGGAAAGGAAAGTGTCCCTCAGATCTAACTGGCTGTTCTGGAGTGTCAGTATCTCAGGCAATGATCACGCATGCATGACACAACCTTTCTAAACTTACTGCTTCCCCTGAAAGAGAGCTTAACAGATATCAGACCGACACCCGACAGGTATCAGACCGACACCTGACAGATACCGAACAAATATCAGACCTATTAATCTCTATTAGATACCTAACAGATATTTGACCGACACCGACAGATACCCCAACAGATATCGACCGACACCCACAGATATCAGACCGATAATTCACAGATATCAGACCGACACCCCATAGATACCTAAATAAGATATTTGACCGACACCGATAGATACCACAGATATCAGACCGACACCCGACAGATACCGAACAGATATCAGACCGACACCCGACAGATATCAGACCGACACCAGACAGATATCAGACCGACACCTGACAGATACTGGAACAGATATCAGACCGACACCCAACAGATATCAGACCGACACCTGACAGATACTGAACAGATATCAGACCGACACCCGACAGATAACAGACTGACACCTGACAGACATCGCAACAGATATCAGACCGACACCCGACAGATATCAGACCGACACCCGACAGATACCAGACCGACACCCAACAGATATCAGACCGACACCCGACAGATACCGAACAGATATCAGACCGACACCCGACAGATATCAGACCGACACCTGACAGATACTGGGAATAGACATCAGACTCGATAATTCGGCGATAACAGACCGACACCCGACAGATACCGAACAGATATCAGACCGACACCTGACAGATACCGAACAGATATCAGACTGACACCCGACAGATCAGACCGACACCTGACAGATACCGAACAGATATCAGACTCCATTAACCCGATAGGATATCAGATCGACACCCGGCAGATATCAGACCGACATCTGACAAATAATTCTGGGTCAGGATATCAGACCGATAATCTGACAGATGTACCAGACTCGACACCTGACAAACACCGAACAGGATATCAGACCACACCGACAGACAGATACCGAACAGACATCAGACCGACACCCGACAGATACCGAACAGACATCAGACCGACACCCGACAGATACCGAACAGATATCAGACCGACACCTGACAGATACTGAACAGATATCAGACAGAGACCCAACAGATATCAGACTGACACCTGACAGATACCAAACAGATATCAGACCGACACCTGACAGACACCCGACAGATATCAGACCGACACCTGACAGACACCCGACAGATATCAGACCAACACCTGACAGATACTGAACAGATATCAGACCGACACCCGACAGATACCCAGCATATGACTAATACCTGACAGATATCCAACAGATATCAGACCAATACTCGATAGATATCTGACTGACACCCGTCAGATATCAGACCGACACCCAACTGACACCAAATTGATAATGTAAGGTGTATAAAAAGTGGTGTTAATAATAACAGGTGATGTCACTAACAACAGCCAGTGGTGTTAATATTAATGTCGTCACACTAACCACTAATAATAACCAATCACTAATAACCTAAGTTAATTGACAGCCAATACTGTCAATAATCACCAAGGACATCGCAAATAACAGCTAACATAATAATTATGATCAGCGATGTCAACAACAGATGAAATCTGAAACAACAGCCAATAGTATTTGTAACAACAACCTGTGGTCATTAATTACCGATGATGTCATGAACAGCCAATGGTGTAACCACCAGGCAGTGGTGAACTTTTTCTTTCTTGATCTGAAAACTCCCCTCTATTGTTGACTGATTCTGAAACTACTGCCTTTAAACCTGAGTTCTGGTTCTGCACTGGCTGTGCTGGAGGCCTCAGTAAACTCCACGTACTCCGTAAGCCACAGAACACAGGCAGGCTTATTCACAGAACCAGAACCTGATTATGTAATCCAGGATTGTCCAGGGATTGGGGCACACCAGAAGGGGTGTGTGTGTGTGTGTGTGTGTGAACGTTGTGGTTTTTGTGCTTTATAAGGGGTCGTCTGCTGTAAGAACACTAAGATCAGCTTCTCTTACATCTGCAATGCAGCACAGCCTCAGTAGATTCCTCAGTGCTCTCTCTCTGAGAAACACTGCTCTCAGTGTGTATGCAGAGTGTGTGAGTGTGTGTGTTAGACTGCTGTCACAAGTCTATTGGAGATTCAGAGCACACACACACACACACACACACACACACAGACTGACCTTCCACCATCTCTGAGCTCTGAATAAACCTAAGCTCAGTTCGGTTTCCTGAAACAGGCAGAAACTTTGAGCTTCAGCTCTTCATTAAGGTTGATTGGCTCTTCCTGAAGATGGATCAGACTTGTGGATGTGGTTTAGGACTTACTGTCTCTACAGACATCAAGTAAACTGAAAAGGCTGCTATTCAGACTGATCTGGGATCAAATTCCTCCATATATAGCACTGATTCTCCTGAAAACACCCGGCCACGTAAAAAGCCTGAAATTTGTAGGAGCGGTTTAGGACACAGAAGGACTTCCTATTCACCAAGAACATGAACTAAACATGGGCACACAGTGTAAGTGGGCCTCCTGAAAATCATGAATCTCCATTACCAAACCAGCAGCAGCAACCCAAACGGAGAGAGAGAGAGAGAGAGAGAGAGAGAGAGAGAGAGACAGACAAAGAAATATAGGGAGATATAGAGCGAGAGAGGGGCGGGTGTGACTCACCTGCCACGGAGTTGGGGCGGGGCATGAGATAGAGGGGGGTAGGATGAGAGGAATGATGGGTGGAGCCAGGCTCGGGGATCTTGTTGAGGCTGTGTGTGGAGGCGGCCATGTTCTCGTCCACGCGATACAGGCTGGAGTCCAGAGTGGCGCGGTGCGAGTGCCACAGCTTCAGGCTGCTGGCCCTCGAACCCTCGCCGTACTTACGATCCGCAGGCTCCGAATAGCCGGTCAGTGTGGCTGAAGGGCGGGAAGGGTGGGGGAGGGGTGAGGATTAAAAAAAGGGTCAACAATGTCACCTTTAACCTGCACTGACTGGCCACTTTATCGGAAACCCCTCCCTCCACCACACACCTCGACCCTGCTGAGGAACCCTGATCTCACAGCTGTGACTCCAGTCTGAGGCACTGAGGCAAGGATGTGATTATGGGGGAGGGTAAGAGTGCGACACAGTTCTTATTACATAAAAGATGTATCATTACATATAGTTACATTCATATCATTCATACGGGACATATACTACACAGCCTGTCCCAAAAAAAAAAGTCCCACACTCTAATATTTGGTTGGACCTCCTTTAGCTTTGATGACAGGACGCATTCGCTGTGCCATCATTTCAAGAAGCTTCTGCAACATCACAACTTTTATTTATTTCTGTCCAGAGTTGCATAAATTTTTCTCCAAGATCTTGTAGAGATGATGGGAGAGTCGGACCGCTGTGCAGAATCTTCTCCAGCACATCCCGAAGATTCTTAATGGGGTGAAGGTCTGGACTCTGTGGTGGACAATCCATGTGTGGATTGGGTGAGATGATCTGCTCCCTGAAGCTCTCTTTCGCAATGTGAGCGATGAATCCCGACCTTGTCATGTTGGAATCTGTGCGCATCAGCAGGGAAGATGATCTTCACTGATTGAATCTCCTGCTCATTCAGTATTTTCAGATGGTCAGCTGACCTTATTAGCATCACTGATCATTGGTTTAAGACTACACAGCTGTTTAGTCCCGTTAGTTCCTTCACATTGTGTGTGTGGAGATGTCCTTACTGTCACTGTTGAACAGCCATGAGTTCTGCTGCTGGTTCTTTACGATTTGATTTCATCAAATGTTTAAGTGATCGCCGATCAGTCATTCAGGATTTTTTTCCGACCACATTTTTTCCACGAAGACGATGGTTCCTCACTTTCCTTCCAGTTTTCAATAAAGTGTTGGACAGTTCTTCACCCAGTTTTAGTCGTTTCAGCTTCTCCTTAGATGTTTTCTTTGCTTGATGCCAATAATCTGACCTTCTAAAACATGAACATCTTCCGCACGACCACAGGATGATCTTCAGACAGGGTAGTTTAAGTAATGAAGCTACTCACTGCATCAGTGAAGGTTCAATAACTTGTTTCAGCTGAAACATCATCCTGCAGTAATGATCCAATGGGAGGCTCTTACCTGTTTACTCTGTTGAATCCAGGTGGAGACATTTTTTTTGGACAGGCAGTGAATATATATATATATAAAATAAATATGGGATCTGTTAATATGAAAGTGAAAGTGACTACCCGTGTCATTGTAAAAAACAGCACAACATTAAATTTAATCTCTGCATTTCACCCATACACACACACATGCAGCAGGGGGCAGCTATTGAAAGCGCCCGGGAAGCAGTGACAGGGACGGTACCTTGCTCAAGGGTACCTCAGAGCAACCTACTGGTGAGGGAATCCAACCCACAATCTTCCGATACGGGGCAACTCCCTCACCACTAGACCACCATTGCCCCAATGAAGTATAAAGGCATGTATACATTAATATATCTATCTTTTCCAGACTCTGTGTGTGTGTGTGTCTCACCAATGATGCCACTGTCTCTGCTCTCCAGGGTGGAGGTGGGGCTGGTGAGGGGCTGTCCTGGTGCAGCAGGGGGGAGAGTGGAGCAGGGACTGCAGCCCGGAGGAGATGCTGTGCTGCTGGTAAGCGTGGAGCACGGGCTCATCCTGCCAGTCATACCCAAACCCTGCACACACGCGCACACACACACACACACACACACACACCAGAATGGGGTGTGTAGGCTTGTTTACAGTTGTTTTTCCAAGAGCAGAGCTCTCCTGAATTCACATAAAATCAAGAGAACAATCATGTGTCCAAATGTTGGACTGTAGGGGAATCATGTATAACTCTTGTAAGGATAAAAAAGTGTGTGTGTGTGTGTGTGTGGCTAATTAATCTCCATCAACACAGGAAATCCGCCACACGACAGGAGGAAGCCCTTTCGGGCCCATCCCCTCCATCAGGCGCACAATCCTCCCCATCTGCTTGTTGCCGGGAGACAGGGTTGCTGTGGCGGCACCCAGCTGGTGCTGCCTCGGGTCAGGCCGTCCGCTGTGCTGCACCTAATCTGGCCGGGCACGGGATTAGCGATAAAATGACACGCTAAGCGGCACCGCACGACTTTTAAACACTCATTACTGTTTAAGATCAGAACACACACACACACTCTCTGAGCTAAGCAAAGAGCATGAGGACAATGAGAGGCAGGTGGAAAGGTGGAGTGTCCCACTGTGCAGTTCAGCGCTTTCATTTCCAGGTTATTTTAAGACTCCCTTCCCCAGAAAAACAGAATCCAGAAAACACACCAGTCAGAACCAACATTAAACCCACCAGCCAGAACAGTCTAAGGTTCTGGTGTCTCCTGTCTGTCGGGGACATATTAGACAGAAAGTAAAATATTGGTTCTTGAAGTTGATGCTGGAAGCAGGAAAAACGGACCTGAGTCACACAAGTGTGAGGATCTGAGAGACAAACTGTGATGGCGACACAAACTGGGTCAGAACTCCAACACAGCAGGTCTTCTGGGTGTTCCTGGTGCGCAGTGATCAGTACTGGCCAAAAGGAAGGAGAACCAGAGAATGAGGTCAAATTAGCCCATCGGGTTCCACAAAGGAACTGCTGCTGAAAATGTTCTGGTTCTGATAGAAGTACGGCTGCAGACTGGTCAGAGTGTCCATGCTGTCCCCTGTCCACCTCCAAAAACTCCTACAGTGGACATCAGAACTGGAACAAGAAGGACTTAATGGATCTCGTCTGTCTCCATGTCTTCCTGTCTTCTGCATCTTCCTCTTTCACACTGTACCCCTGCATGTCCTCTCTCACTACAGCCATCTACCTCCTCTACGTCCTTCCTCTTCTCCTCTTTCCTGGCAGCTCCATCCTCAACATCCTTCTCCAAAGCAACACAGTCTTACTTCTATCTTCACAGTTTCGTCTTCAAACCGTCCAACCTGAGCAACATGTGAAACCCTGAGATAAATGGTCAGATGAGACAATGTTGAGGGTTCGAGCAACCAACCTACCTGCGTATCATCGGACTCCTCCATGCTGAACTGTGGCCCCTGGGGCCCCTCACTCACTTTGTCTCCAAGCAGGAAGCCCAGTCGAGTCATCAAAGTGTTGGCAGCCTCATCCACGGAGGGAGGGGGACCAAGGTCCTGACCTAATCCCCCTAGCAGGGAGAGAGAGAGAGAGAGAGAGAGAGAGAGAGAGATGTGTTAATGTCTGGCTGGACAATGTCCAAACATCTCACCAGGTGGAGCTGTGGAACAGTGGTTTCAATTATTATCATCTCAGAATCGAAATTATGAGCTCAAATTACAGTAGTGTGCAAAAGTTTGTCAGGTGTGAAAAAAAATGCAGTAAACAAAGAACGCTTTCAGAAATGGAAGTGTTAATCATTTATTTTCATCAATCAACAAAATACAGTGAATGAACAAAAGAGAATCGAAATCAAATCAATATTTGGTGTGACCACCCTTTGCCTTCAAAACAGCATCAATTCTTCTAGGTACACTTGCACACAGTCATGTCTGGAACAACCTACCAGCAGAGTTCCTTCAAAAACTGTGACGTTGATGATCATCAGTACCTGTTTGGTAAAACTGGTTGATCAGACACCGACTATAATCCTACAGAATCCCTGACTGTGTGCAAGTGTACCTAGAAGAACTGATGCTGGGTTGAAGGTAAAAGGTAGCAACACCAAATATTGATTTGATTTAGATTTTTCTTTTGTTCGCTCACTTTGCATTTTGTAAATTTATCAAAGTAAACAATCATTATTTATATTTCTGAAAGCGTTCTTTGTTTAGAACAAAGAACAAAAGTTAAACGTTTCGGGGTGCTGGTGGTCTAGTGGTAGGGTACTTGCCTACAGACCTCTGGGTCAAGAGGTCCCCGGTTCAAATCCCACCTCTGGCACTACCTCCACTGGGTCCCTGAGCAAGACCCTGAACCCTGAGTGTCTCCAGGGGGACTGTCCCTGTAATTAGGAAATGTAAGTCGCTCTGGATAAGAGCGTCTGCTAAATGCCGTTAATGTAAATGTTTACAGCATTTTTTCACACCGGCCTAAAACTTTTGCACAGTACTGTATGTCTCGATTCAGGACAGTTTTCAGTCCTGGTGGCCAAAAACCAGCAGAACCGCAGATTTTCCTTCTGTTCCAAACAAATTGATAATCATCACTAATCAACAACAAAGATAGGACAACTGTGAGTTTCGGGTCCCTGTCCAGCACCCACTGCAGTATTACAGTCCCTAAAGACAGTGACGTCTCTGCCAGAACTCTTTGTGTGTCTTGTGGAGGATCCCTCCCCTTACACTGCCATCAGGATGAAAGTTTACAGAAGGAAAGACAGCTTTGTGTGTCTTCAGTGTGGACGGTCAATAACGGACCATAATGATCTCTCGTTACATCACTGTTCACACAACTGTGTGGACAAATAGTGCACAACCACTGGACACACTCAGTAAAACGAACCAGAACTAAACAATTCATGAGTTGACTCAGTTTGAGGCCTTTATTGTAGTGAACATGTGGAAGAACCTGTCTGTGATCACTTCATAATGAAAGGAGCTGAACTCATCTGTCTGGGTGATTCACTGCAGCACAGTGTACAATAAAAACCACCATCACCACCATTATCATCACCACCAACACCACCATAATCACAATCATCACCAACATCACCACCACCATCATCATCATCAGTATTGTCAACATCACTACAATCATCACCATCATGATCATTTAAAATCTATCATCACTATCGTCAACACCAACATTACCACCAATCCAATCACATCACCATCACAACCATCATCATCACCATGAACATCAGAATCATCAACATCAACACCACCACCATCATCATCACCAACACTGTCATCATCAATATCACCACCACCATCGTCATCATCACCTCCATCATCAATATCACCACCACCATCATCATCAATATCATCAGAACCATCATCATGATCATTTAAAATCTATCATCACTATCGTCAACACCATCATCACCACCAATTCAATCACATCACCATCACCATCACAACCATCATCATCACCATGAACATCAATATCACCAGCACCATCACCCCCATCATCAATATCACCAGCACAATCACCACCATCACATAAATAGATCTGTTCTGAATGAGACGGTCCTGCAGTTAAATTAAACTGAACCACAGAATCAAAGAATCTGAATCAAATAATTATTTTCCTAAAGAACTGTTGAACTAGGCCTCCTGTAGAGCATCTGCCTCTCTCTCTCTCTGTTCGTGTTTCTCTCTCTCTCTCTGTTCGTGTTTCTCTCTCTCCTTCTCTCTCTCTCTCTCTCTCTCTCTCTGTTCGTGTTTCTCTCTCTCTGTGTCTCTCTCTCTTTCACTCTCTCTCCGTGTCTCTCTCTCTCTCTCACTCTCTCTCCGTCTCTCTCTTTCACTCTCTCTCTCTCTCTGTTCATGTCTCTCTTTCTTTCGCTCTCTTCGAACCAACCCCCATGCACTGGGTACACAGTGTACTGAAGCACCAACACACACAGCCTGCAGCTTTACACACACACACACACACACACACACACACACACACACACACACACACACATATATTTCTATGTAAAGAGAGAAATTAAGAGAGAGAGAGAGAGAGAGAGAGAGAAGCTAACACACCTGTTCTGGATTTTGCCCTTCAACAATTCTGTTCTAGCCAAACATTCACACCTGACACAGTATATATATGTGTGTGTGTGTGTGTGTGTGTGTGTGTGTGTGTGTGTGTGTGTGTGTGTGTGTGTGTGTGTTAATAAGACATGCTTATTTATCATGGCCACCACACACAAGAGATTCTGCTAGAAGTCTCTCAGAGCAGCGCTGCTGTTGTTTATTATTGCTGTTCTTATTTCAGGCTTGTGTGTATATTTATATATATATATTTAGCTCTGTGTGAAAGACATCTTATCTGTCCATTCATCTCAGAAGACACCGGAAATAAGATCACTTTAAACTGAAGACACCAAATAACACAACAGCTGACAGGCAGCAGGGAGTCCTTACTTTAGTGCACTCTGTGGGGGACAGCAATACAGTATTTTAGTGCACTACGTAGGGGACAGGGAGTCAGTATTTTAGGGTACTACGTAGGCAGCATTAGCAAGGTACTGATGATGAACATTGCTGTGAGGGTCTGATTGTATCAGTGAGGTACTGATGATGAACATTGCTGTGAGGGTCTGATTGCAGTGATAGTGAGGTACTGATGATGAACATTGCTGTGAGGGTCTGATTGCAGTGATAGTGAGGTCAGGTATTGAGGGGGTCTCAGTCCAACATTATACACGAGTGAAAATAATAGATGTTAAAAACCCTCCTCCTCAAAAACGAGGGGATGGAAGGATGTTTGTGTCAGAGCTGAGATGAGTCTATGCATAGACCGCCTCAGTGCCCACGCACTCGCCTCAAATACACTCCATTACAGCTTCGTCTCTCTCTATCACACACACACACACACACACCTCTACAATTCATAAGTCTTTCATCTCTCTCTCTCTCTCTCTCACTCACACACACATACACACACCTTCTCTGAGATGTAAGGCCATGTTGAAAAAACGAGTGTGATCCAACACTCATACAAATACCGGGGTCATGTGTGTCTATGTGATATAACACACACACACATTCTTTCTCTCTCTCTCTCAGCTCTCCCACATTTCTCTTTTTTCATTCCTCTACTCTCCATCTCTAGTTTTCCTCTCTCTCTCTGTCTGTCTGTCTCTCTCTCCCCACATCCCTGTGTTTCTGTGCTGCAAGGAAAAAAGACAGATGGTTGCTATGGCAACAGGCTGTGCAGTAGAAGCAGGGAGTGTTTCCTGCGCTGGATTGCCTCTGAGAGAGAGAGAGAGAGAGAGAGAGAGAGAGAGAGAGAAAAGATTGTGAAAGGGGAGGCCTCCAGGACAGTGATGTGTAGAAAGAAAGAAAGAAGAGGAAGAGAGAGAGAGGAAGAAAGAGAAGTGCAAGAAGAGAAAGAGTGATAAAGTGATGGAGAGGAGGAGAGCATGGCTGCAAGGGCGGCTGAGTCACAAGTGTAAATGAAGCCGGTCATTACATCGGCTGTCTCACACACACACACACACACACACAGTGCTGTAAATAACACACTTAACAGTCAGTGATGTGGCTATATTGATCCTCTATATTACATCATAACTACTGTATAAAGGGTGTGCGTGTGTGTGTGTGTGTGGTACAGAAAACTGAATAAAAACTGAATGAATAAAGGAAAATGACAAAGAGGGGAAGAGTGAGAGCAGAGAAAATAAAAAAAAAACAAAAAAAAACAAACACACACACACACACCACACAGGATGAAGGGGGTCCGGCCGGGCTCTTACCGGGCCGGTGTGTGTCCGGGTGAGGAATCCGTGCAGCGGATGGAGTGTGTGTGAGGGAGCTGAGACCAGACTCAGGAATGCGGGGACTCTCCACAAACTTAGCTTTCCGCAGAGGTGCTGATAGTGCACACACACACACACACACACACACACACACACACACACAATCATCAGATCAAGACGGAACAGATGCAACAAGCACTGTGCCTTTAAGACTGATAGATGTTAATCATTGATTGGACAACACCATCACAATGTGTCTGCGGTGGCTTAGTGGTTAGGGAACAGGCCCCATAATCTGACTTTTGTAGGTTTCCAGACCATTTGGTTGCCCTGAGGTACCCTTGAGCAAGTTACTGTTCCCGTCACTGCACTCCGGAGCTGGATAAGGCTGCCCCCTGCTGGACAGTGTGTGTGTGCTGAATACAGAACAACGTATATAGGCTTTTCATTTTAATTTTGCTTATTTAAGCAGGTTTCATTCAATTCTAGACACGTCACTGACTGCAGTGCTGTAGTGTAACCAGGTTTCAGTTGGTTCTAGATATATCATTGATTATAGAACTGCAGTGTAACCAGGTTTCAGTCAGTTCTAGACACAACAAGGATTGTAGAGCTGTGGTGTAACCAGCTTTCAGTCCGTTCTAGATTCTTCACCGACAGTAGAGCTGTGGTGTAACCAGCTTTCAGTCAGTTCTAGATTCTTCACTGACAGAAGAGCAGGTTTCAGACTTCTAGAAATGTCACAGACCCCAGGACCGTAACACAACCAGGCTCTAGTCAGTTCTAGATAAAACAAAAGGAAAAATGTGTGTAACCTATAACATCTTTTGGCTGCTTCCATTAGGGGTCACCCCAGCAGATCATTTATTTCCATTTCTTCCTCCTTCAAACCGACCACCATCTTCAACAGCCATCGCCTGAAATTATCCTCGTCTCATCTCTGGACATGTCCAAACCAACACAACATTGCTTCTCTAACTTTGTCTCTAAAACCTCCAACCTGATCTGTCCCTCTAATATACTCATTTTTAATCCTGTCCATCCTCTTCACACCCAACGAACATCTCAGCATTTTTAACACCTCCAGCTCTGCTGTCTATACATATCCTGAACTACTCTCACATACTTCTCTGTAACACCAGACGTCCTCATACAAAACCACAACTCCTCTCTAGACACCCTGTCATCTCCTTTCTCCAAGTCTACAAAGACACAATGCAGCTCCTTCTGACCTTCTCTGTACTTCTCCATCAACACCCTCAGAGCAAACACTGTATCTGTAGAGCTCTTTCTCAGCATGAAACCATACTGCTGTTCACTGATCCTCACCTCTTTTCTCAACCTGCTTCCATGACTCTTTCCCAGAACTTCATGCTGTGGCTGATCAACCACTTTTCTAGTACCTTTCTAGCTGTCTGTTAACTCCTGCCTGAATTCCACCTTGCAGTCCTCCTTCTTCAGCTTCCACCACTTGATCCTCGACTCTGCCCTCATTCGCCTCCTCTTCTTGACCTCCAAGGTCATCCTACAGACCACCATCCTATGCTGTTTAGCTACACTCTCCCCTGTCACTACTTTACAGTCTCCAATCTCTTTCAAACTGACCCTCCTGCAATGGATATAATCCACCTGTGAGCATCTTCCTCCACTCTTATCTTCACCCTGTGCTCCTCCCTCTTCTTCAAATAAGTATTAACTACAGCCATTTCCATCCTTTTCGCAAAATCTACAACCATCTGACTTTCAGCATTCAGAATCAGAATCTAGAAGAGCTCTAGAGAGTTCCTGATCACATGAGGGATCACATGACATAATGAACTAATAATTAAATTACTAAATGAACTGTTAACTTTATGATAATGAGTTCTGATGCAGTTCAGCCAAACAGAATCTAGAAGAGTTCTAGAGCGTTCCCGATCAAGAGTGATCACGTGACATTAGGGGGGCGTGTGTGTTTGTGTGTGCATTTCAGTGGTGAGAGTGAGTGTGTGTGTGTGTGTATACAACTATGTTTAGGGGTGTGTGTTCAGTGAAAACATGATAGTGAGGATTGTGCTTTGCTAAATCTCAATGCCAAATTGGATGACCAACAGTGCACACCTTTATACCACACACACACACACACACACACACACACACACACACACACACACACACACGCACACATACAGTGCATAACATATCGAACACAGCAAGCTACTGAATGCAAAGCCCAGATCACCATGGTAACCTGGACGAGAATGTGAGCACCGACAGGTCCTTGTGTACCTTGCTCTGGATAAACATCCATTTACAGATCTAACCTAAACATCTCACACACACAAACACACACACTGCAGGACTAATTTTTCCACCAAGTGTTTTACTCCTTCACAGCTAAACGTGCAGGATGTCTTGAACCCGTTAAGGTGGTAAAGGCATCTCTCAGTAAATTAAGGCGGCCCCAAATGGAGACGGAGCTCCTGCGCTGCTGATTCCTTTTTTAATGAGCAGCAGAATGAGTTCCCCCCACCTGGGACGCGGAGATCGAAAGCTGCGGACAAGCATTGCTCTGTCCCCCTAAGCTGCTCTGTGAGTGAATAGAAAGGGCAATTAGAACAGAACGGTGTTTAGGACAGCAGTGGGAGACAGTCACAGCACACATGGATGAAGTGTCCACAGCTGCTGTAATTGAAAACGGGAGGATGTCCACTTTGATCCTAATTCCATTTGTTCAGTTATTAAACATGAGGGGCCCCAAAATGGGCCCTGAAGGTTCCAAACGCCCGTCATATCCATCACTGCAGAGTCAATACGTACAACGCAGGGGACATAAGTCAACAGTGACCAATTATGGACAGACATTCTGATATCTGGCTGAAGCTGGCAGTGTGGGGACTGTAGGAACTGTGGAAACTTCATTTGTCCACCCTGTGCGTGCACTTCTGTGGCTGCCGGTTTTAGCCATCTGAAGTACCCCTACCAAGGGGACGAGATTGTGTGGATAAATATCTCATGCTAGAGACCAGAAGGGGGCGCTGTTCTGCTGAGGACCCTGGTTTGATTGTATCTGTGTCGGAAGCTTTGTTCCAACTGTCTGAACCCATAACTATAAACACTGAATGTCTTCATTTCTCAATGCTGGAAACACTTCCTGTTGTCTCTGTGATGCCTTGGGTTGAGCATGTGGACCAATCAGAGGGTCAGAAATATTTCATTTGACCCAGGATTGGCAACGTGATATTTTTAGTATCTTTCAAAACTGACAAATTGATCAAAACGGAATTTAGATGTGGACACTCTGTTGCAAATCCAGAACCGACTGAATTGAACCGGACCAGACATTTCTGGGTGGGATTTGGTGGACAAGTGTCAAAAAAGACAAGGCTGGACATTTGTAACTGATGTAGGACCTGAAAATATGCTTTTATTTCACAACCTGTGACCCAGGTGTGAAACACCTGCACCCTTTTAAAACCATGGCGTCCGTCTTTTTGAAGGACGACCCTGAACACGTTCAAACGCTCTTGAAGGGAAGAAACAGGAAAAGCCCAAAGATTGACAGGAAGCTCCGCCCCCCAGGGCTGCAATGTGAAGAGGAAGTGAAAGTGACTATTGATTGTGAACACAGTGAACCATAACCACACACACGCCGTCCAGCATGGGGCAGACATATCCAGCACCCGGGGAGCAGTGATAGGGACGGTACACTGATCAAGGGTACCTCAGGGCAACCTACTCATCTGGGATTCCATCCCACAACCTTCAGATCCGGGAGCCTCGTCCATAAACACTACAGCTCCGCTGACCCTGTAGTATTAGTGAAAGAAAAATGAGCATCATTAATGGAGGACACTTCATTGTAACAATGTGACTGGACAGTTTCTGCTGTTGACCTGACGATGTCTCCTTCCCTTGGAATCTGAGACGCCGGCTGCCCTTAAAGGCCCGATGCTGGAATCGGTACAGATGGAGGTTCGGTACCGGGAGACGCCTGCAGTAAACCACCCAACAAACAGGGTAACGAGAGGTGGAGGGGAAGAGGGGGATCCCTGTGTTTTAATGCGACTAATACAACACACACACACACACACACACACACACACACACACTATAAGTAGCACTAGCATTAGTTGGGAAGATGGATGTAACACACTGGTAATCCCACTGCTCTGTTTTGTAAGCAAGTCATTACCAAGACTATTAATAGCACACTGCAGATCTCTCTCTCTCTCTCTCTCTCTCTCTCTCTCTCCCTCCATCTGGTTAAGACTTCCTTTGTGAGCCCGGAATGTCTTTCTTTATCCAATTCTGTCTGAAAAACAGCCAAAGCCTCGCCTCTTAGCACCACAGACTCAGTTCAACAGTGATGGGGAAGAGGGAGGACCACCCTACACACCCAGGGAGAGAGGACAGTTCTACTCAGTGATGGGGGAGAGGGAGGACCACCCTACACACCCAGAGAGAGAGAGGACAGTTCTACTGAGTGATGGGGGAGAGGGAGGACCTCCCTACACACCCAGAGAGAGAGAGGACAGTTCTACTGAGTGATGGGGGAGAGGGAGGACCTCCCTACAACCCAACAACCTCAACTGAATTTACAACTTTTAATGTACTAATTGAAACACAAAGCACTTTTAACAGACTGATTCAGCACAAACCCCTCACTGGAGGTGGTTTATAGAAGTCACTGGAAGTCAAGAGTCACCCAAAAATATCTTTTCCAAAACTTGAATGGGTTCCTATTGGAGATTAACAGGTTTGGGTGACTATTGACTTCCAGTGCAAAAGAAGCTGAACTCTAAATCAAACTTCTTATTAAAGCAATGCTTTAAAATCCTAGCCAGATGGCAGAACGCTGCACATTCTTCCAGAGAAGTTGAGGGATATATCATCAAACAGCGCTTATGTAAGGGCGTTATATAATCGATGCTTGTGGTGGCGTGGGTGCAATCGTTTCTGTGATATGCAGGTAACTGGAGCAAAGGTTTTCCCGATATAGACAGAACCAAAACAGAGCATCTTAAATGGGGAACCGTCGCCGAGGGACCGGCGGACACAAATATTTCCAGTCTTTTCACCTCAGATTGCTCCAGTGTGTCGCTATGAGCTTTGAAAAGGCAATTTAAAAAAATAAAACCATTATCATCAAAAGAGAGGAAAAAGTAAAGCACTACCTTAAAAGACCATGAAGGAAACAGAAAAAAAGACATCAGAGATAAAAGACAACGGCTCACTAAGACACATCACTGCATTAAAGGCCCGATATCCTACTTTTTAAAACATTCCATTACAAAAAAAGGTGATCGTGTTCTACCAACTGAAAGTGAAAGTGACTATTAGTCATTGTGAACACAGCACACAGTGAAACACAACCAAACACATCCTCTGTATTTAACACACACACCGTCCCTGCAGGGGGCAGACATATCCCGGGGAGCAGTGATGGGGACAGTAGCTTGATCAAGGGAACCTTGGGATAACAAACTGGTCTGGGACCTGAACCCATGAGCTTCTGATAATGTGGCCTTGTCCTTTAACCCCAAACCACTGCTGCCAAGGGACACACTTCATGGAAGAAGAAAAAAAAAAAAAAAGTTCACATGAAGCACTCAAAAGGGTGGAGCCAAACGGGTGGAGCTAAAGCGTTGCAGATGAATGAATAGAAAGAAAAAAAAAAAAAGAAGAACAGGCTATATGTTTTATAACAGCACTGACATTAAATTCTAAACTAATTCAGTTTTCCATGATATGGGCCCTTTAACTCCTTTGTAGCTTTGATGTGAATGGGAAGAGCTTAACAGATAGACGTTAATGTGCTGGGTTTTATGACATCACAACAACAACTCATTTCAAAACTGCAGCTTGCCATATGGACTGGGGGGGCGGACTTTTTGAAGCTGTGTACACGTTGCATCCAACTTTTCCACCATATGAGCCCTTTAATGTCTCACAGCCATGCTTTCCTCCCCGCTAGAAGAAGAACATAACCATAGTTGAAAATACGTCTCTTTTTAAAGGGCCAATCCTCATAAAAAACAGGATTTCTTTCTTTTTTCGGAAATAACAGGGGAATTTAGTCACTGTTTAAGATACATGTTCTGTTTCCCCACGCGGTCCATGTCTGCATCCATAGAGCAGTTTAGCCCCTCCTCCAGCAGTTATAAGAAGCGTTTCCATCGACAACGAGGCACAGTCAGTCAGAATAGAGCTCAATTTTTTATTAAAAGCAATACAAATTTTTACTGAAAATGATGCGATAAATGGACGTGCGTTTAAAGGGACGCATGTGCCCCGTTGCCAGCGTATCAGACTGGTGATCGAGATGGTTGACATGGACAGATGCCATCATTTTAACCTTCCGGGCACCGGATGATGGACGGACGAGTGCAGGACCGCATCACTCAGCATTGGTTGGCCTGGGGTTCATCTTTTACAGCGGAAGTTTAGAGCCATTTAGGGTCCATTAAAGAGACCAGCTTTCAGTGACCTTGGATCTGAGACCGTGACGCAAGATGCGTTTGTCCAACCTGGACAGGTGTCTCACACGCCTGCTCTGTAAATACGGTGCCACTTTCTGTTTACCCTCAACCTGTAGAGCCCGTGTTTCTGACTTGGCGCGCAGAAGGCACGTCATGTGGGTAAGAATAGCTCGACCGAAACATACAAAGTGGGGGTGCGGGGGGCAATGAATGCAAATCTGTAGGCCCACTTAGAGCAAACGTCCTCCGGACCGTCCGCTCATCCACTCCTCAATTCTGATTCATCTAGAGGGACACTGCCTCAAACTCCACCTCCTCCATCGCTTAAGTTCCTGCCTGTCACTTAATGGCCTTCATGAGGCCCATTCAGCCCCAGCAAACATGACTAACCTTAAACTGAACTGAGCAGCCAAGACTCGAAACAGCCCAGGAACCCACCGCAGCGATGGAAAGGGAACAGGACTCGATGGCAAACAGAGAGACAGGGGTGAGTTGGGAGGGTGGGGTTCAGCAGCTTACCATGCTCATACCAGCTCCCGCATTGGGCAGCAAGGCTGGCATAGGGCACCAGCTGTCCTCCGTCGCCCTCACCGTCCAGAGACACGCACAGCCCCTGCAGCCGCCTCAGCGATGGCCAGCTCATCCACGATACCACACCGTGTGCCCACACACACGCACACGCCCTCCGTCCGGAGCTCCAGTGAACAACGTCCTCGCAAAACAAGCCAGCTCGCTCCGAACGATCCCCCGAAGATGGACGGACGGACGGACAAGGAGGAGAAACGCGTCAGGAGGACATCTTCACCGACTTTAAGGATTCGTCCAATGTGGCTCTAAAGTGGCCCTTTCTGGCGACGCGAGGCAGAATGGAAATGGAGAACCTCGCGATGGAACCGCGCTGTGGGATGGAAGCGGACAGAGGGGAAGGAAAGGGTTGAGCGAGAAAAAGAGAGAGCGAGAGAGAGAGAGAGAGAGAGAGAGAGAGCTGCTACAGCCCATGAATGGCGCAGTGCTGCTGTTGTCATGGCAACCACAGGGGAGGAGGCCGAGGGAGGGAGAAACAGAGAAAGGACGGGGGGGGGAAGGAGAGAGAGAAGGAGAGGAGGCTGGCAGTGATACAGCAGTGCTGGGATGGTGTATGAACAGCAGGTTAAGAACAGTCATGGAGATGGGAGAAGCCTGCTATGATGACATCAGTGTGTCTCACGAAGCCCCGCCTCCGGAAACAAAACCTCATTTCACCCCTGAAACAGTGAACCTGAGAACCACAAACACACAAATGTCTAGAACCTCTGTTTACGGAGAACCTGATCACTCCTGCTCTTGAATCATCATCATTATCATCATCTACTCATTACAACTCACCAAACCCTACACACACCTCTCCACCCAACCCCCGGGACGACTGTACCTCTCCACCCAACCCCGGGACGACTAAACGTCTCCACCCCACCCGGGACGACTGTACGTCTCCACCCCACCCCACCCCCGGGACGACTGTACCTCTCCACCCCACCCGGGACGACTTACCGCCCCACCCCACCCCACCCCGACGACTGTACTTCCACCCCACCCCGGGACGACTGTACCCTCTCCACCCCACCCCTGACTCCACTAAACGCTGCTCCACCCCACCCCCGGGACGACTGTGCCTCTCCACTCTACCCTGGACAGACTGTACCTCTCCACCCCACCGGACGACTAAACGCCTCCCACCCCACCTCGGGACTCCACTGTACCTCCACCCCTACCCCGGGACGACTGTACCTCCCACCCCACCCCGGGACAACTAAACGCCCCACCCCACCCCACATCCAGGACAACTATATCGCCCCACCCACCCCACCCCCAGGACAACTCAAACGCTTCCACCCACCCCACCCCCAGACAACTCATACGCCTCCACCCCACCCCACCCCAGGACAACTATACGCCCCACCCCACCCCACCCCAGGACAATCCATAATGCTCCACCTCACCCCACCCCCAGGACAACTATACGTCTCCACCTCACCCCACCCCCAGGACAACTACACGTCTCCACCTCACCCCACCCCCAGGACACCACGCACGCCTCCACCCCACCCCCAGGACAACTACACGCCTCCACCCCACCCCCCAGGACAACTATACGCCTCCACCCACCTCCCACCCTCAGGACAACTATACTGTCCCCACCCCACCCCACCCCAGGACAACCTATACGTCTCCACCCCACCCCCAGGACAACTATACGTCTCCACCCCACCCCCAGGACAACTATACGTCTCCACCCCACCCCACCCCCAGGACAACTAAACGCCTCCACAACCCACCAGGACAACTAAATGTCTAAAACCCAGGGAGCTCTCACCTCATTCAAATGTTTAATTGCCCCTTTTTATCAGGGGTTTACAGTGCGTGTCAAAGGTTGCGGGGTGGTGGTGGTCTAGTGGTAGGTACTTGCTATGGTCCCATGGATCAAGAGGTCCCAGGTTTGAATCCCACCTCCAGCACTACCACCACTGGGTCCCTGAGCAAGACCCTTAACCCTGAGTGTCTCCAGGGGGACTGTCCCTGTAATTAGGACATGGAAGTCGCTCTGGATAAGAGCATCTGATAAATGCCGTAAATGTAAATGTAAAGGTCAAATGGGCTTTAAAATCAAGAGGTTGGATCAGAGACCTGTGAATGACATGAGAACCTAAGTGATAGAATAATAAGAACAATGTGTAAGTCCCACCTAAAAATCGGGCGACATCATCAGCCGGAACGTCGCCCAGGCTCTAACGCTTGTCCATCTCCCACTCAGGATCATTTGAGGAGCAGTGGGCTGCGATGACTAATAAACCGGCTATTTATTGCTGCACATTTAAATATGTACAACATCTACTGAGCATCTGCCAGAAACTTCACTGGGAACTTTCTCCTGCTGTCCTCTTTCACCCTCCTGCTCTCTTGTTTTGCACTGAGAGATTACAGACTAGCACTCCTGCCCTGTTCAGAATTACAATGTGGAGCACTGCAGCTGCTCAAATGTTCATTTTTTTTCAAAACCCTGCGATTTTCATCACCCTGCAGACGTCCCCCTGATGCTCAGTCCTAATGATCACTCTTCCGATGCCAAGTTGGGCATTTTTTTAAGAAGAGGAGGTCGCTGAGAGATGGTCAAGCAGGACCTTCCCTCGGTTTTGTCCCAACGTGAGCAGATTTCTGAAGTGAAAAGCGGCAGTGTTCATTAATAACATCCAATGTTTTTTTTTTTTTAGCATTATAATAACTGTAACCATGGTAACTGTTGTACCGTAATAAACCATGTTAAATTGAGAACTAATTTGTAAAACGAAGCTCATATTAACCATCCTCTGTGTTTAACCCACACATACATCCAGCAGGGGTCAGACATGTCCAGCACCCGGTGAGCAGTGATAGGGATGGTACCTTGCTCAAGGGTAACTCAGGGTAACCTACTGGTCTGGTGTTCACACCCACGACCTTCCAACCCTGGCGCCTCGTCCCTAAACACTAGGACACCATTGCCCCATTTGGAGTCACTGAGTGGCTACAGTTCAACTACTGTCACCGGAGAGGTTCCAGAGAACCAGAACTCCTGATTCCAACCCTGGGTTCCCTCCTGACGGATGTTCTGCTGTGGTGGATTCATTTATTCAGTTTCTGCTCCACTTTTACTGCAGTTTTCTCTAAATCTAAGTAAACAATTGTTCAATGGTGAGTTCTTTAAGGTGGAACAGACGTGTGACTGTGGTTTAGAACTCAGCAGGACTTACTTTCAGCTCCAAGCATAAGCTGAACTTCACCCTACCGTGTCCTAAACCACACCCACAAATCTGCTGAAGAGCTGGACGATGTTTGAGAGAAGTTTAGGGAAGATTCCGGTGCCTGTTGACTGTGTTTAGCTCAGGTTCTAAACAAAAGAAACCAAATTTCCCAGCACGTCTCTGCTGAAGGACACCCCTGGGTTAGGTGGACACCCCGGAACAAGCTACTCCTTCAATTAACCTTCTGACCTTATTTTGTCTCTGCGTTGAGCACAGAACCCAAGCGCGGTGATGAGACACCCCAGCGCATTTGTTAATGATGTGGTTGGTTGGAAAGGTCAGAATGGCGACTTTAAATTCAACTTTAATTAACAGACTGTTTTGTCTGGTGCAGGGCATCTACTCCAAATGCAACGCTGGATCGCTAAACAAGACATAAAAGATTGAAAAGCGGGAGGCTGAAGCCCATCAATGATTCATTTTCCACTACAAACAGTTCACTGCCATCAAAAACCTGCCGTGAATACAGATTCCCCGTCTGGCCGGTGCTGGCCCAGCCCTACCGTCGAGAAGGTAAATGGGTTTGTTGTAGCTAAACAGACGTAGGTTTTTGACTTTAATCTCACCTGCTCACTTTAATCTGTGCTCTGAATGTCAGACCTCCATGAGAAACAGCACAGACTCCAGTCTGGAGGCTCGAACGTTCCTTTTGGAATCACTTTTTTAAGCAACTCAAGGTGTAACGGTCCTTTACCAGCTGCACCCCAAAGCCAAAATGTTTTTGTTAATTTTTTCTATAATTTCTGTAGTGTCCCATCATTAGCTCGGCCTCAACCACGTGGTACCACCATCGCTGGGAGGATGAAGGTGCTTCATTCAAGAAACGTGATGCTCCAACACTGGCACTAATACAACAGACAGCTTCAACACACTTGCAGGAGAACACTAACTGAAAACTAACAAGGGAGAGGGAGGACCGCCCTACCCACCCAGAGAGAGAGAGGACAGTTCTACTGAGTGATGGGGGAGAGGGAGGACCACCCCACACACCCAGAGAGAGAGAGGACAGTTATACTGAGTGATGGGGGAGAGGGAGGACCACCCTACAGACCCTTAGAGGACAGTAATGGCTGCTTAGTAATTTAGCCCCTCCCACAGGAAAGTAATCCATGGTTTAAACGAGCAGTAAATCGACCTCCCAAAATTACAAAGTGTTTCTAATCAAGCAGGGTTGAATCTGCCCCCATTTCTCTCCTCTCCCTTCCTTTCTTCCCTCGTCATAGTCTCATCAGGGCCATTCTGTTCTCGGCGCTCTCCACCTGCGAAAGCCTCCGCAAATGTCACATTTCCATTCAGCTGTAAAAATGACCCGACGAGGGCAGGAGCAGGCGGGGGACGGCCGGGGGTCGGAGAGGACAATCGGGAGGCGATTCTCAGAGTCAGGCTTGAGGAATTAAGCGGCCGAGGAGAGAGGTGGTTAGTAACCCTGCGGCTAAACGTCTTTCAGAGCCCGTCCTTAGGGTGGTAGGAAAGGAAAAAAAGGGGACAGTGGAAAACGAGACAATGGTCTTATTATAGCATCTGAACTGGAGGGGGAGGGTAGAGCAGAGAGGAGGTGGTCAGAGTGGTATAATTCCATCATGCTGGCTAATGGGCAAGAAGAGGCTAATGCAATTTTGCCTACTTCTCGCAGGAACCCATAGGGATGGTGGTAATTGTATTGATTGGGGTGGTTAATTAGCATTTGATTCAGGCAGAGATGGCACCATTGGGAACTTGAGGGTTTCGCTGGTGCTCCTTGAAGCACTGAAGCACAAACTACAAAAGCAACTAGGTCTTTATCAACCACACGCTTCCTTCCAACAGCGCCACAGTGGGGTCGGATTACAAGGCGTCGTCCAGTTCAGTGCATCCAGCTGGAGCTGGAGCACAGCGTTGAATCTGACCATGCTATGTTATACACTTCTGACCTATTACTAGAAAAAAGTTCCAAAAATGCTGCCCAAAGTCAGAACTCCTTCTTGTAAATGTAAGTAAAGGCCTAGAAGTGCTAGTACTAGATCGCCTTTAGGATGTCAGACAAGGTCTACTGTCCCAACAGACTGGATTATTGCTTGTACCCTTATTTTTTTTTTAGACAAAAATTTCTCATTTACACTAATGTCCCAAGCCACACCCACAAGTCTGCTCCACTTTAATGAAGAGCTCAGATGAGTCCTGAAAGAAGTTTTGTGAACAAAAAGATCTGGGTTGCTGCTGACTTCTAGTCTTATCGTCTAAAATAAAGGAGCCAAATCTGGATCCAAGCTTGTCCACGGGGACATTTTGGACATTTTATGAACGTCCTTTAAACAAAAGGCATCCTCAGTTTTTCTATTTCATCCCCGGTGGTTCAACAGTCATTCAAAGGAGTCCAACAGGCTTCACCATTGCTAGGTAGTTGGGTGGTCCTCCCTCTCCCCCAACCCTCAGTATCTCTTGCTCTCTGGGTGTGTACGGCGGTTCTCCCCCTCCATCAATCACGGTCTTCTGCAGGATGGAGTCTCATCAGGTGAGGAAGAGTCTGATTAAAGGTCAATAACTGAGTCATGCTGAGTCTGAATCAACGGCGAGGCTCTTGAACTGGGAGGCGAATGAGGCTCCACTGCAGGTGCCCAGTCCACACAATGCCGCCGCCGCCGCCATGAGCTGGAGTTAAAATTGACGTGGCATTCTCTCAGGTGGCGAAGCCGGGCCGATTTCTGGGCCATACGAAACCCCTCGGTGGGAGCGGGCCTGGCCTGGCGGGGGTCTCCTGGAGGGGGGGAGGGGGTCGGATCGATTCGCTGTGAAGGTCAGCGTCCTCGTGCTGCGCTCTGTTTCGGCGGTGCACCTTTCTTCTCCGGCAGATCGGAGAGATGAAGGCAGAAGATGCGAGAGAAGGACGGCGGGTCGCTGATGGTCCAGCCTCGTCGATGCAGATGCACTTTTTGTGACGTCTCAAAAAAGCAGCTTAGCGTCTCTACTTGGAGCACAATCAGACCTCAAACTCTTATTTCAGGAATGAATTAAAGGTGTTTTCAGTCCCGTTCAAGAGGAAGAACAGTCTGCACGCTAACGCTGCCAGATTCAGGAAGACGCTGTGAATGAATAAACAGCAGCGGATGAAACGCCTCCATCATAAAGCCCTGACTTCATTAATGGAGATGAGGAGCCTTGCATGGCAGCACACACCACAGAATTACTAATGAGCCGCAGAGAAAACACTGCTTGAATTCGCTGCTTGTTGGGGTTCACTTGGAGTTACAGCCCCACACACACACACACACACACACACACACACACACACACACACACACAGGCCATCTTCTGAAACCAGAAGAGGGCAAATCAAGTGCCAGTCAAGTCAGGCTGATCAGACTGCAAAAGCCAGTGAAGCTAAAAAGACTCTTTTCCACATCTGTGATTTTTTTTAATTAGTTCCTTTCATTCGTGAGCATTTGTAAACATTTTTCAGCCCCTAGAATAAAGGCTTTTGGGTTATCGTGTCTTTCAGATATATGCAAATAAGCAAAGCTCTGCTCTGATTGGCTCCCCCAGTAATCCATCTAAAAAATAAAAAAAAAAAGTAAAAGGATGAAAACACACCTTATTTCAGCCTAAAAGGCAGGTGTATCCAAATGTGTTTGTGGCATCGCAAAAACAGGCATGTTAAAACTTTCTACTAAATAAAAAAAACAAATCTCACATCACAGTAAATTAAAAACAAAGAAAAACTTTTACTTGAAGATCAGACTGGAGGTGGAAAAGAGAAACATGTCCAACACACACACACACACACACACACACACACACACACGGGTGGAATAAACACCCCGATTACTCATTACCTCGTGACCACAATTACGATAATCAACGCCAAACTGTCCACCATTCAGCTCCACATCAAAACATCACTCTAGCACACCCTAGTGGACACTTCAGGGAGCAACATCCTCACTCTCAGACCAGCAATACCACACACACACACACACCGTCTCTGAGTTCACCTGCACACTAGATGCAGTAACAGATGATCTGTTGAGCAAAAAACACTGCTTATACAGAGGACAAGAGGACAGGGGACAGTACACACATCCATATCCCAGGACCATCAGCACCAGGGTGTTCCTTTAGACAAAACATTGAAACTTGTTCACAGAAAGACTGTACTTTTGTCTGACAGGAAAGAAGTCTTTTCATGGTGAAAAAATTAAAAATAAATATGTAAATAAATATGTAAATAAGAATAGATAAACAGATTCTTGTATCTGTAATGTATTTTTGAGGGTCAGTTCTCCAGATCTTCCTGAAGGACAGTGTTGTTGTCTCTCATGTTCAGTCCAGTCTCTGTACCTGAGCAGTTCTCCAGATCTTCCTGAAGGACAGTGTTGTTGTCTCTCATGTTCAGTCCAGTCTCTGTACCTGAACAGTTTGATAGTTCTGTGTTGGTTAATCCACACAGTGATCTACGTCTGAACCTTCAAGCAGAACAAAGCGTCTAACTGAAGACATGAAGCAGTGAAGAAAGAGTGGAACCCGTTTTTTCTAGAAGCTTGTATCTTTAGACACTTTGCAGCCTGGCGCACTAAAAGCTTGGTACCTGTTTCTTTCATTTAATCCTTAGTTTGAGAGGAAGGAAACTGGATTTTCTTTTTCACAAAGTCAGTTCTCATGAAGACCAGAAACCAGTCGAGATTGACTACCAGCTATGTGCAGAACGGTGACCTCACGTGATTCCCACCCCATGATGCCCCTTGTTCCCATGACAGCCTACCTGTGGCGGCACCGCAGATCATCTTAACCGGCGGGAGCTTTGCGTTGACCGTCTGATGAGCGAGGAGTGGAGAGGACGGCAGGGACCGAGACACTCCTTCCATGATCCGGATGTGCTGGAGCCCCTCTGCCACGGAGAGAGGAGGAACACCGTAGTCGCCCTCAAAGGCGCAGTCGCTGTCCATACTGCCACCTGCAGGACATGAAGGACACCCTGCTGATTCTGAGTGTGGGGGTCAGACAACTGATGGTGCTTTCATGGTTGTGATGTCACATTTAGTTTGAGAGGCCTACCTTGGCCGCCCAGGCTGAAGTGGGGCTCGAGGCTGGTGCTCCGTAGCTCACCGGGCTCCTCACTCCCTCCATCTGCAGAGGAAGAGAAAGAAGAGAGGGAGTGAGCGCGAGGAGGGGTGTGGGTGCCCGACTGCCCGAGCAGGCAGGACATGTGGATGTCCAGCAGCCACGTCCTGGTGTGCAGTATCCCCAGCAGGGTGCCGGCACACAGGCTTTCCACACTCCTCTGGCTCGGCACTGCCCCGCCCCTCAGAGTGGCGAACTGAGAGATGGAGGGCAGACGCCGTCTCCTCGTCTTCCCCATGGCTGGAAAAGGAAAAGAGTCTGCCCATGGGACGTGAGCGGGCGGTGGACGGACGGACAGGTCCGGTCAGGGTGCTGGTGGGCTGGCAGTGTGAGAGATGGAGCTGCTGTCTGGTTTCAGGTCGGTGCTGATGGATTTGCTTGGCACTAACAGTTGCAGGATCGATTAGCGGACGCCCTGAGGGGGGGCGTGGCTGAGTGTGGAGGTCGATGGGGGTCTGGATTAACTCTGCTCCTCTGGATTAATAATCTCGAGGGGTTAGCAGTTTCTTAAAGCGTCCAAAAGTGTCCATCTTATAACATCTACCCGATAAGGGCAATAAATCAGTACTGCGATTATACTGTGTGTTAAAGGACCCATATCGTCACTTTGTGGAATTAAGAAGATTCAAGTCTGTAAATATTGTTCAAGTTTCAATACTGGACAGCCAATCAGAAAAGAAATGACCCTTATACGATTTTAGCCTTAAAGGCACAAGAGAAGATATTTAGGTTTGTCTCTTAGAATCCAAAATAAGCGTGAACGTTGGCTGCAGATCAAAATCACACGAAAATGTGCGGCGATGCTTATTCCACAAAAACAGTGTCCTGTATATTCTGTAGGCCACTGACAAGCCACTAGTCCCTCCACACACACACACACACACACACACACACACACACACACACACACACACACAAGCTGGTGGAAAGATCGAGCTCATCGACAGCTTGATATTAGCCGCCCCGGGGCCGGACACTGTGCCGAACTGCAATAAAGTCAGGCCAGCGGCAGGCAAACAACCTCATTTCCCACTCCGTCCCAGTCCCGGCTTTAAATCACCCTCCTCAAATCACACTCCACTTTGTCCACTCCCCCTAAACTGACCCTGCCAGCAGAGCCGGGAGAAAACCCTCCCGCATCGCTTTCCAGCCAGTCAGCCCTAAATCAGCGGCGGCGTCCGGAGGGTTTTAATGGGAAATCGCCTTCTTGTTCCAAAGCAGGGAGCAGAAATTTACCAACACACAGATCGATTTCCCAATCCCACCCCGAGATAAGGGGGCTGGACGACACGCTTTCTTTATTCCAGTTCAAACACGGGTTAAAACACAAACAGAGAGGGTTCCTGTGTGTTCTGGAGGCCAAAACCCAGAACATGTTCCCACTGTTCCTGACAAACTAATGTTCACCACTGGTTGATGACCAGGGGAACTGATGGGGAGTTTTGGGTCCCTGTTCAGCACCCGCTGCACTAGTTCAGTCCCTAAAAACAGTGGCGTCTCGGTCAGAGCTCCACTTTGGGGACGTCTGAATGTGTCCAGTGGAGAGTCCCTCCCCTCACACTGCTGTCAGGACGAGAGTTTACAGAAGGACAGACGGCTGCGTGTGTCCTCAGTGTGGACGGTCAGTAACGCCACCGCTCGGGAGACGAAGGACGAGAGACTCTTCACTGTTACAGTAAAGGGTGATGATGAGCTAATGTTGGCGAGCGTCCCTCTTCTCTCCAACAGTCATCGAGAAGTTTTCAGACTGAAGATGAAGCTTCACTTCCCTTTTGGGATGCAGCCCGTCTGAACAAAAACGAAGTGGTAAAGAAACGTCTTAAAGCACTGGACTCATCTTTGATTAAACGTTTTGCTGTAAAGACACATGAACGACTGCTGTCCATACTTTCATTCCCTCCCCAGAGACAGAGACACGTCCAGCAGTATAAGTCCACCATCTCGTCCTCTGGACTTTGTCTCTCTGTTGGGGTTCTGTAGACGTTCAGCATCATCAGATTGTGTGTCCGATTTCACAACAACCATCCAGCGATTTGTAGAAACAACCCTGGTCAAGATCAGTGGAGGGCAGAGGGAGGCTGTTCTGCCCTCCAGGTGGAGGGTTTAAGTTGGTATTATGTCACATGAAACCTATGAATATGAACAATAATGATGACTTCACATTATTTTTGTGAACTTACATTTGAAGCTTCTGATTATTAGTCTCATTATTATCAGCCACATAACAATAATAATCACTATTAATTACTATTAACTATTAATATTGTCACAATCATGATGATCATTTTTAATATCAATTTCCTCCCATTGGACAAAGGAAGAAAGGTATGAAATTATTATTTTAAACATTATTTTTATCATTAATAATATTCATTCATTATTAGGGCAGTGGTGGTCTGGTGTTCAGGGACGAGGCACCAGCATCAGAAGGTCATGGGTTCAAATCCCAACAGCAGGTTGCCCTGAGGTACCTTTGAGCAAGGTACCGTCCACATCACTGCTCCCCGGGTAATAGCTGTGTGTGTGGGTGAAAAGCAGAGGTTGAATTTCGTTGTGGTTCACAATGACTACTAATAATAATCATTATTATAATATTCATCATCATAATCACTTCAGTTACATGTAAATGTCCCCAGCCTCTACCCAGAAGACACTTATTTATTTTATATGCCTGATTATTTTGACATATTTTAATGCCTGATTGTTTGGTTAAGCTGAAAATAACGTTGTGCAGTGAAATCTACTGCATGTTTATCGTGAGAGGATGTGAAGTTGATCATGTCGGCTCCACCGTGCCATTAAGTAGGCGCTGAAAATGGAGTAGCACTTTACCGCTGAGCGGGTAATGACCCTCTCGCCCGCCATGACACTTCAGAACCAGCCGAGAGGTTGTGAGTCAGACATCACGGCCATAGCTGAGAACTCAGAACCAACATCCACAAAAGACCAGGTGAAGGAACCCTGGGATGTTCTGGGACGGAACTTCAGCGTATGTGGTTAATTCTCTTTCATTTAGGCCAGAAGTGGAGCCCCCTAGAGGACACTCACACAGCAGCAACATGCTCAGAGGCAAGTTGATTTCTTCAAATAAAAATTTAGCCTGATATCGAATGCTGTTCTTTCTCTCCTAACACTGGTGTCCTTTCTTTCATTCCCTCCCCAGAGACGGAGACATGTCCGATGTGATAATTATGAATATGTGCAACCTTTGACTAAAGTTTCTGATCATCAGTCTGTGGTTATTATTGGAATCACTAAAACAATAATCAATATTGTCAAAATCAGAAACGTTATTATTATTCTTTCATTCCCTCCACAGAGACAAAGATATGTCCAACAGCATGAGTCCACCATCTTCTCTTCTGGACTTTGTTTCTATGCTGGGATTCCACAGACGTTTAGCATCGTCGATCAGCGCATTCAGTTAACTAACATCAAATACACAGGCTATTCTTTCTTTCCTAACACTTTAAATATCAGATTAATATCAGCTTCTTAGAATGTCAATCTCTCACCTACAGACACCTTCACTTTAATACCCCTCCTAACCCACACTTTTCTGCACCAAAACTACTACGAAAGTGGGTTAAACTAGAAATGGAAGAGTGATCAAACAAGCATCCAAAATCTACACTAAAGAGGACTAAAAATATAAACCACCATGCCAGTTGGAAAGTTTGGTGGAGGAGGTATAATGGGCTAGGAGCTGATATAAATGCTCATACATTTCACACATGTGTGCTTCCACAAGTTTCCTGCACAGAAGCAACGCAAGCGAACATCTTGCGATACTCAAAAGGTACTGAAGTATCTGAGTCAGTACCAGGGAAATGTCTCGCCAGTCCTTTTTAGAACCTGGATCACTGTTAAGAACCTGGTGCTCTGGACACTCATCAGGTCCTCGTCTCGTCTCGTCTCGGTGTGCGTTACTGCGTCCTAAACGCCTTTACAGAAGCTGAGATCACAGTGACCTGTAATGGGTCCACTTGGTGTGTGTTCTGCGTGGGTTTGCACAGAGCAGCGTGTGTTCAGGAACTTGTGTGTGTGTGTGTGTGTGTGTGTGCGCGCACGCTGGCGGAGCTTCGTCAGACTCGCTTTAAAGTTTAAAGAGACGCTCTTGAATGAATCACCGCAGATGAAGCTGCAGTAACACAGACATCTGTTCAGACAAGAGCCTGATTACTCACACACACACACACACACACACCTCAACAAAATGAGATTATCTTCAATATATTCCAAGCATCTTCTGCTTTTCATTTTGAGATCAAATATTATAAAACAACAAATTTTAAGAACAGAGATCGTGAAAGTGTTTCATTCTAGATCATTTAAAGCTAATATTAAAT
Source organism: Hepsetus odoe (assembly GCA_017165825.1). Lineage (NCBI taxonomy): Eukaryota > Metazoa > Chordata > Actinopteri > Characiformes > Hepsetidae > Hepsetus > Hepsetus odoe. The sequence goes on from CM029378.1 coordinate 22,148,108, forward strand.
TAAAGTCTAATTAAAAATCTAACAATGAAATAAGACACAACCTTCAGAAAGCTACGTGAGGATTTTAAAAGCAGCCAACACAGGCCAGCATGAACTTTACGTGAAAGTGACTCATCTTGTCATTGTGAAACACAGCATAGCACAACACAACGAAATTCAACCTCTGCGCTTCACCCACCCACACACACACACACACACACACACTCGTGCAGCAGGGGGCAGCTATTGAAAGTGCCCGGGGAGCAGTGACAGGGACGGTACCTTGCTCAAGAGTACCTCAGGTATACCTTGCAATTCTGGGCAACTCCCTCACCACTAGGCCACTGTTGCCCAATAATATTTAATAAAAGGTTATTTTACATGCTGTTAGTTTCTTTATGCCAGTAGTTTGTCTAATTACTGGGGAGTTAGCTTTAGCTAGCTGTTGCTTAGCAACAGGGAGACGTGAACGATTGTTCAGAAGATCTTTGACATTAGGCAGTGAAATCAGTTCGCCACAGGGGGCGGCAGAGTAGAGACTTCTGATGGACTTGATGACGAACAAAGAATGACAATACGACTACAGAGGCCTGTGTAACGTGATGTCACGACGTCCATCTCACAACCTGTGATGTCAAACCGGATCAGACGATGTCACAGATCGCATCAGAAAACAAATAAAAACAGGTCGCGACAGAAAAGATGCCATGATAGAAAACCTGAATGGATGATGTCACAACGGAGGCCATCACGACATGGAAAAGACAACGAACACCTGACGTGGGACAATGAGGTCGAGTCAGGTTTATTTAGAAAGCGCTTTCCTTTTTGTGACAACGGCTGTTGCAGAGTCCAGTTTGAGCCCCTAGAGAGTAAACCGAGGGCGACAGAGGCAGAACTCCCTAAAACAGGAGGAAGAAACCTTGGGAGGACTCGTCCTCCTCTGGCCGACACCGGAAAAAAAGAAGGAAAAGAAAGAGAAAGAGCATTTTATAAATGAACAGATTTAGTGATGAGATCTGGTAAAGCATGAGTCCATTAGAGTCTGTAATTGGAAGTTCGATGAACTAATAGTGGTGGTTCTGTTTGAGTGGGCGGAGTTTTTTTTAGTCTTGGTTTGGTGTCACGTGACAGCATGAATGATAACATCACAACAGAATGGATGATTTCACAAAAGAAAAGACATCGCTAAAAACGACATCACTGGAGAAAAAACTGTGGAAATGGTGGAAGAGATGAACATTGGAGATGGGCGACGCTCAGTCCTGGACAAGTGGCCTTCAGGTTTCTGTAAAAACCACCACTTATGTGGTCACGCTTCGCTGTAGGATCGTGCACAAAAGGCCACATGACGTAAATGGAAACTTTTAATGACGGACTTTAGAAACGTTTATTCTGAAAAGTCTTGCTGGTCACGAATCCTCTCGTCAGGGTAGCTTTCATACGTGACCTCTGTGTCAGGTGCCATTAACCCAGATACACGTCTAAAAGCCTCCTTCATCAGTTTCACCCCAGACAGTGGACCAAGAGCGGAACGGTGTCGGAATAAATGTGTATAAATGTCTCTCTTCCTGATGACGGTCATAAAGGTTTGTAGAAGGCATGAAGTCTTATGAACACAACCCTGCTGTGAGGACCTACTGCGAATGAGATGAAGACAAAAGACTCTGGGGAACGTTCCACCCTCAGCTGTTTCCACTTTAAGGGAAAAGGTCACCACTTTGTCCGTGTCACTCGGGCAAACAGCGATTTCCAGCGCTGCTAGAGAACGGACGGAGGTTTCCTGAGCCGACAGCTGTTTCTTGGTCTCCAAGGACGCAGCTCAGCAGCTGGATGTCCCTCTGTTGGTTGGACAAATGCTCTGGAGAAGAGGGTGGTTCAATGTGCATTTTTAAAGTGGGTGTCCATAGTGTTTTGCTGCACTCCTGCGCATGCAATCAAATCCTCACAGCTATGGCCCAACATCAGGGCTTCATGGAAGAGCAGGAACGCAGCACGTGTGTAGTTTCTCCAGATCATCACCATTGATATCAGGGTCCGTCTCACTACGCAGGATTTACTATCGTTTAACGGCATGTTTCACCATGGCAACCTGTGTCGAAGGACCGCTGTTCAGTGTCCAGCTCTAGAAAAGGTAAAGGGATTGGAGTGGTAGGGAGGAAGTTTTATTTCCCATGATCCTTCAGTGGATTTAAAAGTTCTCCAGAGTGAGTTTGATTCTGGATCTATCCAGTGGTGGTGAACGGAACCACAGGTGAGAGGGGCAAGTTTCATGAGGGCGGGGCAAAACTTTATATAAACACTTTATATATACTGTGACAGGAGGAAAATAAACAAATAGAGGAAAAATAAAAGATTAAAACATTTAAAAAAGCAAAGTCTTTAGAGGGATCGTTCAACATTCAGGAAACAAATCCTCCATTTTCACAAAAAACGCTTTAATAAATTCCTCCACACCGTTTTCCTCTCGGATGAGTCAGAGGAGCGTAGAAAGCGCTTAACGCAGCTTAGCATAGCTTAGCATAATGAATGGAAGATTGTCTGAAAGGCTGGCTAGCTCACCACATAGTCAGAGGACACCTGTGGGGCTATAAATCCTTTAATCCCAGGGGGCGCACTTCTTCCATTTTCCACTCTGGACAGAGAAAACTAAACACACTGACAACAGACCCCCTGCGATGACCTTGTTAGAGAAGATCTGTTGAAAAAGTTCTGGTTCTGACAGAAAGGTCTCTGAACACACAGTGCAGCTGCTTATGGGGCTGCAGGCTGTTCAGAGTGTCTATACAGACCCTTGTCCACCAAAGATCCTACGGTGGACATTAGAACTGGACCAGGGATGGAAGAAGGTCGCTCTATCTGATGGATCATGTTCTCTCTTCCATCATTTTGACGGCTGGGTGTGGCGTTCACCTCCTAAACCTTTTCCAAACACAGTCTGTGTTGGATTTGTTTACAGGACCAGACTGCAGACACTGGTGGTCTTGTTCAAGACCTGGTCTTGTTCTAGTCAATGAGGACAGTAAAAGATCCCATCACTGCCTCTCTGGACTATGCTGGAGCTCCGTTTATGTTCAAATAAGTTTGAAGAAAAACCAGACCTCCATAGTGTCCTTCTGACCCCAGATGTGGATTACGTCCCAGTGGATCAGTTGAGACATGAACTTCAGCTCTAGTTGAGAACTGGAGGTACAAGGGTAAAAACACTAGTCACTAGGTTCTACTGAATGTTCTCCGTTTCTGTTTCTGCCACTGACTAATGTGGATGGACACAGTGGATGGACACAGAAGAAAGAGCTGGACGTTAAAACAAGTGAGTCATGGAGGAGGTGTTTATTTTTTCTGTTCATCAGACAGCGATGGGTTCACTGGTGCCACCTGGGTCAAGAGTTCTTAATGAACAAAAGCCGAAGTTCTACCACTGAGCAAGAGAGTGAGCGAGAGAGAGAGAGAGAGAGAGAGAGAGAGAGAGAGAGCGAGAGAGAGAGAGAGAGAGAGAGGAGACGACAGAGAGAGAGTAGACAGAGAGAGTAGAGAAGGAGAGAGAGAGACAGAGTTTAAACAGCACATCTGCAACCAACAAGTGAGATTACTTGGCAAGAGGGTCACAACATGCTACTATCACACTGTTGCCATAGCATGGCTCCACAATGCAGACAGGCTCGAGCATTTGCACTGATGATGAGGGCCGCGAGGACTCGCGGATGAGGTCACGGTAAAGTGTTAAGATTAGCCTGATATCTTCATGGGCTGGAGACAGTAGAGACCAGCTGTGTTATACGGGTTGGAGACGGTAGCGAGACCAGCTATGTTATACGGGTTGGAGACGGTGATGAAAAGACAGACGGTGGAGATGGAGGTAGCCAGAGTTACTGAGATTTTGCGCTGGAGGACAAGGTTGGACAGGACTAGGACGACAGATCAGAGATCTGAGAAGCTTTTTTGGTCCAGAAGGGGGCACTGTTCCAATAAAGGCTTCCTGTGTGATTGCATCTCTTTCAGACGTTTTAATCCTTCAGGATAAATATAAGGCTTAATATTTTATTTCACTTGGGACACAGTTCTTTCTTAATTTTTCTTTCTTTCTGAATAAACAAATGTTGGATAAATGCTTCCTTTGAGCTGAAATAAAGTGTTTTTCATTTCTTTAATGATAAATAAAGCACCTTCTTTTTTATTTCCTACTTAATTTATCATCATTTCTTCCACTTAAATCAACAAGGCTATTTCTCCTTCTCCGATTTCCATGAATAAAGGGCTTATTTAATTGTCCTTTTAGGACCAGTTTTTAATTTCTTTTAGGATTAATAAAGACAAAGTCCTCTAAACATCATGTGTCTCTCTCACCCAGACCTGAGAGACGCTCTGCAGGAACATGTCTTTTCAGGCTTTTAAATGATTTCCTGACCTGAGCTCCAAATTGGCAGGAAACTTTCACAAACACCTACACATTAGTCATTTAATCAGGAAAGGTCAGGTTGTCTAGACGGTTTTTAGTGCAGCTTCCATAACGCGAACATGGAGATGAGAGGGAACTTGACTGCTTCAGTCTGTTAAAAGGACCCACCAGCTGAGAAGAGACAATGGACGGATGGTGTTACTGACCACTGCTGTTGCGGTTTCTCCTGCTGTTCTTGCCCCCCAGCAGCATCTTCAGGCTGTTCCTAAACATGGCGGGCGCAGCAGCAGCTACAGCACCTGCACAGAGAAACAAGGTCATGAATCAACCAGAACAGGACCAAAAATAAAGAACCTGCAGGAAAGGAACTTCTAAGAGACTGGAAGTTCCATCACATTTGTCAAAATGGCAACCGGTGGCCATCAAAACTCCTAGTTCCCTTCACTGGTATGAACAGATAAAATGGGAACTTGTGTTAGATCTGCTGATCAGACACTAGAGGGCGGATGTGTGTCCAAAGCAAGTGGAGCATAATCAAAATTAGACTTTTTTTAATCCAAACATACCTTGTTTCGCCAACACAGGCGGGTTTCATCACCGGTAGGTTTCAGTCTGGCAGTGACTTGAGTTCACTATTGAGCACCGACAGCCAATCAGCTGCTCAGTTCAAGTCAAGTCAAGTAGGATTTTATTGTCATTTCAGCCATATACACAGTGAAACGAACTAACGTTCTTCCAGGACCCTGGTGCTACAGGACAACAAGGCGAAGCAGTTGCTATCAGCACGGTAGTGCGATGTGTACAAAGTAAAATAATAAATAGTTGACATATGGATGGAAGAGTACAATTGTGAGGATACTGGCCAGTTTAAAAGTCTGATGTTCAGGGGAAGAAGCTGTTTCATCCTGGTAGTGGAGGCCCGTTATGCTACGGAACCTTCTTCCAGATGGCAGGAGGGAGAAGAGAGGATAAATAAAGAGAAATCACAAATCACCACCAATCACATGAAATTCCGTTGCAGAAAAATGGAAACACATCCATCACCATTCATCAACCAGCCTATTCATCTGTCCATCCTTCCATCCGCCAATCACTCCTTTCAATTCGTCCATCCACAACTGCCCTCTCCATCCGTCCATCCTTCCATCCACCCTCTCCATCTGTCCATCCTTCCATCCACCAACCACCCTTTCAATCTGTCCATCTGTCAACTGCCCTCTCCATCTGGGTTCATCCACAACTGCCCTCTCCATTCGTCCATCCTTCCATCCACCCTCTCCATCTGCCCATCCTTCCATCCGCCAACCACCCTCTCCATCTGTCCATCCACCAACCGCCCTCTCCATCTGTCCATCCATCAACCACCCTCTCCATCTGTCCTTCCTTCCATCCACCAACTGCCCTCTCCATCTGTCCTTCCTTCCATCTACCAACCGCACTCTCCATCTGCCCATCCTTCCATCCACCAACCACCCTCTCCATCTGTCCATCCGCCCACCACCCTCTCCAGGTCTGTCCATCCACCACTCACCCCTCTCCATCTGTCCATCCATCAACCACCCTCTCCATCTGTCCATCCACCAACCGCCCTCTCCATCTGTCCATCCACCAACCGCCCTCTCCATCTGTCCATCCACCAACCGCCCTCTCCATCTGTCCATCCACCAACCGCCCTCTCCATCTGTCCATCCGCCCACCACCCTCTCCATCTGTCCATCCATCAACCACCCTCTCCATCTGTGCATCCATCAACAACCTTCTCCATCTGTCCATCTGTCAACCACCCTCTCCATCTGTCCACCCATCAGTCAACCTCTCCATCTGTCCATCCATCAAAAACCCTCTCAATCTGCAGTCATCCTCTCTAACTGTCCATCCATCAACCACCACTGCTGTCTATCCATCCATCAATAACTCCTTCTATCCATATGCCTGTCTGCCTGTCTGTCTGTCTGTCATCCGTATTGCTGTTCATTTTCACCGTATGTTGTACTTACATTTCCTTTCTCTTGTCCTTTCTTCCCTCTCGTGTTAATCATTTCTTTGATATAATGGGAATTTGAAACATCACTAAACCCTTGTTAATGTGTGTGCAGGTAGTGAGCAGCATCAGTTTTGTCCAATTGGCTGCAGCCTCAACAACTTCATCCAGACTCAGTTTGAGCATCAAAGCTCCCAAAAAGCCCTTCCAGCGGACTGCACTGTGGACATGTCCCTTTACATTTACATTCTCTGCATTTAGCAGACGCTCTCATCCAGACGCTTCCATGTCCTGATTACAGGGACAGTCCCCCCTGGAGACACTCAGGGTTAAGGGTCTTGCTCAGGGACCCATTGGTGGTAGTGCTAGAGGTGGTATTCGAACCTGGGACCTCTTGATCCCGAGGTCCGTAGGCAAGTACCCTACCACTAGACCACCTCTTTCTAAGATAAGGTGCAGGTCATAAGGAGACTGATTTAACCTCACCATAAATCACGGCTCATCAAGCCTGTAAGCCTCTCTGTTCCTCAAAGAAAATTAGGGATTTTTCGGGAGATCTGCTCTATTCGCTCAGCGGGAAGGAAAGAAGCCAGCTGGGAGCGGTGATGCCCCGCCATAAACTGAGGCCGACAAACCCGATATAAAAAAAACTTTTACAGAACGAGCCCTTGTGTGGCTCCAGGTCATCAGAGATGCAAACGGGTTTCTCGGTCTGAACAACCTGATACACACACACACACACACACACACACACACTTTTGTGTGGTGCTTTGGCAAAGAAAGCGATTCCCAAAAACGGACTCCCATTAAAAAAAAATTTCAAAAAAAGCCAAAGCAGCACAAAAAGACAAACGCTGGAGGAATATAATACAATTATAATATATTCATAATAATATATTGTTTATCTGCTGCTACATTAAATAAACATCCAGAGAATTCTTTATAGTGAAACCTACATAAACAAGCCAAAATATTATTCTTGCTCATTTATCAATTAAGAAAAATGATCCAATATTAAATCTTTAAGCAATAAAAATGTGCAAACCTCCCTGATTAACAGTCACTGAGGTTTTATATATATGTGCAGAATCTAGAACATTCTCACTGGATCCCAATCTTTACAGCACCACTGTGTTTATGCTAAACAGTATAAAATTAAAAACATTCTCTGTAAAACATGAATGATCAGTATTGGACAGGGGTTCCATCCAATACGCCAATATGTTTAGCATTCAGACACACACACACTTTTTTTTTTTTTTTTTTTTTTTACATTTCCTCGAGGAAGCGGAGATACAGAGTCGGTATAGCCAGGTCCCCTGTCCAATTACAAGCGCATGTGTCCTCTCATTACTGAGCCGGTTTTTCCTTCCAGAACTTGCTTTCTGTCTTTAATTGGCTCATCAGTGCAGATGCCGGAGGAGCAATCGTTAGCGCGACTCCACCGCCATCGACACTTTCGACGCTTCAGGGAACGGCGAACACCAACAACTCTGTGTTTAATACAGCAGTCGCTCCTCTTTTAGAAAAGCACCAGAGCTGGGAGTGGCGGGGACGGAGTAAAGAACCAAATAAACATTTACACAAGGACACTGGGATCTGGGAGAGGTAACGTGGAAGAGGAAAGACACCAGAAAGCTGTCAAAGCTGGTGAGACTCGAAGTGAAAGCTCTGGAAGAAGCTGTATTGGCTAAAGGAAGAAAATAAGATGTGAGTCTTTAAGAACTTATTCCTGATGCTGGAATAATGAGATCTGAAAACCAAACTGTGAAAGTAAGATGAACTAGGTTAGCCCTAGAACGTCTACGTCTTCTGGGTGCACCTGGTACGCAGTTGTCTGTATTGACCAAAAGGAAAGAGAACCGGAGAACCAGGTCAAATTAGCCCTTGTTCTGATTCCAACGAAACCACCTACAATGGACATCACAACTGAATCATGGAGCGATGGAAGAAGGTGAGCTGGTTCTGAAGGATCCTGTTCTCTTCTCCATCATGAGGATGGCTGGATGCGTGTGTCCTTACCTAGAGAATAGACGGCACCAGGATGCATTATGGGAAGCTGGCAGAGGCACTGTGACTCCCAGCTTACAGGACTTGGGAGGATCTGGGACCTTATGATGCCTTCAGAGGCACTTTGGAGTCCCAGACTGTTTTAATGGACTTGCACATGTTTTGCCTGATCTGCTTTTTTGTCATTTTAAAATCATCTTTTAATGTTTACTATGTATTTTTGTGTAAAAACACATTTCACAGCCTTGTTAAAGTATAAACATGATTATTGGTTTTACAAACACGTGTCCGCTGAATATTTCCAGCCACTACTCGAACCTGCATGTCCTGTTTGTGGCTATTCACTGTGAACACATACTAATTGGACAATAACTCTCAGCTCAATCTCAGACGCCACGTGCCCAACAGACTCGCAATTAAACTCTCAGAAGACTGGAATTAGGAATCATTAGGCAATGCTGTGATTGCAGATTAGACCAGACACTTCACTCACTCACTCACTCACTCACTCTCTACATGTTGGGTAATCAGTTAATTACAACAGATCTTATGAGAGGTCCAACGACTCAATTAGTCCCTTTTGGAGCTTTTTTTGGAGGACAGTTTAGGTCAGATAGGTCTGGAGCTTTAAGGTTGCCTCTCAAATTTCAAGCAATTGCATCAGTTATTTCAACAGTCATTAAAAAGCACAGTAATTAGAAAGTCTAACTTGCTGTGTAGGGTGGTCCTCCCTCTCCCCCATCACTCAGTATAACGGTCCTCTCTCTCTCTGGGTGTGTAGGGTGGACCTCCCTCTCCCCAATCACTCAGTATAATGGTCCTCCCTCTCCCCCATCATTTATTATAACGGTCCTCTCTCTTGCTGGGTGGGTGGGGTGGTCCCACAGCACGCTCTAGAGTGATGTTCTCTATCAAAAAATTGGACACAATTGACGGTGGTTAGTCCCTGTCCCTCTGCCTCAAGAGAGGACAAGAATATGGGCGAAACACGAGGTCAGGGACCATATTAAAACAAGGTAGAAAAACACTGTAGGGTCCCTAAAACACAGAGCGTTAGGTGAAGGACGACTACCGCTGCTTCAAGTTCAAGAACGTCACGTGCATGAAATTATTCATATTTATGTCTTTGTTAGCAGGTGGACGTGACTGGAATGATCTGGTCAGAGACGGGACAAGAAGAGGTCCCTGCACTGCATTCTGAAAAGGAAACAACAGAATTTGAAATAAAATCTGGGATAATTCCCAGCTCAGATAAAGCCGAGGGGCAGCAGCAGCCGCTGTCGGTTACATAAGCAGAATACATTATGAATGAAATCCCCCTGGTTTTCCACACGCCTTGCAGAAAACGAAACCTCCGCAAAAATAGTCTTCACCTCCGGCTGACTCATGCTAAAAAAAAATAAAACACCCGCCAGTCCGACTCGCACATTCTCCCATGTTCCTGATGTGACAGTGGGGATCAAACGCAACTTCTCCATGCCTCAGAATATTTTCCAGAGATATTCTGCTCAAAGGTGGCTCGTACAGAAAAACCTGTCCTCACAGTTACCTTCTTGGAGGAGGCGAAGTTCCAAGATCTTCTGCATTTTAATCCCTACAAGAACTGATAGGTCTGTAAAACCAGGAAAGAGTGTCTGCCTCAATGCTTCAGAACTTCAAACCTGAAACAGCAGTAAAGAGTAAAGTTTTTAAAGCATGTTCTCCACCACCTGGTGTTCCTGTGATCAATAAAACTAGAAACACCCAGGTTTCATTAGTAAAAGCCCTGCAGGAGAACCTCGCTTCTCTTACTTTGTCACCAAACCATCGCTCCTGAGCTGTACCGGTAACATATTCGCTGTCCATCCATGTCCCACCCCAGCTCCATCCATCCATCCATTTTCTGCCGCTTGTCCCAAACGGGGTCGCGGGGGAGTGCTGGCGTCCAACCCAGCGCACACAGGGCGAGGACGGGGGACACACCCTGGACAGGTCGCCAGCCCATCGCAGGGAGGAGCGGGACGGGGACGGCACCTTGCTCTAGGGTACCTCAGGGCAACCCATTGGGAAGGGGTTCGAACCCCCAATCCTTCGATCATAGGGCCAACGCCCTAACCACTAGGCCACCACTGCCCCCACCCCAGCTCCACCATCTGTTATTTCATCACCATCTCTAATTCATATAATATAGCTGGAATTCAGGCAGGAGTCAACAAGGACACTGGGAGGTGAAGACTTACAAGATTGCTGGGAAACAAAAAGTGTTAGTTTATGAGGGCTGTGTGACAGTGGTGAGGTCAGAAGTAGGAGTGACAGATGCATTTACAGTACATCAAGGATCAGTGCCGAGTCCATTCTTGTTTGCAATAGCAGTGGACAGGTTGACAGAAGAGGTTAGAGACAGGAGTCCCAGTGGATGATGATGTTTGCTGATGTTGTGATCTGCAGTGAAAGTAGGGAGCAGCTTGAGGAGAACCTGGAGAGATGATCAGCTATGTTTTATGGGTTAGAGACAGTGACGCTGGTGAAAAGACAGGCAGCACACCTGGAGGTGTCAGAGTTAAAACATGAGGTTTATGGACGTGGTGAGAGGGGACATGCAGGTGGTCGGTTTGAACAAGAAGATGCAGAGTACAGGAAAACATGGAAAAGGATGATCTGCTGTGGCGACCCCTAAACGGGAGCAGCTGGAAGAATGATAATGTAGTTACTATTGCTATTATGAATTTTATTATTATTAAGGAGAGTGTTTGAAGAATGGAAAGGCTGTTGGACCGGGTGACATACCAGTGGAAGCATGGAGATGTTTAGGGAAGATGGCAGTTGAGTTTCTGATCAGATTGTTTAACACAATCTTGGAAAGTGAGAAGATGCCTGAGGAGTGGAGACAAAGTGTACTGGTACTAGTGTAGTGTACAATCTTCAAGAATAAGGGTGATGCACAGAGCTGTAGTAACTATAGAGGGATAAAGTTGATCAGACACAGCATGAAGTTATGGGAAAGAGTAGTGGAAGCTAGGTTAAGAAAAGAGGTGAGGATCAGTGAACAGCAGTTTTATGCAATGTTTGCTCTGAGGGTGTTGATGGAGAAGTACAGAGAAGGAGCTGCATTGTGCCTTTGTGGATTTGGAGAAAGCATATGACAGGGTGCCTAGAGAAGAGTTGTGGTTTTGTATGAGGAAGTCTGGTGTTACAGAGAAGTATGAGAGAGTAGTTCAGGATATGCATGATGACAGTGAAACAGTGGTGAGATCTGCAGTGGGAGTGACGAATGCATTTAAGGTAGAGGTTGGATTACATCAAGGATCAGCACTGAGCCCATTCTTGTTTGCAATAGTAATGGACAGGTTGATGGACGAGGTTAGACAGGAGTCTCCGTGGATGATTATGTTTGATCTCCAGTGAGAGCAGGGAGCAGCTTGAGGAGAACCTGGAGAGATGGAGATATGCTCTGGAGAGGAGAGGAATGAAAGTGAGTAGGGCAAAGACAGAATACATGAGTGTGAATGAAAGGGAGGAAAGTGGAGTGGTTAGGATGGAGGGAGTGGAGCTAACAAAGGTGGAGGAGTTTAAATATTTAGGATCAACATTTCAGTGTAACGGCGAGTGTAGAAGAGAGGTGAAGAAGAGAGTGCAGGCTGGTTGGAATGGGTGGAGAAGAGTGGCTGGAGTGATTTGTGACAGACGTGTACCAGCTAGAGTAAAAGGGAAGGTTTACAGGACAGTAGTGAGACCAGCTATGTTGTATGGGTTGGAGACGGTGGCACTGACGAAAAGGCAGGAGGCGGAGCTGGAGGTGTCAGAGTTAAAGATGCTGAGATGTTCGTTGGGAGTGACGAGGATGGACAGGATTAGAAATGAGTATATTAGAGGGACAGATCAGGTTGGACATCTTGGAGACAAAGTTAGAGAAGCAAGGTTGCGTTGGTTTGGACATGTCCAGAGGAGAGATGAGGAGTATACCGGAAGGAAGATGTTGAAATGGAGCTGCCAGGAAAGAGGAGAAGAGGAAGACCAAAGAGGAGGTTTATGGACGTGGTGAGAGAGGACATGCAGATGGTCGGTTTGAAGCAGGAAGAAGCAGAGGACCGTAAGAAATGGAGACAGTTGATCCGCTGTGGCGGCCCCTAAATGGGAGCAGCCAAAAGAAAAAGAAGAAGAAGAAGAAGATTAAGGAGAGTGTTTATGAGGGAGTTTTCAGTGTCTCTGATTACGGTTCTCAGACTGAGCACAGCATCAGAAACACTACCAATAAAGAAAGTCCATCCCTCTGTTCTGCACACCTTCCTCCTCTTTTCCTTCACACTAAACCCATGTCCTACATCAGTCTGGAATCCTGTTTCCACAACCTTTACAGATCTGTCCATGTCCCCGAAATGCTGAATTCATATCTAACCATTTTTTTAAACCGGTCTTCATCCCTTTAAGTAAAACAGACCATCTTTTTCCACTGTCCCTTTCAGGACTGACATATGTGAATAAGCTCACTTCTGATTGGGCGCCCTGTTTATAAAGCAGTGTGTGGAACAAACTGTAAATTTGGGACTGAAATCTGAGGAAAAGCAACATCCTGCTGTTTGGATCAGTCATCCATTTACTTCCTTACAGACATTAAACAGCACAACGTTTAACCACCCTACCACATTTCTCACTGTTCCATCTCTACAGACCGCAAGAACAACACCCCATAGACCTTCAGTGCAAATGGGTGGGGCTAACGTGCTGTAAACTAAATATGCGGAGCTTTAATGCTGTAGAATTCAGTACAGTTAGTTCAGTGTAGACGTGGTTAATCACTGTGAGCGGGGTTAAGATGCTGTAGCCTGAGTAGGTAAGGTTAAAGTGCAGCAGGCTGAACAGACGGGGTTAAGCAGCAGCTGGCTAAATGGGCGGGGTTAATATGCAACATGCTAAATGTGTGGGGATAAGTTGTTGCAGGCTGTATGGGTGGGGTTAATGGGCGGGGCTATTATGCAACAGGCTAAATGGGTGGGGTTAATGAGCGGGGATGAGTTGTTGCAGGCTGTATGCACATGCTTTTTGCCTTTCAGAAAGAACAAAAGTGTAAAAAATTACATTTCAAATAAAGAAAATTTTAACAGACTCTGCAAACTTTCCAAAAACATGCTAGCACTCAAAGTGGAGTCAAAGTCAGGATGGTGGGGTGACCACCTAATCTAGAATGAAGACGAACACTGTCTACTCCATGTGGAGACGGGACAGTGCCTCTGATCGAGCGGGCGGACAACTGATCCCAGATCAGCAGCACTAATGATGAGGCCACACTGACTTTAATTACTATTGAACACACAGCGGGACAGAGCGGGCACCGCCGGGCCTGGCACACTTTCCAGCCCTGTTTACCAAACGCAGCACTTCACTCCACACCCCCCCAAACCGTCTTCACCGCAGACACACACTTTCACGGCTTTTGGTCTCTGAAGTGCCCTGGAATCAAACACAGATTCATTTTCTGCAGAACATCAACCTGTTCATAAAAAAAAAAAACTATTTCCATCCGTAAAACAGTGAACATTTTTCCAGCCCGTCTGGAAAACTTCAGAGTGTTTTCACAGATTTACGAGCATAAAAGCGGCACTAATTTAATGATGGAAGGTATTTCATCTTAAAGCCCTGATCTCTGCGTTACTGAAGGAACTGTCGGAGGGTTCGGCTGAAGCAAACCAGGCTTTTATAATGTGCACTTTAATGACTTTTATGACGACCGACAGAAGCGGCCTGATTTCCTGCTCTGCACAAAAACAGCCAAAACACATTTTGTTTCATTATTTCATTCAAGTGTTCCTCCCTGCGGAAACCCAGCGCAATAACGTTTGCTACATTTTATTAGTCGCTAAATAAAAGTTTATGCCACCGCAAATTGGATATCGTTGCAGGAACAGCTTAAAAATTCTCTCTTTTGAATGAGGATGCATCATTTTTGTTTGTAGAAAAGCATCACACCGCAGAGACACAGACCCAGCAGCTCCATTTGGTTGCAAAAATGTGTTTTAACCATAATTCAGGAAACTGGTTGCTGGTTTCAGCTCCTGGAATAAATACTGCTCAGCTGTGTTGTCGTGCTCCCAGCATGAACCAATCAGCAGAGAGCTGCATCAAAAGTCACAAAAAGTTCCTGCTCCATCAAAAAGTAACCAGGGCTGCACAGTTTAAGGATTTTAAGCATTGACCCCAGACCCTTTTCTTTTTGATTTTGGGTTAAATCTGCAGATGTGCTTCTGAGTTTGAGTTAAACTAATCCAGCAGGTCTGGAGGAGGTGGATGTGACTCATTTGGTGACAATAGACTTTAATGAGCGCCGGATTATTTTTTTTTAATCAGCCTCCTTTGTTGAGGGAGCTGTGTCGATGTGTGAGGACGTGAATAACGTGCGGTTTGGGGACTGGCTGATGATTGGCGCATTGTTGTGAGGACGGTTCTAGGACCTGGCGGCTGCATCAAGGATCCCAGACGGGTCTGTTTGGTATGCGCCGAGTGCCCTCCGTCTGCCGGATCAGACGGGGATGGGGGGGGGGGAAGGAGTGTGTGTCAGAGGCTGTGTCCACAGGATTTTCTAAGACAGCAAAATGAAGACAGGGGTGGGACGGAGATGTTCACAACCAGGAAAAATAATCAACAAAGGCAGCAGGACTGCATTAGCATTGAGATGAAGACATTTCTGTACCCATCTGAAAAAGATCCGGTGCTCCGGCACGCCCAGAACTGAATTTTCTCGCTATCGGGGTGTGTGTTTGTGTGTGTGTGTGTGTTCAAGCAAAAAAGAAAGACTTACTGCGTCCTCCGTGCTTGGCTGTGGGTGCAGGTTAGCTCGTCCACCTCCTCCCTCCATGCATCGTCCAGAGGTCACCTAGAACGGGGAGGAAGTCGATGAGCACATTTGACGGGAATGTCCACAATAAGACTTGCGCCATCTTGAACTGAAACTGTTTTATTTCACATCATGTACAGTCCCCTCCGAAAGTATTAGGCCAGTTCATTCATTTTTGCTGTGAAGACGATTGGGTTTGAGATTGAAAGACCAAAATGAAAGATCAGATTTTCAGCGCTCACTTCCTGATTATTACATCTGCATTTGTTCCACGTCTGAATCCGACCACCAGTTTTAGAGCAAATGTGTTTGAACATACAAGGACCGACACGTGTGTCCTGTCAGAGTGACGGTTTAAACACCAATCAGCTCTTCGTATCGACTCTCACCTGAAGGTTTGTGTTTAATGTTCAAACGGAAACCAGCCTGAAGACCAGAGAGCTTGAGTGCAGAGTCTGTGGAGGAAAAGCTGCCATTCTGAAGCTGAGAAAAGAGGACAAATCCATCAGAATCACTTCCCAGACACTGGACAGAAACAGGAAAACGTCCTGAAAAAGAAGGAAACCACCAGTCGGTCGAGGAGAACAACACAGGCTGATGTAAGAAAAATTGTAAAAGCAATGAAGATTAACTATAAAACAACAAAACCTCGACCCACCTCCACAGGACAGGGATGAAGGAAACACAATCCACTGTCCGGAGACTTTGAGAGGACTAATATAGAGAACAAACCACCAGATACAAAACCTTCATAAGCAAAAAAAAAAAAAAAAAGAAGGTTTATGGACTGAATAAAGTGATGGGAAGTTGAAGGTTTTGAGAAAGAAAGGATCTGCTCATGATCTAAAACATACAAGCCCTTCAGTGAAGCATGGCGGAGGTAGTGTCATGGTTTTGGGTTTTCAAAACCGCTTCATCCATCTTTATGGACGATGAAAGTCAGGATGGTGGCAGGAAAATGAATTCTGACGTCTATGGAAATATTTCTTCTGCCGATTTTCAAAGAAGTACACCAGACTCATCAGGAGGAACTTCAAATCAATGACCCGAAACACACCGAGTTAAAAAGCGGGAAAAAAGAGGGAAAGTTTTTGACTGGCCATGTCAATCACCAACTCTTAACCCAATTAAACATGCAGGACTTTAAAATACAAATCAGCAACAATGCAATGTTAGCTTTTTAGCTACTGTGCCATCAGCGCTGGTAGCATTAATTATGAGTGTGAAGTAAAACAAAGGGCCACAAAACACTGAACATCATTTTTAAATGATAATTCAATGGAATGCTTTTGTGGGTTTATTTGGTCAACAGTGATTCACAATAATTCAGAAATGATGAGAAACGTTCGGAGCATAACGCTTATCCCTCTTTTCCAACAAGAATTTGGACACCGTGACCCGAAATGTTTCCTCTCTTTCGGTGTTTTTAATGATTCCCAGTCTATCGTTTTAAACATATTGATTAAAACAAATTGTGTTACCTTGCTCTTCTTCTAACTAAAAGCTTACAATAGTGGCAGAAACAAAAGCCAATGTCTTATTGCTTTATATAATGCAGGGAATTAACAGGAGCCATATCGCCCCCTACACTTCCTGTAGTGTATGACAGTCTGTCAGAAAGACCACATGAACACTGCAGAGCAATTCAGAGAGTTACAGAAGTGCCGTCATAAGTTGCCGCCATTGCTGCAGCAATAAACTGCAGATAAAACGAGGACGATCTAGCCGCTCCAAGAAGGACATGCCTTTATTGCTGCTGTTCCTTCACCTGTTTGGCTGGTAAACTTCACTTGCTTCGGGTTCCTTGAGGCACCGACGTGAGGAACCAGGCAACTGCTCAACCAAAACTATGGACATCGTTCCAAGCTGCCTCAGAGCACCAGGTCCACGTCCAGGATGAAATGTTGAGATCTGGCGTTTGTAGTGATATAGAAGATCAGCTACGAGGCTTTCCAGATGGACTCCAGAGAGAGACTAAACCACAGCTACGAGGCTTTCCAGATGGACTCCAGAGAGAGACTAAACCACAGCTATGAGACTTTTCAGTTGGACTCTTGTAAACGTCTTCCAGGCCAGTTAAGTGCCTAGTCACTAATCTGGGGACTTTTGGTCCTGTGAGAGCAGCGAACTGTGTGTGGGTTGTTTAACTCGCTGGACTGATCGTGTATTTTGTTATTTTGTCTTTGGGTTCGAGGACAAGACTGTAAAGCATGAACTTTAAGGTTTATTTGTCTGCCGGAGTAAAATCCAGTCAAAACGGCCACAGTTAGAGCTATTAAGGGCCATTAACTTACAAGTGATTCATGTGTGACTCAGTTATTACTGCCCGCTGCGGTGAGTCACAGTCAAACAGACGCAAGATCACCGATGACCAAATGGACTCAGCGTCGTCCTCTGTCCAGTGCAGACTGTATTTAAGGTGGACATCAGGCTTGATGAGCTTAGACATGTGATTCCTAAAAGGGCTTCACCTCTTCCAGAAGCTCCTTAATAAACATACATAACAACTGACACTGCATGAAACGATAATGATGAAAATAAAACACTGTACTGGAAATCAAGTATTTCAGATGGATCTTTATGTTGAAATCTCTCCTTTTCTTTATTCATTTTAACCTCACTTATTTTACACTATTTGAAATGAGCCTGCAACTAGAACTACCTTTTTTAAATATAAAAACACACAATATACATTTCAAAATGAAATAAAAGCACAAAACGTATGCTTTCGGGGGTGCTGTGAGGAGTCGCTGATTGATTTATTTGAATCGATAATTATTCATTTGTATTTGATGATGCAGATCTAAGATTGTCCCACTGCATGCAGAGACACACTGTCCATAAAGCGGGACACGCACTGCACTGCAGAAGATCAGGAAGGAGGAATGCAGCTCCACCCTTCACTCCATGTGAACGTCCCTCCTGTGTGACCTGAACACTGACCTGAACAGACTGAAACCAGGTCTGTAGCGCCCCCTGCAGGACACACAGAGGCTTACAGTCCAGCTGCTGCTGGATGAACACAACACTGCAGAGGTGGACAGAAGGAGAGAAGGAGAGAGGGAAGGAACGAAGGAAGAAAATGCAGCAGTGTGTGTTAGTGTGTATCGCTGTGCAGCAGTGTCTACTGGTGTGCCCATTACAGAGTGTATATCAGTGTCTATTAGCGAGTATCAGCGAGAGTGTGTGTGTGTGTGTGTATCAGTGTACGTATCAGTGTGTAGGCGGGTGTGTGTGTGCGCGTGTCCTCACACTGTTGTTATTTGTGTAAACACCACTGCCTTTTCAAAGAAACTGTATCTCTCTTCTGAGTGCCGGTTGCTAAGTAACGGCTCGTTCTGCTGTTAGCAAATCAGAACAGATCCGGAATCTCTCAAAGAACTTCATTAAGATCCTGCGGCCCGTTTGGTTCAGTTCTGGAGTGTGAGCACAGTACGTCCTCAACCCGTTGTCACCACTCAGAAGGCCTTTCAGAACAACCACAACATTAAAACGCAACACGTCCAACAGAACGCAGAACCAGGCAGGTTTTACGGACTGGCTGAACAGAACCACACTCAGGAAACTCTGATCTGAACGAGCAGAGCTTGGCAGTGCTGCAGCTTTTTTTTTCCTGGTGGAAGGATTTTTATTATATATATAATAAATATCATTCATATATTTGATATATGTTCTAACTTGTCTTTCTGGAACGTGAAAGTTTCTCATTTCCTGTTGTTCATCGTGTAGAAAAGCAGGAGAGCGCTGGAGGCCGGGCCTTCCCACCAGTGACATCACAGCTTGGAGGAGTCACTGCCATCCAATCACAGCCCTGATATTCCTGCTGGTAACACATGACCTGACTGAACATCCTCAGAGGATACCTTCAGTGTTTCTTCTGCTTCAGTCAAACCCTCCTCCCAATTTAAATGTCTTTGTGATGTCACAAAGACAGCTCATCTGCATAGGGTCTCTTCAGCCTACAGTAGTTTAGCCCCACCCACTCCCACTGCTGTAAAGATTGCTTTTTTTTTTTTAATGAGGGCAGCCAATCAGAGCAGGGCTCATTCACATAAATAAATAAAAGCAGTGATGGAAAAGGCCCCTTTAATTCAGAGGTGTGTGTGTGTTTCTCTCTCTCTCTCTCTCTCTTTCTATATGTCCTTACACTTCCACTCCATTAGCCAAATGCTGTCTTCAAGACTACATGGTGTGTGTGTGTGTGTGTGTGCACTGTCACTACACATTACGTCGGCACTTCCTCAGCGGTCCGTCCCGTCCCCATCAGATTGAATTTGAGTGTGGAGCGGACGGCTGCTGCTGAATGGCTGGATCTGGATGTGTAGAAAGGATTAATGGTGTTTATAAATCTCCATTACCTTCAACACTGCCAACGTCCCGCTCAAACGTCCCCCTCATATATCCCCACGAGCCCAAAGGGTTCTGTCTGTCCACTGTCCTCTTTATATTCCCCGTCTCCACATTCGCCTAGAAATCCTGTTTTAACCTGCATCTCTGAACCAAAGACCGCCTCTAGTGTCCGTAAAACTCAGCGTATGAGAATGACTTGGATCGATTCTATTAATAAAAATAATCCAAAATGTCCACGTCCGAGTCAGAAAGGCCACTCGGAGGCAACACCGCTACGTGTTCCTGATAAATGACCTAAATTTCCACGTCTGCGATGATACATCTGCGAGTGACATTTTTCCCTCGATTTGATTCAAAATACTAAACTAGAACAGTCGTGTTGCTTGATTAGTTCAAAATGAATGAATGAAAAATTAATTACTCTCCACAAGGGGAGCTCTTACACCTTCACCAGCACACCAGCAGGATTTCACCAAGACTCAGGTGTGAGTTAACTTTATCTACTACAATTAAACCATCGGTCACAGTTTCTTTAAGACTGATATGCGAATGAGCTCTGTTCTGACTGGCTGAGGTTTTTCATTCCTAATTAGACACACCAAGTCAGGGCTAAAAGACTCCTTATAACTTCAGTGGAAAAGGGAGGGGCTAAACTGCTTCAGGCTGAATAGGAGGACACGCGGGAATACTGTTATTGTGACATCACAAATACAGTGCATTCAAAACGGGCTGCAATTGCAGCTTCGTTCAGACATTGAGACGCAAAACTCTTGTAAAACACACACACACACACACACACACAGAGCAGCTGACTGTCTGTGTTAATCAGAGTGGAATTAGCGAATAAGTGAAAGACACTCCTCATGCCGATGTCCGTGACTCAGGATGAGGATCGATGGCTAAACATCATCTGTTCTCCACCAGGAACCAACCCAAACACTCCATCATCACCGACGCCTGCCGTCGTATCACCGACCCGCCGCTCGGTCAGGATGTTGAATATTAGGATAGTGGGGTCTTGAACCCTTTAAAGCATTATTTTGGGTTGTCTCACACCAATGTGGACATGGTGGGTGTTGATAAAGCGAAAGTGACTATTCATGTCATTGTGAGTACACAGCACTACACACTGTGAACCACAACGTCATAAAACCTCACCACACACACACGTGCTGCATGGGGCAGACATATCCAGCACCCGAAGAGAAGTGATGGGACGGTACCTTGCTCAAGGGTACTTTAGGGCAACCTACTGGTCTGGAATTCAAACCCATGACCTTCTGATCCTGGGGCTTAATCCCAGATGAACAGACCAGCGCTGCCCCTTAAAGTCCTAAAGATAGTATGGACGGTGGATGGTGTGTGTGCGCGCGTGTGCGTTTAATGCACAGAATGTCACTTTCACTTTTCTAAAAAACATCACCCGTTTGTTCTTCAGGCTTTCAGTCAATAACTGCAGGTCATGCACTAGGCTGGTTCCAGAACAGCCCGTTCCGTAGCGTCACCGGGCTGTGTCTCGACACAGACTCCAAACTGACCCCCGAGTGCTCCGTGACTCACCCTGGAAAATGTAGCTACTGCTGTCAATAAGGCGCCGCCGAACAGGAGGAGCGAATCCTTTTCTAATCCGTGGATAAAGAGGCGGCGGACGGGAATGACGCACCTGGCGGCGCTGCATGTGTGGAAGCAGAGCGCCGACTGCTCTATGTATAGATACGCAGTCGGTCCAAACTCAACAAAACGCAGAAGTGAGTCATGACAAGAGGTGAAGCTCGAGAAACAAGAGAAACAAGTGCACCAAAGCCTTCCTGACTCGCTCCTCGCTGTCCCGGGAGTGACCATTTATAAACATGATTCAAAATAAGAACCCAGTCCTATTGCTGGCACTCACCACGAGTATTCATATTTTTGAGAGAGAGCGCAGAGCGCAAAACTGAAGTGGATTGTGTAAATGGCTAAAATGCAAACTTATGAAAGCGTCTTGTTGATCTGGACTGTAATTCACTCAGTCAAGCTAAGCGTGGAGTTTTCCAGAAGAGGGCGATATTAGTGCTGCTCATCGTTGAAAGGGAGGAAACTGTCCATACCAGCCTGAATGCACAGGTTCTAACTAGATTTTGGTGTGATTCACTGTGCAGCCTGATTCCTGATGACTTAAAAATGGAGTATTTCTAACAGCTTCTTAAAGTAGAGGAGGAACCACATCTAGGATCAGCGCTGACCTCATTCTTGTTTGCAAGATGGACGAAGGATTACAGGACAGTAGTGAGACCAGCTATGTTGTACGGGTTGGAGGCAATGAAGAAAAGACAGGAGGCGGAGTTTGAGAGAGTTGGGTGTGACGAGGATGGACGGGACTAGAAATGAGTATATTAGAGGGACAGCTCAGGTTGGACGTTTTGGAGACAAATTGAGAGAAGCAAGGCTGCGTTGGTTTGGACATGTCCAGAGGAGAGACGAGGATTATATTGGGAGGAGGATGTTGAAGATGAGGAAGACCAAAGAGGAGGTTTATGGACGTGGTGAGAGAGGACATGCAGGTGGTCGGATTGAAGGAGGAAGATGCAGAGGAGAGGAAGAAATGGAAACAGATGATCTGCTGTGGCGACACCCATGGTGACAAGCATACTTATAGGAAACCTGGTCACCGAAACGTATGCCGATTTCAAATTTGGTGGCACAATTTCTACTATCGTGGCTTGACAAACCGTGCCGTTTTATTTGCAGGGCGCGATGACTTCACCACATTTGAACTTCAGCATGAATACGCTCTTTGTGCACCACAAGAAAGGCCACTGCAGGCTCATCAGATGCTGCTTGACATGCGTAAAAGTTTAGCGAACAAAAGTGTCAGGGGTCACGTTTGTCCCCTCAAAGCCCTCGGCACATGGTCTTGATGTCATATCTTCACTGGAGCCTTCTTCTCAGATCTCGTTCCTCCACCGGTCTCAATGGTTCAGCTGTCAGCTTCCACACCCACTCCAAATGCCAGCCTGGTGTGCCAGAGATAGAGGACGGAGAAAAAGACGGAATGCCACAGGCAGACAAAGGCATCCTTCAAGCCCAAATCAGGCCCTCCACGTTCAAGAGGCAACCATTAAACTTCTACAACAGACCATGCACACACACGCACACACACACACACACACTACTTCCTGTCCTCCTCCAGGGACTTTCCCCTTCACAGGGCTTTCTGTCTTCACCAAAGTTTTTTTGCCTCTAGCCTGAAGTTGATGACTAACGCTGAGCTCTGACTCGGCGAGTCCACTTGTTCCTTTTTAGGTAACTTTGCTTCGTCAACGATGCAGACTATTAAGATACGAAGGTAACTTTTAGATACAGTCCAAACTTTAAACTCAAACCATCTCATTTACCTTTAATTCCAAAAGATGCCCTGTAATGGACAGACAACCCGTCCAGGGAGTTTCTCTGCCTGAGTGCTGGGACAGACTCACGCCCTTGTTAGGATAAGCCATTCAGATAACGGATGGATGGGTAGAGCTCTGGAGGACTGGGGACCGATTCTCCTAATGGCTCCCAGAGGAACAAAAACAGGTTCATCCAAGTTCTCATGGCTTTGGTCAAAAAACCTTGCATAAAAGCACAGCAAACCATGACGTGGTAAGAAAATCGACTGAGGCCTTTGGTGCAAACAGCTCGACACAGTATTCCTTAACAAAGCACGATTAAACAAAACCTCGTTTGAACATAACCCAGTTACAGCGGCCGAAACAGTGCAGACAAGAGTAATCTCATCAAAAACACCTCGGTTGGACGAAACAGAAGGGTGTGGAGAAGCGAGGAAGACATTCGCTCCACCACGGCTGTGTGTTCTGCAGAAATCTTGCAGCATCATGTTCCTCCTAGGTGGAGAGGTGTGAGATGCTGGAAGACAGATGGACATAGACCTGCTTATTATCTGGACTCCGTGACGAAGACACTTTCTCTCTCGCCGGAGAGCCAAAATCTCACTCCCTACTGTCCTTACCGACTGTTCACGATGGAAACGGTACAAACGGCCGACTTCTAAAGTCCAAATAATCTTCCTGCCAGTCAGACGGTCTGATCTCTGTCAGAACGAGGATTAAATGAAAGAAACAGGAACAAATGTTTTAGTGCAACTGTAAGGTCCCTAAAGATGAAAGGTTCTAGATAAGGCGATTCCACTCAGCGTTCAGCAGTAAACTAATCACCTGATCATCTGGAATCATCTGCACCTGGTTCTTCATGTCTTCAGTGAGACGCTTTGTTCTGCTCAAGGTTCAGACGTAGATCACTGTGTGGATTAACCAACACAGAACTATCAAACTGCTCAGGTACAGAGACTGGACTGAACATGAGAGACAACAACACTGTCCTTCAGGAAGATCTGGAGAACTGCTCAGGTACAGAGACTGGACTGAACATGAGAGACAACAACACTGTCCTTCAGGAAGATCTGGAGAACCCATCTAAAAGCTGCAAAATTTCAGTCAATCCCTCATAATTTATCCACAGACCGACCTTTTGTGCGTGATGTTATACGTTTGGCTTTTTTTCTGCTCAATTTGTGATTTTTCAGATAAAGAATTTTTTTATTTTTAGTAAAAAGGGGCAGAATTTTGCCAAAAATCACACCAAAAAGAAACATTTACTTGGAATTGTAACACACAAATGCGCTAACAAGCATCTTTCAAGCAAATATTATTCATACAGAAAGTATGGATAATACTCACACCATGTCTATCCATTTCTATCTATATATTTATACATCAGCAATGACGTACTTCAGTTTTTTCTGATGTTTGTTGTTTAGAAGGGAGAAGAAAAAAAAAAAAAAAAAGGTGAGCAGAGGGACTTTTATTGATGCATCACGCTGAACTAAATCCCATTAAACTGCCCTGATTATCCTCCTGTATCAGAACACACTGCTGGGTTTATTGCAGAGCCAGTCCAGATGTGGATCATCCATTCAGACGCTAATTGAATCCTGTTTCTCGGCTCAGTCCGAGTCAGGTCAAAGGTCAGAGCTCGGGGTGAAAGGCTTTGTCTCCGAACCTTTGTCTTGCTGAAGCCTAAAGTTTTACTGCAGCAACGCCGAGAGCCATAAATCCACCCCCATGGTCGGCCGAGCCAATTTGTCAAGCAATAAAACCATCATTTCTCAAAGACTCCTGAATTAAACAGCCGCAGCTTTTACGGCTCTTCCTCAACAAAGGACAGTCGTCTTCACCCGTCCCGTCACTGGTGTCCACCGCAGCCCAACCTTAATGAGGATGAGACTACTAGGGATTCATCCGTCTTAAAATTCTAACTAAAAATGGCCATGGCTTTTTGACCACTTGTTTTAGAAAATACTCTAATGTTCATAGTTTTTATTTCCCTTGAGTATTCAGCACCGTTTGATACATTTCCTTTTTAATGTCTTTTTATTGCTTTTATACACGTTTTCTGACTTTTGTTCCATTTGTTTCCATTCATTTCAAGCACTTTATTTTGGTAAACATATAAAAAGGTGCTCCACACTTTCATTCTGACAGATCGCAATAAACTTCAGGAACTGTAGGGGGCGACATGACTTCTGTTTACTATTTAAAAGCTATAGTTATCCCAACTCAGGATCACATTTCATTCAAAAGCACATATTAAAAGAAAAAGCATGCTGCCATAGAGATCCAAAATGGCATTTTTAATGAGATACTGATTTTAATTCAAAATTGAATCAATTAATAATTAATTTTAGAGCATCTTTAAGTGTCCTACTTCTAGCTGGCATGTTTTAATATTTCCATCATTTCCAACTCAATCAAGAAGCAGCGGATCACACAAGAAATCAGATCGAATTTTAGGAAAAAAAATATAAATCTCTGTTTACAAGAGATCACAAGCTCTATTCCAGAACTGATCCACACGTATCTAGACCTTAATAAACATTTTTTTAAATCCTGTACCGACTGGCTAGACAGAGAGACGGAGCTGGGAAGGAAGGATGTGCCGCAGGTCAGGACGATTATAGAAAGTAAGAGCGTACTCACAGGTGAGCAGAGCGTGTTGAGCAGATGGAAGGAGTACGCACTTGAAGCTGCCTGTAATTGGTCTGTTGTAGCTTCACGTGAATATTCCAAGCCTGTGGACGCTGTCTCAGGAGGGACACCTCCTGTTTACAGTGCCGTTCTGACTGACCAGGACGTTAAAAGCCCCAAAAAGGCAGAGCAGCAAACATAAACTACTTTTATAGCCTTTTTAAAGTCAGAGGTGTCAAAAGTTCCCCATTCTCTCCTCCAGTAAAAATACAGATACTAGAAGTACTGACTGAACTACTCAGTACAAATGAAAAGGCACAGAAATGTACTGAGAGAATAAAGTAAAAAGTAGAGGAATGTACTGAGAGTGTAAAGTAAAAAAAAGTACAGGAATGTACTGAGAGTGTAAAGTAAAAAAAAGTACAGGAATGTACTGAGAGTGTAAAGTAAAGGAATGTGCTGAGAGTGTAAAAGAGTAAAGAGTAAAGACTAAACCCCGGATCAGAAGGTTGTGGGTTTGAATCCCTGACCAGTAGGTTGCCCTGAGGTACCCTTGAGCAAGGTACCGTCCCCATCACTGCTCCCTGGGTGCTTTAAACCGCTGCACCCTGCTGCACGATGTGTGGGTGAAAAGCAAAGGAAGCATTTCGTTCACTGTGAGCTGCGCTTTGTTTCAAAATGACACGGATAACTACTTTCACTTCACTTACCGGTTATGTGCATAATGAGGACTGTCCCCTCCAGCTCCCAAAACCTACACCATTCAGGCCGTTAGCTGGAGTGTGGTCTAGTTTGGAGCAGGTACAGTGTCGCTCAGCCTGGCACTGATGAACTGGACCGAACACGCATCATAAAACACTTGTTTCAAAAAGCAATGTCACGAAAACACACATTATTAGCAAATATCCCTCAGAAATATCAGCATAGGAGGCTGAACTTATGGGAAAATGAAAAGTCGACTTTCAACTGGGATCCAGAGGTAGAACACCAGAATTTGGGAGGGTTTAAAAGCTCAGCTGTGTTTGAGAGACCACTGAGATCTTCTTTCTTTTTCCTGCTCTTTCCTCGCAGAGATTCACTGGGGAATTCAGCAGAAGGTCAACTGGGAGCTCATTAGTCACTGCACGACCACGTTCTCCGAGCGTCCAGCAGGGGCCCCTCCCTGACCCTGACCTCTGGACAAGGGGGTGGGGGTTGTTTAGTCTGGCTTTTGTCTCCTTTCATCATTCAGCATAAAAACTGAAACAAAGGTCTACAAAAGCTTAAAGAAAACAGATTAGGAAGGATAAGGAAAAGTAGCTGATCACAGATTGCACCTTCTCTGGGTGTGTAGGGTGGTCCTCCCTCTCCCCCATCACTCAGTAGAACTATCCTCTCTCTCTCTGGGTGTGTAGGATGGTCCTCCCTCTCCCCCATCACTCAGCAGAACTGTCCTCTCTCTCTGGGTGTGTAGGGTGGTCCTCCCTCTCCCCCATCACTCAGTAGAACTGTCCTCCCTCTCCCCCATCACTCAGTAGAACTGTCCTCTCTCTCTCTGGGTGTGTAGGGTGGTCCTCCCTCTCCCCCATCACTCAGTAGAACTGTCCTCTCTCTCTCTGGGTGTGTAGGGTGGTCCTCCCTCTCCCCCATCAGTATAATTGTAAATTCAGTCAATGGATATTAAGAATATCATCAGAACAGAACCGTTCACAAAAAAAAAAAAGAAAGGTTGGTTTTGTCTTGTGTTTTCTGCTGTCTGGACGAGACTGGTGGGAACGTTTTGGGCAGGATTGTTATTTTTAATACATTTCATTGTGCCTGTAATATTTCAATGGGATGGTTGTTGCTAGGTTACAGGTGAACATCAGTCCTCAGCCAATCACAGTCCAGGAAACGAACAGTGGTATTTTTCAAGTGGCGACACGGGCTCAATTTACTGCGTCTTCACGGTTAACCATGCAAGCGCTAGCTTCCATCAACCCGTCCATCAATCCGTCCATCTGTCCATCCAACCATCTGTCCATCAATCTGCCCATCTGTCCATCCACCAATCCATGTATCTGCCCATCTGTCCATCTGTCCCTGCATCCATCAGTTCATCCATCCATCCAACCATCACGATCAACACTAATAGCTGATCAGGTCTTTACGCTGTGGAAGCCGCACTAGCTCAGATGATCAAATAGCGGCCAAATCAGGAAAACATATCTCCTCGTTTTTGCGTCCCGGGGAGGAAACGGCGGGAGATTACACTGCTGCCTCTTGAGTCAGAGCGGCCTGACCTCGCGCCACACATCAAAAGATTGTGAGAAAATATAAGCCCCTGACAACAGAATGACTGAAAAGGGCATGAAGATGTTTCACGGGAATATCAAAGAGGCCGATAATGGCCGAGGCCTTGAAAACGGGTTAAGCGCAGGCGGGTAATTGAATTACGGGGGAGGGTCGTCACTGATCAATCTCCGGCACCGGAGGAGCCCAACACGGAGGGATAAGAAGGAAAGGCGCAGGGTGGACGATATGGACCAAACTCACAGTACGATATTTACAGCTGAGCAAAAATATCGAAACACCAAGTCCAGGTGTTTCAGAAATCACTGATCGACTGGTGCTGATTTACGATCATCTGGAAGATCCAAGACTTCGACAGTCAAACAGAGCAGAACATTTCAAGGTCTCGTTAAATTTAAATGTCCTAAAATCTGGCGTTCGGGTCATCTTATTTGTCGTCGGTTGTGTTTAGCCATCATTCATCGTTAAACAGCTGCTTCTCAAACCACTCGGTCCGGTACCGGTACCAAACACGTAAACTCATTTATCAACTCAAAACTCACTCGTTCGGTAAACTGCAGTGTTACGGGCGCTAAAGTGAATCTACACATTCAACATTAAAGCTCCATTAAAGCCTGGCTCTGTGATCTGAACTCGGTTCATCTTTAAAAATAATCCTTAAGTTATAAGTAATTATAAGTTGGTACAATAACATTGAACGTAATTGAATGGGTTAATACATTAATTTATGTATATTTTTTAAGTCGCAGAAAATTTAGAGTTAAATTAATATCAATAAAATAACTTTACATTTATGTATTTATAAAAATTCCTGAAATTTAGAGTAATGGTAAAACCAGCAGTAAGGGATCAATAACATAGCTATATTTAATTTACATATTATAATTGCTAAAAGATAAAAATAAAAGCTGGTGTCAGTGCAACTCCACAACAATGTTCAAAATTTCTGAGAAATATTCTCTAAAAAGTAGAGAGGAAAAAGGACGCCATTAAAGTCACAGTCCACTCGATTAATTTATTTTTAAATAAATGTAAAGTAAAAATAAGGTTGTGGTTTGCAGCGCGAGTGAGAAGAGCATGGGGACGTTCCTCGCGGTGCAGACGGGGTGTGACGGAGGAACTATGTGAGTGTGTGTATGGTGGGGTCAGGGGTCGCGGGTATTTTTAGGGTGGCGTGTGCACTCGGTTCAGACATGGCTGTGCTGAAACACAGTAAAACGAGATATGGACACTGATATCTCCTCATGTTGGACACACATGTCCGTCACACACCAGAGACACTGGGTCGGCTTCGTCATGCCGCCCGAGAAACAGGACGACCACGGCCAAGGTGATCAATAATGTAACACAAGAGCAGATTACACCAACACACATTGCAACAAAGTCTCTAAAGATACAAGGCTCTAGATAAAGGGGTTCTCAGCATTCGCCACCTGTTCCTTCACTGATTCACGTCTTAAGTTAGACGCTTTGTTCTGCTGAAGGTTCAGACGTAGATCACTGTGTGGATTAACCAACACAGAACTATCAAACTGCTCAGGTACAGAGACTGGACTGAACATGAGAGACAACAACACTGTCCTTCAGGAAGATCTGGAGAACTGTCCCTCAATACATTAAGAATACAAGAAAGTCAAAATATGAAGAAATGAGGGGATCAAGACTTTTGCACAGCGTACTGTAAATGTTCAAATCATTTACAGAATCAAACATTCGTCCACCATCTTGTAGACGCTTTGCTGACAGTAAGTCCTACTGTGTCTTAAACCACGCCTACAAGTCAGCTCCACCTTAAAGAAATGTTGGAGAGAAGAGATTTGAGTGACTACTGGCTTCTAGTCAGGAACACATCTGGAGGACCTGAGGAACACAGTAGACATGTGATTTTTTTTGCCCTCTTGCCTGGAACTGAACGGGAACCGTGTCAGTAACTGTGTCGGCGTATGTGAGTCGAGAAGCCGCCTCAGGGAAGATTAGTGTCTACAAGCAGAAACAAGAGTGCGGTTACTAAAAAAAGGGAACAGCGGTTCCAACAGTGACCTCAAAAGACATCTGATGTTCTTGTCCTCGGCTGAATGAGCTCTCACTGGAACTGGGGTTCCCAAACCCATTGTTGCTGTCCACTTCCAGAAGGAAATACAGCTTTGAGGTTCAAGTGCGAACGATGTCCCTCCAACTTCCGGAATGGAAGAGGATCTCAGCTGCTCCGTGGAAACCTGGGTGAGATGCTGGTGGTAAGTTCACAGGGGAGCCAACTAAAGCCTAAACAGAACAGAAACCGAGAGCAAAACGTCTAAAGTCCAATGAAGTGAAAGTGAAAATGACTGCGTCATTGTGAACAGAGTACCCAGTGCACATGGTGAAACCAAATACATTTTCTGCATTTAACCCATCACGCCCAAGTGGAAGGAAGCCATATTCAGCACCAGTGATGGGGACAGTACCTTGATCAAGTAACCTCAGGGCAACCTACTGGTCTGGGATCCAACGATCATCCAACCCTTAGACCTAGTCCCTCAACACTAGAACACTGCTGCCCCAGAAATGAGCTCGTGCTTTACTTCACTGGACGGAAAATCATTAAGGACTAACAAAAACAGCAGTAATTGCCTTTTCTGTGAGCAAGTCCAACCGTCCTTCATCCCGAGAACGAAACAGGTTCATAAACATGTCTGCTCTGATGGGCTTAGATGCTTTGTGGACGTTAAAGCAACACGAATATGTGGACAGAGAGACTCAAAGAGTTTTTTGAGGTCATAAGGCTCTAAAAGCAGAATATTAGGGTGACTAAGACTCATCAAGTTATTTGCTTTCCATTTGCACTTCATATTTTCCTCCTTCGCCCGTGTCTTACTTTACTTCTGTATTTACTGAGTATTTTACTCTGTATTAAAGATTTACTCTCCGCACTTCAGTCGCATTTTCATGAATAGACAATATCTCGTTAGCAAAGCTTACACCTACTTGAATTTGATTTGATCTATCAGGAAGATTGTAAAGGCCTGGAGCGATGGAGGGATTCATATCTCTGTAGGTTGTACGTGACGAACAAACCTGAATCTTTGACTCCATCGTTGACGTGTTGAGGTTTTATAACAGTGACCTGTTTGGCAGCTAACTTTACATCGATGTTCTGGATAGAGAGGTGGGTCTCCAGGCCTTCTGGAAACAGCGAACTCCAGATCTTGAGCCTTTTCTCTGTTCAAGGCCAGGACTTGTTGACGTGTGACACCAACATAAATAGAAGACGACATCAGCGCATCCGCCACGGACGACACGAAAAGAGCTCTGCATTCGTGAAGCTGTTTTGGAAAAGAAGTGCTGAGCCAGGATCAGCCCCCATCATTTAAGGCCATCGCATAGAAGGCGCTGATCTGAGATCAGCACTCCTACTCAGAGCCTTCAGGAAAATGGGCCCAGGTTAGAAGACGCTAAACAACAAAGAACACTGGTGGTAAAAATACACCATCATGACCAAAACACTATCGGAGAACATCAGATTTCCCAGGCCGACATGAGTCTGCAAACAACTTCACACCTTGACCTAAAAGCTCAATTCAGGAGGCAAAAACAGCAAGTCACTGCCCAAAAACTTTTGCACCGAATTTGGGCCACTCACTTTCATTTCCACATCTAGCACTGGAGTCCTCGACGACAGAGATGAAATACGACTGTCCGTCAGGAGCAGCTGGTCAGCTTCGCCGAGTCCAAGGTTGCGCCGGCACCAGCGCAACGGCGGGTCGAAGGTTACCGAGAGCTGCTGACAGTCTTGGGGGAAGCTGTGTCACGGAATGGCCCGTATTAATCCTTCCCCGGGCTGACGGCTGCTCTCCGGCTTCAGTGCTCAGTCATGAGGAAAAGGGGACAAATTCCTGCTCTGAATGCCAAGCGTTACAAAAAAAATAAAAAAGGCATCTAAGGCACAGAGCTCTGGCCTCCGAACAGACAAGAGAAAAGTGCTAGTAAACGTTGGCGGGAGGGAGAATTTTGGATAGTATATGCGTTTTCCGAAGCAAGACTGGAAAAGTTGCGGTTCCACAGGGCTCTATGCTTGGTGCCATTTCGTTTCATCACATACTACCAGCACTGATGCACCCGCACAAATACACCCGTTTCCCTGATTAGCAGCTGGGCCAACACAGGTAGCTGGCTAATTGGCTAACAGGCGGGCTGAGTATAAGAGCAAGGGCTACACGGAGACAGGTTTATTGGATACAGCCACTTATCTGCTCTCAAATCCCACGGCAAGTGCCTGCACACCGCATGGCATCGGCGCCAGCATACACAGGAAAAATCTTCCCAACACGACCCCGGGCGGCCCGTGTCACGGACGCTTTTGTAGACCGTGGGCGTAAAGTGCTTATCGTGAAGTGAAAGAGGTTCAGTAGGACGGGAGCCTCTGTGCCAATTGAAAACGGGTGATAAGGAGCCAGAGACAGGACAATATAATTGAGGTCAGAATGAGCTCGTCAATCTCACCTGGGTATCAAACCAGGCACTTCCCTCGCTGAAGACTCAACCGATAAGGGCCTGTTCCGCAGTCCAAGCTGGCTTGTTTGTACAGTCAGGTCATCCTGAAGGTAGTCAGAGGCAATTGTCTCTCATTTAACTGCGCCTTTCCTTTCAGCCCATAAAAAAAGTCTTGGTCCTTGATTGCGGAAGGAACAAGGAGGCGAGGACTGGGAGGTATAGCTTTAAATATCTGCCACGGTGTCGATAAATTGCAGTAGTGTCAAATTTCAAATAAACACTTTCGGTTCTTTAATGTATCTGACGGCCCCACAGGCCATTGGCAGCACTGTAGGGGCAGTGCTGGTTGCCCGGAGGTACCCTTGAGCAAGGTACGGTCCCCATCACTGCTCCCCGGGAGCTTTCAATAGCTGCCCCCTGCTGCACGTGCATGTATGGGTGAAACGCAGAGGTTGAATTTCGTTGCGTTGTGCTGCGTTTCACAACGACAAGTCACTTTCACTTCACTGACCCTTTTGCTCTTCATTACCAGGCACGTTATAACGACCTGCTCTGCCGCCGCCATGTTTCTCAGAACCTGCTGTCCACTCTAACCTAAATGACACACACAAGTTCTCCAGAGTTACATCGTTGAAACAAATCTTTGTTGCGGTTGTAAAAGGAGGAAACATGAGGAAACAAAATCAAGGCCAAGGAACACCTCAGAAAGACAGCAAAGATCAATAAAGCACATCATTTCTGCTGTTGCTCCAACAACAGCTGTTTGATGTTCTCTTATCTGAGTGTCTTTGAAATTAGCATTAGTTTGCCAAGCCTGTACTTAGTTGTCTCAAACACCACCAAAATGCATCCATCACTCCACTTTACTGTCTCAGACATGAGCTTTTAGACTCCAACCTACACTGAAGCGATTTTATCCTATTAACGTTACCCGAGTGAGCAGGGCACATATTCCACTTGAAGTCCCTACGGGACTCCAGATTTGAGTCACGTAAGGACTACGCAAGGAAATAGGGGTCCATTTTTAAATAATGCACAAAGGCAAAAGCCTTCATGTGCCTTGTGACACTTTGATGGCCTGACTCTAACCCCCTCAGCTAATACTGCATAACCTGAACAACATGTGGAGATATCATCCCACCTCACAAAGGCCCTTTTCAACAACCAGTGCATAGTTTATAGTGGTAGCCCTGATTTGTCCTGAGTTGATCCACGGGACATGAAGTCTAAGGTCTTCGCTCTCCATCTGAGAAACGCATGTCCACTGGAACGGAGTCTTCTCCTCGTTACCTGAGGAAACGGATCAGCACCCGTTGTGCCTGATGGGGGGCGACTGTTATTGCTCCTCATTAAGAGAATTCACATCAGAGTCAATTCATCGAACAAAGCAATTAGCCGCGCACCCTCGCAGACATTTATACCGGCGCGTTCTTTCATCTGGCACTGAAAGACAAGCAGGAGCCAGATACGGGAACGGGTTGTCAATTTCAGCATCCCTCAGAACTTCTGCCTGCAGAGAAGGTTTATTTTTTTGAGGACGCTTAATTATTGAGGTAAGAGTCCACCGCCAACTGTGGGGATGCAATTTGTGCTTTGTGT
This sequence comes from Hepsetus odoe, assembly GCA_017165825.1. Lineage (NCBI taxonomy): Eukaryota > Metazoa > Chordata > Actinopteri > Characiformes > Hepsetidae > Hepsetus > Hepsetus odoe. The sequence continues at coordinate 22,181,977 of CM029378.1, forward strand.
ACACATAAATAGATCTCTCTCTCTCTCAATCCAAAACCACTTCGCACACTGACTTCCAGAATAAGCTCATTCAGGCAAGCTGTGAGTATTGAAAGTCTGAGGGACCCCTGACTGCGGCGCCTGATTGGCTGTTTGGAAAAACGAGTCCCGTTTCTATCACTGCCAAGGGAAATGACTCGGCAACAGCCCACGAGACAACCCACCTCTGCCATTTCTCCTCCGATTTTATATTTAGAGGAGGGTGGCAGGAGGAGGAAGGGCCTAAATATGATCTGGAAGCAACGAAAAAAAATAAGGGAAAGTAAACTCGTTACAAAGGGGACGTTTTGATCGTCACTGCTTCATTGGTAAACATTAGACGCCGGGACGGTCAAGGACTCTTCTTTAACCTTGCGATCCAGCCTGCTGGAGTGCTTGTTAGCAAGGAGGAGTTCCTCAGGGCTCTGTCGTGGGACCAGTCTAAATAAGAAACATTGGTCACATCGGTTGGCGCCTCCAGTACCTGTCTGCTGGACCCCTCTTCTGCTGTGAGACAAAATAAGGCTTATAATAGGGCATTTGCTGGAAAGGTGATGGCACCTGGACTTCTTCACCTGCAGTTTAGGGGAGGGGTGATGGGAAAACATGCAGGTGCTGTCTGAGAAGCATGCAGTCCTTCTTTCAAAGCAGCACCCCAGCAGGCTGGGCATGGCACTGGCATTAGGCACTGCACCAAGATCTGATGCCCCAAACGAGGGTGAAAAAGAGTCCAATGGGAGCGTACCTGCCTTTCTGCACGACCAATGTAATGAGTGCGCAGCGTCAGGAAGCAAAAGTTGGCTTCACGTTGGAACTGTCCGTTCCACCTTAAATGTCGCCGTAGTTGCAACTGCTGCGCCATTTAAGGTGGAACGAACAATTCTAGAAAAGAAGCCGGGCGGATACGAGATCAAAGGAGCCGGTTCGAGCCTCGCGCGACAGCCTACCTTTTGATCCCCTTTGATCTTCGAATCCTCCCATTCTGAGCTCAAATTCGCTCGTTTCTTTTTCCAACCAAACAATAACAATAACACTCACCCTTCATCGGAGACTCAAGTCCAACATCTCCATCCACAACACCGCGCACAAAACAGACTCCGAGCCCAGAAAGAGTCGACCAGACCGGGGAGACGCCGCCGCAGACTCCCCTGCCTTCACCAAACTGTGGGGAGATGAATTATTCATGAGCGTGGGCGGGGCTACGCCCCACCTCTGCTCCCTTCATTAAAGCATGGCGTGGGATAAATAATAACTACGAATTATAATCTTTACATAGTAATACCTAATGGATGTATAATAAACACAATAATGTATAATAACATTTTTGATAATAATAACAGGAATGTATTATGATGTTCAAATAATAATAATAAATAATGTACAATTATTATTTACATTATGTTATAAAATTAGATTTAAGTAATAATAATGTTTCTTTTACTGTAGGTGACGTTAGAGTAATCCCCATTTTAAAAAGTCATTAATTTAATTAGCCTGCTCATTAAGTACCCCCTTCTTTTGCCCCTACCTTCGGTTTGAGATTAAATCCTGCGGTTGTCCAGGCTGAAAACAAGACTTCTTAATTTAGCCAGGCAATTTAAGACCAGAGTCAAGCCTGACAAATAGGAAAAGGGACGAGGGACGATCATATGGGACAGAGATTTCTGGCTAAACTGAGAAATCTTGCTATTCTCCTCCAGGAATCGGTCGTCACCCCGACGCCCAGTCAATGTTCTAGTGTTTAGGGACGAGGCCCCAGGACTGGAAGGTTGAGGGTGTGAATCCCACACCAGTAAGTTACCCTGAGGTTCCCTTGATCAAGGTAGAGTAGAGTAGAGTAGAGTGATCTTTTATTCTCCCACGAATGGGAAATTTGGGCGTTACAGGGCTCTTATAAAAGTGACAGGTGTACAGAAGAAGAAAAGAAAAAATATATTAAAAAAAATATAAAGATATAGAGAAAGAGGAACAAGTACAGGAGAAAAAGTAGAGGAGCTATAAATAAATAAACAATAAATTGATAAATTATCTATCTATCTATCTTTTCCATATATATATATATATACATATATATATATATATATATATATATATATAATATATATATATATATACACACATCTACAAGAGTAATAATACACAGTAATAAATAAGTTTTGAATAAATTATAAATATAAGTTAACAAGTAGCAAAAAAAAAAAAAAAAAGGTACTGTCTCCATCACTGCTCCCCGGGTGCTGGCCCTTGCTGGACGGTGTGTGTGTGTGTGTGTTAAACACAAAGGATGTGTTTAGTTGTGGTTCACTGTGTTCACGCTGACTAATAGTCACTTTCACTTTACTTTTAAGCTTAAGTTATCTGGCTAACTGAGAAATGCTGCTTTGTGAAACACCCCCGTCACATACTCTTCTTAACAGCTCGCTCATCAGACCAAAGGGCACATTTTGGGTGGCACAGGCTAAAAAATAACACCCACCCATCCTGTTCAGGCCTTCGTGTCCAGCCAAAAAGGACAAACTCATGAGGCTGGAAAGAAGCCACTGGAACATTTCAACAGAGAGAACAGAGTTTGGGAGGTTGACCTAAACAGCTTTTACTCGACGCCATAAATATTTGGACCAGGACCTGGGAGGTCAAGGGTTAATTCTGAACGCCACTGAGTATAATCACGGACAGCCGAGCCAAGCTGGATCAGCCTGTCCTCAAATCCCCTCCTTAATCCAGCCTGACTGAAATTGTCTCGGGTCAAGCCAGGTTTCTCTGAAGGCCTTTCATCCACGGCGTGTTCAGATCGACACTAGAAGTGAACAGACACCAGAGTCTTCACTTCCTAACCCTAACCCTAACCCTACCTCCTCAGCTCTTCATGAAGGGGGAGCAGACTTGTGGATGTGGTTTAGGACACAGCAGGACTACAGCTGATAACTACAGTCGCCGTTTTACCAGAGCTTGGAGAAGATTCTGGGTTAAACTGAATCCGTTCTAGTAAATTCAGATTAACTGCCCTGTAAAAATGGACTCTGATTTAGAAAAAGGCATCGTTTCTATGGAGACTGTTACCACTTTTCGCTGGTTACAGTACAAGTGAAGGGATTTTATGAGATATATGTGCAACTTTTGGTTAAAGGTTTTGGAGAAGATTTTGGGTTAAACGGAACCCAATCATGGTGGAGGGATAAAAGCAGGGCATCGTGAGGCAAAATTGTCCCTCGGTTTGAGAGAAACACTGTGCTGGACGGGGTCGGCCCGAAAGCACGTGTCCACTGGAAACACACTCCTCGAACCCACAGCCTTTTCGCTATGCTACACGCAGCAGTAAAATCATCCTTGGCCTGAGTGTTGTGACCTGTCCAGGGTGTTTCAAGTGGACATATTAGCACCCCTGTAACATTTCAGGCCCCCCCGTCCAGCACAGGCTGTTTGCCCCAAACTGAGGGACTATTTTGCCTCACAACGCCCCACATATATTCATCCACCACTAATAGATCCGGTTTTAATGCAAAATTTCACCTTTTGTCCTCCTTTAAGGACATAACTGTCCATAACATGAGGTGCCAACTAGAGGAGTCCTCCGGCTATTCTTGCCACAACAAAGTAACAGCAGGTGAGTCTGTGTGCGGCCGTAACGTCACATTTATTTACAAACTAAATATTCAGGTTCAACCTTCACACCTCTCAGACTGGAAAACTACTTTCATTTCACTTTGGCGTGAAGTGAGGAAGCGTCACCCGCACCAGAGCGACGTTCTGCCACATTAACATGGCAACAGTTGCTACCTAGCAACCGGTTGCTAGGGAGAGGCAAAGAGCCAGGCCCCCGAAGAGCTGACTTGCTTACTTGGCAAGTGAGCCGTGCAAAAACGGAATTCCCTCGCGACCAGCCAGATGCCTGGGTTGCCATGGTGACCACATGGATGTGATGGAGCTTCTCAACCTTTTTTTTTTTTAAAATCTTTTTCCAGTCCCCACGCTGTGGGATTCTTGTGGACACATCAGCACCAACCCGGGGGGGCCGTTATCCCAAACTGATGGGAGCTGGAAAAACAAATCACATCATCAGTTTGGACACGAGACATTGCTCTAGATCCACTTTTTAAAAATGAAATGAATTTGTGTTCTTTAGCAGGAGAAAATGGGCTGAACTGATTTAGGGTTAAGAGAGATTCCACCCGTTTTTTCAAAATTCAACCATTAAACTCCTCCAGACTGGCTTTGATTCACTTTCTTTCCAGTGGTTTTGAACGGAAGTAGACCATGAACGGGTTCAGTCCAGAATCTTCTCCAAACTTAAACGTTGTCTCAGGCATCAGACAGCATCTCCACCACCAGGCCATGTCTGTAAGGGACATTCAGACGTCCGGTTCCGTTCACACACGCTGTTCCAACTCTAGGCTTCGGAGTGGTTCACACTAACCCGCTTACTTATATGTGAATTATGTAAAACCAGTGGAACTGCTCTGTTAGATGCGGACCGATTAAGAAAGGCCTTGTTTCCATGGCGAGTGTTGTAAAAGTATTTTATGAGCTATATACGTGCCACTTTTGGATGTGAGAACAATGAAACTGTATTAAAAACACATCCAACACATGAGGAAGTGATCCTTTCCTGCGCAGTTCTCATCTAAACCTAAACCAGTGTGTCTAACCTGACTTAAAGGCCTTCGGGCTCCCTGAAGAGATGCTGCCCACTCGCTATATATTAAGATTTTACAGCTATAAATAAAGAGAATTTGATGGAGAGGTTGGAAAGCAGTTGCCATGGATGAGCTGCATTATGAATAAGAGGGAGGTCTGTGTGTTTGGGGCAGATGGAGTCTTTATAGAATCAAAGGTCCAAACTTAGAGTAAAGATGTAGAAGATCTTTATACTGTAACAGCAGTTTCAGCATGAGCTCCACTGAGGAACCTCTCTGATGTGATGTTATCCACTGGTTTTGGATCTAGATGAAGAATTACAAGCACAAAAGGTCACATTAAATATTGAATACTGAAGGAACTTGATTGTGTTTGTAGACTCTGAAGGACAAAAAGGTGCATTAATTATTGAGCTCTTCACCTAATCCAGCTGAAATATCTACCAGACACATTTTTATTTATTTAATACTACGCTACCATTCCTGCTCCATTTTTCAGGCCACTTTTAAGGCCAGGGATACCACGAGGACAGAACCGGGCACAGGTCCCTCCCGAAGATCCACCCGACTGCTGATTAAAGCGTCCAGCTGATAAGAGTCTATGTTCCAAAAAAACAAGGAAGCAATACACAACGCAGAGAGATCCGTCAATCCTTTTAATTCCAGCCTTTCTTCTAGAAAGCCTTCCACCCTTCTCCAGTCTGCAACTTCTGTCACGGGTGTGTAATTTAACGATCTTTTACTTTTAACAATGTAAAAATGTAATTAAACTTCAACTGAACTCAACAGTTTCTGTAACACGTTCTGTAACGAGCTGGGATGCGGTTTTTTACACCAAGACAACTCAAAAACGAATACTTAAGTATTTTTTTTGGACTATTCTGTTGTGCTCTTGGTGATGTGCATGAGAGTTACACGAGCGAAGTCCATGATGCTCTTTATGGAGATACCGGTGATCAGCGAGAGCTCCTCCACCACCTAGAACAGAAGGCAAACGAGAGTTCGAAGTGAAGTCCATCAGAAACAGTGACGACACACCGAATCCTATCAAACTGGGCTAATTTTGTCATTTTTAAGGAAAAAGTCCAGGAATAGTCCACAGCGCCCACTTACCGCAAATGTGGTCGATCTGCCAGGACATCCAAAATTCTTCTTCAATTCAGAACTGGAGCTAATTTAAAAGGTTTTGCAGCCATCCCGGCTGTCGATCATGGCCTCGGTGCCAAAAAATACCCGTATTTGGGAAGACCCAAATCCCCAAAATCACTGAAGTGTAGGGTGGTTTTACCTTCTCCCAGGCAGAAGTTTGGTAGATGAAAGCAGATACAGTGATCACTCCGACTCCCAGAAGCATACAGTCCTCAGTCACGGAAACAAACTTTGCTCTGTTACAAATAAAAAAAAAAAAAAAAAAAGGAAACACAATCCTTGATCAGAAAGAAAATTGCTGACACTGAACAGAGAGAAGAGAAGAAGCAACAGGAAACAGTGTGTGCGCTTCAGTTCAGCCATGTTTACATGTTCAACAATATCCACTCATTTCTCATTTATACATTTTTCTCTTCCAGACCTTCTGGAATGTATAATGTGTTGCTGAAGGACAGTTCTCCAGATCTTCCTGAAGGACAGTGTTGTTGTCTCTCATGTTCAGTCCAGTCTCTGTACCTGAGCAGTTTGATAGTTCTGTGTTGGTTAATCCACACAGTGATCTACGTCTGAACCTTCAAGCAGAACAAAGTGTCTAACTTAAGACATGAAGCAGTGAAGAACCAGGAGCAGATGATTCCAGATGATCAGGGGATTCATTTACTGCTGATGCTTTATCTAGAACCTTCTTTAGACACCTTACACTTATACCAAAACATTTGTTCCTGTTTCTTTCGTTTAATCGACACAATCAAACAGATCAAAGACAAAGATCAAACAGTCCGACAGAAAAAAGTATTTTGGCACCAATAAGGAGTAAAATATATAGAGGGGCTCAACACTTTTGCACAGTGCTGTGTATGTAAGTATCTATAAGTATTAATAATTTTCCCCACATATATATATATATATAATCTAAATAAGGTTAGCTTGGTGGCAAAAAGGTTTCTTTTTACATTTTAATCATCAGAAAAAATGCAATAAAAGATACATTTGTTAAAAAGTAATAAACATGACGTTTTTATGTGGTTGATCTTCTGAGCTGGATTGAAGAGCACAGGTTTAGTTCCATATTTCTCCTCGACGCACGGCAGGACGGTGTGTGTGTGTGCGTGTGTGTTAAATGTAGAGGATGTATTTTGTTGTGGTTCACTATGTGCTGTGTGTTTATGATGCCAGTCACTTTCGCTTTCACTCCCAGTTAATATTTCATCCCCGTGTCTACCTTTGCTCCGGAGACGGGCTGTGACTTCCAGCTGCTGCCACGAGCAGGGAGTGGTAGATCGGCCCCCTCTGCAGGTAAATAAACTGAAGGACGTACCTGCTCAGGTGATGCAGCTGTGCGACAGGAGTGGCAGGGTCGTTGTGGCCTGATGTGCAAAAAAAACATTGAGTTCGGTAAAAAATTCTGCCCATCCAATGCATATAACTGTATAACATAGCTGGTCTCACTACCATCTCCAATCCATATAACATATCTGGTCTCACTACTGCAGGGAAACCTGTAAACCTTCCCTTTCACTCTTGTTGGTCCCCGTCCGTCACAGATCACTCCTGTCACTCTTCTCCACCCGTTCCAACCTGCCTGCTCTCTCTTCTTCTCCTCTCTTCTACACTCGCCGTTACTCTGAACTGTTTTTTTTTTTTTTTTTTTTTTTTTTTTTTTTTACATTGCAGTCTGCAAGACTGAATTCAAGTTAAAATTTCACTGAACACATTCCTGTACATTGTACACGTGTTAATAAATCTTACATTTAAACTTACCCAGAACGTCCAGCAGAGTCTCCACGTACAGCAGAGGGTTTGGAACATTTAGCTTGAAGTCCAGAGTCTTCAGGACGAGAAGCTCGGACTCCAGGAGGGTTTCTTTGGCACAGCTGCTGCCACAGGACTGAAGATATCTCCAAGCGGAGCTGTTGTCGATGGCCTGCCTTGGACAGAGATGTTCACTGTGAGGCAAAATTTCATTTACACAACAGGAGTTTTCTTTTTTTTTTTTTTTTGATCTAGACTGGTCTCTGACTCTTACGGTGGAGTGCAAAGACAGTTTGCTGGCAATTTGCACACTCGAAAGGATGAAGATGTGGAATTTCTTGCGCAGACACTGAAAGATCAGATCTTCAAGATTTTCTTGGGTTCCTTCACAGACCTCCTTCTGGCTGGAGAATAAGCCCATAATGTGCTTCACCATGAACCTGAGGAAAGAAAAAAAAAATTAAAAAGTTCAGACCTTAATTCTGCAAAACCTTTTCTTTGTAACTTTCTTCCTAGTTTTGGTGGATGGAACCAGACGTCTGCAAATCTGTTCGTTTTATGTCCCCCAGTGGAGCTCCACGTCTCTATGGAAACGGGGATGATGGTAAAATAATGAATCTGATTTCTCGGCTGCCTCACAACGTATCCCTTCACCATAAATGGGGTTTAGTTTTAAAATTTTAAATATGTTTCCATTTTCACATCACATGTAGATAACCCAGCTACGAGGGATGCACAATTCAGGAGAGGAATGCTGAAGGTCAGATGGTTGTAGATGTTGTGAAAATGATGGAAATGGCTGTAGTTAATACTTATTTGAAGAAGAGGGAGGAGCACAGGGTGACGTATAAGAGTGGAGGAAGATGCTCACAGGTGGATTATGTTCTTTGAAAGAAAGTAGACAGGTGTACAAGGAGATGAACCACAGGGTGAAGAAAGCAGTGGTGAAGACTGAAGATCAGGTGTTTGGTGAATTGTATGAGAGGTTGGACAGTAAAGAGGGAGAAAAGGACCAACACCGATTGGCTAGACAGAGAGACAGATCTGGGAAAGATGTGCAGCAGGTCAGGGCGATTAAAGATAGAAATGGTAACGTACTCACAGGTGAACAGAGCGTGTTGAGCAGATGGAAGGAATACTTTGAGGAGCTGATGAATGAAGAAAATGAGAGAGAGAGAAGACTGGATGATGTGAGAAGAGTTAACCAGGAAGTGCAGCAAATAAACAAGATGGAAGTAAGGGCAGCGATGAAGAGGATGAAGAATGGAAAGGCTGTTGGACCGGATGACATACCAGTGGAAGCATGGAGATGTTTAGGGGAGATGGCAGTTGAGTTTCTGACCAGATTGTTTAACACAATCTTGGCAAGTGAGAAGATGCCTGAGGAGTGGAGACAAAGTGTACTGGTACCGATCTTCAAGAATAAGGGTGATGCACAGAGCTGTAGTAACTATAGAGGGATAAAGTTGATCAGACACACCATGAAGTTCTGGGAAAGAGTAGTAGAAGCTCGGTTAAGAAAAGAGGTGAGGATCAGTGAACAGCAATAATGATGTTTGCTGATGATATTGTGATCTGCAGTGACAGCTGGAGGTGTCAGAGTTAAAGACGCTGAGATCTCGTTGGGTGGGACGAGGATGGACATCATCAGAAATGAGTTTATTAGAGGGACAGCTCAGGTTGGACGTTCTTCGAGACAAAGCGAGAGTGGTTTGGACGTGTCCAGAGGAGAGACGAGGAATATATTGGGCGCTGCCAGGAAAGGGGACCGGGGCGGCGGTGAGGGGCAGATCGAGGAAGCAGGAATCCTTCCGTTTGTTCTTTTGGACTAAAAATGGTAAAAAGAAGCGTTTCTTGGCGTCACGCCCTTCAGAGAGATTTTCTGACCTTCACTTTGTCAAACACTTAAATCAGACAGAAACACGACTCGGACGGTTGTTGTGGGTTTGTGAATTTGTACAACAGACAGGAAGTCGGAGTCTCAGAGCTTCCGACGTCTGGTTCCATTGGCTCCCAGTGTGAGGAGCTCCCTTTAAAGCTGGGACGGGCCTGTCCAGCAGCTCGGCGGCCTGATAAGCAGCAGAAGGGTCCAGTTTGAGCTCCTCGCACATCAGAAACACGCGTTCTGTCCGGAAGAAGCACATTTACAGACTTTAATCACAATAGCGCGCTTCGTACACGAACACTGAGGCGAAAACCGCCGGAAAACGAGCGCTTTTAAAGCCGTCCTACCCACGAGCCTCGTGTTTTTGAAATGTCCACAGGAACCTGAGACAGCGAGCAGGTTTTCTCGGTTTTTTTCGTTGAGAAAAGTCAGAAAGTCTGATAAGGTTTCTGCCGAGGCCTGGCCGAACCTCGGAGCAGCGGCTGAACACCGACTTCCCCACATCGAGCCTCGAGTTTTCTGCTGTTTGTGTCCGTCACGGGTGTCCAGAGACGGGGAACCAGTCAGGTTTATAACTTTTATCCCCTTTTCTGGACCGTTAATACCAACACCGTCCGCTAGGCGGCGACCTCGTTGTTCACACCTGTTTTTGTAACCCTTCGACCAGCCCACTGCGCATGCGCGGAACCGGCAACCATCCAGGCTGTGTCCCAAATCAACACATTGTTTACCGTTTGTGTTTTGTTCATTTATTAATGTATATTATATGCTTTTGAATGCATTAAAAGGTAATCAAAGTAAAAAAAAAAAAATAGAATAGAAGAGACTTTTGTTGTGGGGAACGTGAGAGAGATCGTTCTTTTTTGCGTTTGAAAACAAAACAGCCCAAATTATTCAATGATATCCATAAAACAACATTTTAATCCACGTTCTAAACTATAAAATCTGTTTTGGAAAATTATAATCTGTTGGACACGTTACTGAACAGCACAAACCACTCGTACATCAGATTTGATTTATTCCCAGATTACAGACATGCTCTAAATGTTGAAGGTTCACAGGTAGTGTTTTGTACCCTTGATCTCTAAAAATGTAGGGAACGACCACAAGCCCTAAATTAGACTTCATCATTTACTGTCCTGTTTCTTCATTTTAGTGATGTTGGGGGGATTTTATAACACACTGGGTCGTGTGCGAAAGATTTAGCACCCTTGGCCCTATGATGTAAATGAAAAATAAAACAGTATAAATTAAAACGGCATTTAAATGTTAAGTGCAGTTTCAATAAGATGTTTATTCATTAAAAAATAAAACAAAAATATAGAAATTGTAGCAGAGGTCACGTTTTGTTTTATTTTTATATTCAAATTTATTTTTTATATCAACAATTACTTATATTTTGTTTATATTTAGATGTAATAATACACGTACACTACATTTTTCATGTTGGATCATTTCTGTTTATGAATTTTTTCAATTAAATTAGACACTTGTGCACGTGACGCTCGGCAGCACTTGAAAACAAGGGCCTTCGACTGAAAGTTTGAGCTCCGGATTTGGGACGCAGCCATTCGGAGCAGCATGGCGGAGAAAGGGGAGCGCGCGGCGGAGTTCGCCCGCAGGATCGACCCGCAGAAGGAGAAGCTGAGCCCCGAGCAGCTGCGCTTCATCCAGGAGACCGAAGTGGCCCAGTGGAGGAAGAGGAGCCAGAAACTCCGTGGCCGGAACATCATCACCGGGCTCGCCATCGGAGCCGCCGTGCTCGGCATCTGTATCCTCCCCGCCAAGGTTACAGACCCGAACTCCCCGCTCCACCTTAAATTCACCTGCCGGTACAGATCTCCATTCCACCTTAAATTCAGCTGCGATACACTCCGGCGCTTGTATTATGCTTACTTTTGTGAAATTTAGGTTCCACCTTAAAAGCTCTAGCAGCTACATTCGAACCTGAAATTAGCTTCTACTTCGACTATTCCGTTCCACCTTAAATGGTGCAGCAGGTTCCCGGTACCGTCTGGAACCCGTCGCCCGAGTTTTCAGTTCCGCGTTACCTTGAGCCCCTTTTAAGGTGGAACGGAAATAACACTCCACTCACTGACTGTAACGGCTGCTCAATTTAAGGTGGAACGGAGGAAACCACTTAGGCTATCAGCTGCGTCTTTTAAGGTGGAACGAAGAAAAAAGAAAAGTCAAGTGGTAGGCAGTAACTGGTGCCTAATTTAAGGTGGTAACGTAGTTGGAGTACTGTTGCGTCATTTAAGGTGGAACGGAAACAAGGCTCTGACATTTCCACCTTAGCTCCACCCAGTTACCCGCCGCGCGTGTGAAAGGGGTGGAGCGTACGACCGAAATATCGCGATATTTGTAAACCCTCGGTATCTTTGAAGGTTTGAGCAGTTGATGTCACTTTAACAATTAAATAATCAAATAAAGAATTAATTTAACATAAAAAATGCATTTAATTTGGACGTAGTTAATCCGAGGCCTTTAACATGAAATGAAAATACAGATTCTAAAGTTTAAATATTTAATTATGAATGAAAATCATGAATATTGTTTAAACGTTAATATATAAAATGATCACTTGTGATGGTGTGCTCGCCCCGACGGCTGTGTCCCCGGTGATCGTCCTTAGCGTGTCCCCGCAGACGGATACACCTTTTATTCGGTGTCCCAGGAGCGGATCATGGACGAGCTGGACGAAGAGGCGAAGGCGGCCGCCAGCTACCGACAGCCCAAGACCGGCGCGAACTGAAGCATGGGACAGAGGGGACGATCCCCCGAGAGCGGAGGACCAGTATGTCCACAGGTGGAGGACTCCGACTGGGACGCCGCTCCGACAGCGATCCCATCAGACTTCAGTGCTGCTCTGCAGCCCGTGACCACCAGAGGGCGACGCTACACCAGAAATGACCCGGAACTAAAGAGCGGCTCCTGCCGGGCCGGGCTTTACCGAAGAGGAGCTTCACCAAAATTAGTTTCAGATTTTTCTCCAGTGGAGGTGAACGGAACCGGACGTCCCAGATCTGTGTGTTTTCTGTCCCCCAGTGAAGCGCCACATGTCTCTGTGGGGGACGATACCTGTACTTCCACCAGTGTTGATGTTCCACCTTGAATGGTGCAGCAAGGTCCCTGTGCCCTCCCGAGCTTTTCCTTCTGCTTTAAATGAAGGCTCGTTTAAGGTGGAATGAAATGAAGAGATTAACTGCTGCCCCATTTAAGGTGGAAGTGGGAAAAATCCAGTTACTTAGTGTTTGAGAGTATTGCTGATAAAATATTCTGAACTCAGTTTTGCTTCGTCTGGTTTCCGTTCATCTCCGCTCTGAACGAATCCCAGCTTCTTCCAGCCTCTGTCCTTTCTGTTTTTCGGACGTGATGGAAAGCCCCACGCTTTGTATCTTTGGGTGGAAGAAAGGACAAATAAAAGATTTTTCTCGTTTATTGTAGAAAGACTGGGTTACAGCTTGATCGTAAGTACAAAAAGGAGAAGAGGCACAACGTGGCAGTGCAGCAGCTTCACACTCAAAGCGTCACATTCAGTAAAAATGGCTCACTTACATCTTTCAATCGAAAGTCTAGAACGGGAGGGACAGAGCGGCTCTGTCGGACTGGCTGTTCACACACAGGCACTGATTCACGGTTCATGGCGGCGTCCAAAGCCTGGGCTCTGGAGACGAAGCACGCTTCCAGTCCTCTCCTTCGACTCCTGCGTTTAGGAGAAAAGTCGTTTCTGCTTCTCACCCAGCCTCCGACCGACTTTGACCAGCAGGGACGTGTCTTCTGTCCTGTGTCCCAGCTGCTACGGCAGGCTTCGAAGGGGTTGGGACACGGCCAATAGAACCGTTTTTCTGGCCGATAACGATTTTAAAATGTCTTTAATTAATCGGCACCTGGTTCTCACTCCTGATTGGTCCCATAGTAAGATTCCAGAGGTCAAAAGGTCAAAGCCAACCTCAGAACAAAAAAAGTGTGGCAAAACAAACACTTTTAAAAGGAAACGCGAACAGCTTTAAAGTCTGGCCTCTATAGAGATGGTATCGTGAATAAAATCAAGCGCCCCCCCCCCACCAAAACTGCGGCCCGTCCGCTCCCATCTCTTTTCACAGTGACATCAAAAGAACGCTGAACAAGGGCCACGGCGTCCCGAGCGGGACAGGGGCAAGGGGACGTCCCCCCCGCTCTAGGCTAAATTCGTTCCTTGAGACGTGTTAACGAAAGGCTAGATCTGCACGGCGCGAATGGGAGGACGTTTTAAACTTTGGACTAAAACTGACCCTGTTCATGGGGGAGGGAGACGCTGTGATTTAGTCCAGACTAAAACACGGAAATCACTGCGTTTACACTGAATGTGTGAAAAATGGGTGGAGTTTCCCTTTCAATGCTTTAAAGGTTGAGTAGATCAACATCATAAAGACAGACACAGTCTGTGTTAGTCTCTCCAATTTTAACACACACATGGATGAAACATTCAGCAGGTGTGTGTGTGTGTGTGTGTGTGTGTATAAAGGACACACTGATGGCTCATCAGAGAGAACCTGCACAAAACAGACACATCGCAGGTCTGGACGGATTTTGTCTCCTAAGATAAAACAGTGAGGGAGCTGAAGTGGGCGTCTGATAAAATCATCTCTCTTGTAATTCTCCGTCCCGGCGTAACCGTGTAGGAGGGGACGGTTCAAATAAAGCGCTTCAGCTCTTCCTCTGTTCCACCTCAAATCTTCAGCTCTGGACCGAATACCTGGCGTTCCGTTTCTGTTGATGATTTGGTCACAGTAAGAATATCTGATCCATCATTTTAGCGTTTCTTAATCTTGGAAGTATCGTTTCAGGTAAAAGCAGGTGCGGGTGGGGTGAAGCCCAACGTTACTGAACACCAGGATGAATTTACTGAATTTAGGTTGAATCGAGCTCCACACATAAAAACGTGGCTTTCTTTCAAGTTTTCACTGCAAAAAAAGATAAATATAGCACCTAATATCTCAGAATATACATTTACTTTACTTTAATTGCATTTACTTTTTAATCATAAAGAAAAAGATCGAATAAGGACGATGCGGATGCAGAAATCTGACACTTTGTTTCTGCAGCAGGCGATTTTAAAAATGTTCAAAGAACAAATTTAAAACCTCTACCAGGATTAACTGGGATAAAAGGCATTTTTGACCATGAGCTTAAAAACAAGATAAAATCAGAAAGAATTTGAGCCCGTTATCTTACATTCTGCATGGCCCATTATTACATATAATTACACGTTCATGATAAATTGTTGCTCGCTTAAAGAAACGACACTGAAAGAACCCACCAGTTTATAAAGCTGCGTCGAGGCCTAAACCCCTCCGTTTTTAATGGTTTGCTTTCTTAGTTGTGATGAATTCTAAACTGTGTGAAATGGCCAGAATGAGCGGAGACCGTCCGCTTCGGCGGTGCGTCCAGGCTGGATGTGGACACTTCGGACTCGTCTTTGGGTTGAATGGACGAAGATGTCTTCATCGGCGCGCTGGTCAGTGAGGTTTCCTTTCTTCAGTAGGACGGACGGACGGACGGAGGGAGGGGTGAGCAGCAGCCGCGGCGCTGAATGAGGTAGACTAAACTAGTTCTGGGGATGATTCTTACTGTGAAGGGAGAAAAAAAAGAAGGAAAGAGTCCGTTCAGAATTAGTCACAATCACACTGCCTGTCCAGAAGTGTTTGGACAGCTCTGCTAAACTGACAGACTGGGCCAGCTGGAGCCTGTGGAGTGATGAAGCTCCACATGGATGATCTGGAGTGCAGCTGAGCAATCAAATCCTAACAGCAATGTCCCAGACGTCCCTAAAAATAGAGGTGAAAACTTCTACACACTTTTGGACAAACCAGAGACCCGACAGAAAGAACTCTAAACCTTCTAGTAATCTGTTGTTGATCATTATTAACTCTGGGTGTGAGAAAGGCACTATATTCATTATTATTATTATTATATTATAATTAGTCTTGGACTAAAGTGTGGAACTTTGTTTTTGACTGAATGGATCTGGGTCTGAGACTGGATGAAAGATCCAGTGATATGAACCGAAACAGCTGGATGCAGGAATTCATTCAATAAAAAGGTGACGCTTTATTTACACAGATGGAACGTACCATTCTGGTGAGTTCAGGGGCGAAGGTTACTCCTTTAGCAGGACGTTCTTGTGAACTGCTGCTGCTGCTGCTGCTGCTGCTGCTGCTTCCGCTTCCGCCACTCAGGGAGTTCTTCCTTATGATCCCTGTGGACCAATCACAGCAAAGGAAAACATGTGAGAAACTCCTCCAAGCCCTCATTACCACTGCTCAGAGTTGTGGGCAAAGTGGTCCTCCCTCTCCCCCCTCACTCAGTATAACTGTCCTCTCTCTCTCTCTGGGTGTGTAGGGTGGTCCTTCCTCTCCCCCATCCCTCAGTAGAACTGTCCTCTCTCTGGGTGTGTAGGGTGGTCCTCCCTCTCCCCCATCACTCAGTAGAACTGTCCTCTCTCTGGGTGTAGTGTTAGAAGAGGCTGTGGGGGCTGATCCTGGATCAGTATGATAAGCTGTACCTGTTACTGGGAGAATGTCGATTCTCTGAAGGCTGTTCCGCCGGGACGAAGGGAAAACTCCTCCTTTGGAGAGCCGACGTTGCCGGCTGGACAACATGGCCGCCGGAGACACGATGCATGGAGGGGGGACTTTCCCCATCCGCACATACAGCTCCTCTATCTCTCGCTTCTGAACCGCCTGCAGAGTCTGCACTTCACACAGATGCCTGAGAGAGCGAGAGAGAGAGAGACAGGAGGGAGAGAGAGACAGAGAGAGATATAATGTGTATTAGGAAATAAATCATTTTCAGGGCACAGACAGTTTAAAGACCTGAATGGACATGTTAGAGTTAAAGGAGTGAATGTTAAGAGTCGATAATCTGGATCTCTGTATTTGTTATTTTAACTGGTTCTCCGTGAGCACTCTGACACCATTACCATTAATCCAACAGTGTTCTACATCAGAGACTCTTTATTTACACAAATTAAACGGGCATTTCTGCTGAACGCCACATTATTTGGGCCAGTTCTTCTGTATGTGTTAAATTTGATCAAACTAAATTGGAAAATGTCCGTTTAAAACACTGGATCAGTTTAAATCATATACAGAAGTGTGGGATGCCCCAAAAAAAAAAACTGGGGAGACTTTTATTCTGCAAATATTCAGACGCTCACTTCTCCCTCAGCTCCTGCAGCTCATCCCACATCTCCTCGTCTTCGCTCTCCGACTCGTCGCTGCTCATGTAGGACGAGGTGCGCGCATAGCTTGTCCATAAGTTGTTGAGTGGGGTTGGACACTGGGGGCTGCCCATCATCCCGTCCCAGGGACTCCCCTCCGGATCCATGGCAACGGAAAGCCCGCTGTCCACAGACGTCCCCATCACGGACTGACTGCAGTCCAGCTTCCTGCCCCTCTTCCTCTGCTGTCGGTCTCCCTGCAGCTCGAGCGTCTCATCTTTGTCTTCCTGGACCAAAGGTTGGTCACGAGGACCAGAAACATCGTGAGACACGGGCGAGAAGTTGTCCAATGCATGATTTACCTCCGAAAGAATGTGTTGATGAACATCTTCATGGAGGCGATGTTTTATGGCAGGGACTTCATTCCCTCCAGCTCGTCCCACATCTTGTGGATTCTCCCGAGAGGAGACGGTGACCTTTGGCGGTGCAGCAGGCGTCAGAGCAGGTGGGGTTTTATTTTCAGCTGCCACTGGGACCTCCTTCAATGGAGAAACCTGGAAACGTCCGACCGTCACGGTGTGCTGTGGTTCTGTAGGAAAACACAGAAAGAGCAGAAGTTCCTCCAGAGAATGAGACACAATCTTGGACGCAGTTTGAGGGTAAAAGATCATTTTTCAGATTGAAGGTGTTAAATGGGACTAAAGATGAGTAGAGGTGAAGTGGAGATGCTTTGCTGGCGTTTTATCTGCAAAAACAAAACCATTTCTGGATCTATAGTTGAACCTGTGTTGACGTCTCGTTTCTGAACCCTTCACTATCTCTTGGAGACGCTCAGAGACACGGGAAGATGGTTAAACGGTCCATCTGCACTCAATCACTGGTGACACTTTCACCCCATTATTGTGACAAAGCCATTTCCTGTCACTACACTGAGCTCAGGAACATGAGAGTATTTTAACTTCTCTCTGATGGCTCATCTGTGGCTCATCAGTGATCACAAATTACACACACACACACACACACACACACACACATACATACAACATAGCATGTGTGTGTGTGTGTGTGCTAAAATCAGAGAGACTAACTCTGGACTTTGTCTATATTTATGATGCTGATCTACTCAGTAGATCTGAGGGCAGAACATTTAAAGGGAAGCTCCACCCATTTTCAAAATTTCCCCCAATTCAGTGATTTCAGTGCCCAAAAATCCAGTAATGATGAATGGAACCAGACGTCCCAAATTAAGCCAGTTTATTTCCACCAGTGAAGCTCCACATCTCTGAGTGTCTCTGTGGGACGGTGATGACTGTAACAGAGTCTGAACTAAATCAAATTTGCGTCCCTGCACCGTGAACGGGTTCAGTTTTAGTCCAAAATCTCAGCGTCACAGGCGTCAGACAGCGTCTCCTCCACCTTTTCATGTCTGTGAGGGACATTCAGACATTCAGTTCCACGCACACACAGAGGACATGTCCTGATTTTTAACGTTTGGCACCAAAACCATCCTCAAGGTCTTTATTTAATAAAGCGGTGAGGTGTGAGCTCCAGGCTTATCCATCTGATCGAGGAGGGAGGACGTGTCTGGGAACCTTCACGCCTAAATATTCTGGGTTTCACTTTATTAAAGCAGTTCTCTGCATTAATTCCCAGATGGTTCCCAGAACACGCTGGTTACACAACGTCTCTGAAGGCTGACTGGCGATGAGGTTTTCCGACACCAGCGTGGGCACAGTCGCAGCCAAGTCCACACAAAAGTGCGCAAAGCTTCCTTAAGTCATTATTTAATGCTTAACTTGACCCGTAATTCAGTTCTGGAAAAGCAGAAAGGCCTCTTTGTTAGTCTTGTGTGTGTTTTTTCTGCATGTCTCCGTCTCCAGAACATCTTACCAGGGCTGACTGGGGATTCCCCACGTCCTCGCGCTCTGGGCTCCGGAGCTGCCGGCGGGGAGAGCGATCTTGGACTGGAGGAAGAAGCCTGGGAAAGGAGCGAGAACATTCACGTCACTCTTGGATTACAGAGAATCGTTCCATGACTGAGAACGACAAACTCAAACCATCCACCATCTCACAGCCTTCAAAACAAATGGTTGGGATGTGGGGTTCGAGAGTGGAAATAACTGTGTTCCTTTAGCTTTACACCTCTCAAATCTCAGAGTCGTGCAATGAAAGTGTCTTTAGGGTTTCTCGATCCGGGGGTTCTCAAGCTCAGAGGTGTTTTGAAGGTTTTGGTGGCCGAGGGACGAAGAGGGGTTTAGACTGAGAATGCTTGAGCTGCTGTTTCGGAGAACCAAACATGGTTCTTCCATCTATCTTTATGTACTGCCACTGCTTGGTTACAAGGGCAGAGATATGAGATTTGAATAATTTGGCCTGTCAGCCAATAATAGCACAAGGTCAGAACATCCTTTGAGGGGTGATGTTCTGAACGTTCTAGCTAGGCAACTAATGGAAAAGAGGGGATCAGCAGAACACTCCATTTTCTAAACTGTGGGTCTAGAAGAGTGTATCCTTGTGTTTTTAGGTCACACACACACTTTTCTAAATCCTGACCAAGAGAAAGGAAAGAGTGAGAGAGAGAGAGAGAAAGAGAGAGCGAGCGAGCGAGCGCGAGAGAGAGAGAGAGAGAGAGAGAAGACCAGATTTAGTCTTAAATGATGTCAAATTAGAGAAACTGCCTCCAAAAAAAATGGAGTAGATCCTGGTGAAAGGCATGTAAAGTAAAACTAATAACTTCAGTTTTTATAAAAAAACATGTAGTTTTAGAGTAAAAGATGAAAAGAGAGCGGAATCGGTCAGTAATAAAGGAACACTGACCAGCTGTGTTTCTGTAGAAAGAGAGCAGAATTGGTCCTGAAAGACTGGATTTATATTTTTCTTATTTCTTCAGGCAAAAAAACACTCTGATGTCATAAAATATTGCAATATTTTTCGCCACGCCATCCACCCCTGAAACACATCCATAAATGTGTCCACAAAGCGTCGTATGACAGGACGTCGAGACAGTGTGGCTCACCGTGCTCTCTGGGCTGGCTCTCTGTGAGGACGACAGCCCAGACGACGAGGACCTGGAGAGTTCTGGTTGGTCCAGCAGAGATCTGGGGAAAGCTTGTGGGTAGCCCTGTCTGGAGAACTCCTTCATGAGATGCTCAGTGGGTCCTGGGGGGCTATGCAGCCTTATGTCTTCTGGGACCACTGGGCACATCTGCTGAACATCTGGATAGAAGTGCGTCACAGGGGACACGTGTGTGGGAGGAGGGAACCCGTAGAGGGCTTCCCAGTTGTGAGCTTCTGGATGAGCCAGTAGACTCACCTGGGGGTACGGTCCATCTGCCTGGACGGGGGGAACGAACTGGGGCGCGTATAAGGTGGGATATCCAGGTGTGGTGAACTGTGGAGGAAAGCCAGGGATGGGGGGAATGGGCTGCACCAGAGGAGAGGGCAGACTCGGCGAGGGGATGAAAGAGTGCGCCATGCTCATGGCCATGGAGAGCACGTTGGCCAGAGAGAAGAGCTGCGAGCTCTGCGGCGGCCACAGGGCGGGCGCAGGGGGGTTCTGAAGGGCGGGTGAGTTCAGCGAGCTGCCCACATCGCCAGCCGGGCTCAGGACGTCCGGACCGAGGGGGCCGGGCGAGGAGCAGGCAGAGGGTGGTGAAGACAGGGAGTAGGAGGGGTTACTGTGAAGGCGGGAGAGGGACGGGTGGGCGGGTTTGGGCGAGCTGGGCAGGGGTGGGTACTGGAAATGGGCGTGGGTGGAGGCGCCAGCGTAGGGCATCGGGTACTGCTGCAGGTGGGCGAGTTTAGAGAGGGGCGCGACGGGATCCGAGGGGTAAACGGGGGCCGGGTGGGCGCGGAATGGACGTGATGTTCCTGGAAGAGAAGAAAAGAGGAAAAGACAGATGAAGAAATTTGCATCGGATTTTGTAACTTCATGAACATTTCATGTTAAAGGAGAGGCTGTCATGAATTCCATTTGAAAAATGAAATAAAATGAAATAAGACAAGGCTGTGGAAAAGTCCTGTCATCTTTGTTTGGATTAGAGGCTTATATGAGAATAAAATCGTGTTTTTGGATTTCGTCGGTTAGTGGGGTGGAGGTCGGAGAATGATTTATGAAATAAAGAGCCTGACGGGTGTTTTGGGTGGTGGATGAAATCTGGGTGGCACACCTCAGGGTCTGACCACAAGGGGCAGAAATACGTGTTCATGAACAGGTTCTCTGGAGACAAATATTCAGGGCTGTTTATTAACGTCAGGAGCTGCGGGAGTTTGAGGACAATAGCAGGCCGAGAGCGTGGGCTGGATGAACGTCTGCGGCGAGCCGTGGAGCAAAACAGGAACGATCTGTCGGCCGAAGTGTTCATACATGAAAACTGCGCTGTTGACTTTGTGTCTCGGTAGAAAAGAGGACCAAAGGCTGGGAATTATTCACGCTGGGCATGTTGGGACTGCGCCGAACACACTGCATGGGTCTGAACAGAAGAAAAACGGCCACACCTCAGTTCAGACAAAGCCACGCGTGGGACGTTCTGATTTCCACTTGACTGAACTAGATGTCCCGTCCGCACCCTCCTGGGAGACTGTCAAAGGGCAAAAACTCCTGTTGCACAACGAGGGCTCAATTCCATCTGACGTTTACAGGACAACAATAAAGACGCCTCCATTAGCAGCTCTTTACTAGAAACCTCATATTTGGCTGAAGATTTGAGGGGGACAGCAGCAAGGACCCAGCCTTTTCACTGCCGGAGACATTTTAACAGACTTTTGAGGCATATTCCAGATGGCTCCCCCGCAACGGCGAGGCCGCGTGAAAGCGGGGTCGGAAACGTCACGCTGGACAAAGGCTCTAATAAAAGTGGCGGAGGGCCAGGAGGCGGCGGGACACAATGTTCCGTAAAAGGAACAAATCAGCCCGGACAATGGAGGTGGGAGGGTTCAGCATTTTGGGGATTGGATGAATTTTGGGGGGTTTGGTTTTTCGATTAGCTCCACTCTGCTGCCATGGTGCTGCATTATTCTCGGAAATGTGAAGGAAACAGAGAGAGAGAGTTGGCATGACTGTTCACTCTCTCTCTTTCCATCCATCCATCTCTCTCTCTCTCAGCATTCACTGGCTGCAAACAAGCAAGCCTCAGGTGAGGTAATGACTCAGGAGGCCAACACACACACACACACACACACACACACACACACACACACACACACACACACACACACACACACACACACACACACACACACACACACACACAGGCTTTGAGGTGCAATAAAGGTTTACAGGCGCCATAAAAAAAACTTGCAGAGTGCCTGCTTTCTTTCATTCACTGCAGTTATACTTATATACCCTTACACACACACACACACACACACACACACACACACACAGAGATAGATACAGTTGAGGCCAAAATTATTAACCCCCCCAGGAATTATGGAACATTTGTCTAAACTTCTTCCCAATGTTTGCAGCATTGATGAAACTTGATATAAGCAAACATTCACCAGTGCTGTTTAGTAATTTTTGGTACATTTTGTAATATAAAATCCATTTTTAGGCTTGCTTTATAGAGAATAGAGTAAAAAATGGGGTGGTTAAAAATATTTGCCCCATGTGAATGTTTGCTTTCCAAACACACCTACAGTAATGAACCAATCAGCTTTGAAACCATACCTGTGCAGTCAATCGGCTTCCTAACAACATTCAATCAGCATAAAAAGACTCCAGGGAACAGGGCACCTGAACACACGAGAGGGATCCTGTTACTCACCATGCCAAAGGCAAAGGAACTCAGTCTGGAGCTCAGAGAGAAGTTAGTAGAGGCTCATGATAAGGGGGAAGACTACACTGTCATTTCCAAGCGATTCACCGTGTCTAGAACTGCTGTACATTGAATCATGTCCAAGTATGAGGAGACAAATTCTGTAAGAAACAAACCTGGCCGTGGCTGTGAGCGCAAGATTTCAAGAACTCTGGAGAGGAAAGTAGTCAGAGATGTCAGCAAGGAACCCCGGACATCTGCCAAGATGATTGTTGCTGACCTGGCCTCTTCTGGAGTTGATGCTTCAAGGAACACAGTTGTGAGGGCTCTTCATCGTGGTCAGCTTCAGGACCATCGTCCCAGAAGAACCCGTTTACTCAAGAGCAGCACATCACAGCCCAACTGAGGTTTGCCCGTGAACATTTGAAAGGTAAAGATGAGTTTTGGAAGTATGTGCTTTGGTCGAATGAGACTAAACTGGAACTCTCTAGGCACATGGATGTTGCTTATGTTTGGCGAAGAAAGGGCGAGGCCTTCAACCCTAGGAACACAGTTCCCACAGTTAAACATGGTGGTGGAGCTGGGTAGTGGGTGTGGAGCTGTTTTGCAGCCTCAGGCACAGGGAGCCTTGTTCAGGTGCATGGCATCATGAAAAAAGAAAATGTTGACATTTTGAGGGAGAATATGTAGAAATCTGCTCGTAGTCTAGGCTTAGGTCGTCGCTGGGTCTTCCAGCAAGACAATGACCCAAAGCATTCATCGAAATTAGTCCAACAGTTCCTCAAGGATACCAAAACCAAGATCCTGGAGTGGCCAACACAGAGTCCAGACCTCAGTCCTACTGAGAATCTGTGGCGGGTGCTCAAAGTGAATGTCCATGCTCGGAAACCATGCAGTTTGGTCCAGCTAGAACAATTTGCAATGGAAAAATGTGCCAAAATCTCTCAGGAGACCTGTGCCAACCTAGTAAAGAACTAGTCTAAGAGAGTGTTGTCAGTTGTGGCACAGAAAAGGGGACACTATTGACTATTAATGGCCAGGGGGCTAATAATTTTGGATGTCTCATTTTTGCCCTTTCTTGTTTCAACTCTGTGCATCAATAAAACATCCTAATTAAACTTAGTGGACATTGTTTTATAGTGTATGTGTTTCCAGAATAAACACTTGTTGTTAATGGTGATTTTCATGGAGAAATCAAGAGTGTTGTCTAATTTCATAAGGGGGGCTAATAATTTAGGCCTCAACTGTAAACAGACAGACAGACCTGACAGACAGATAGAGAGAGGGGGAGACAGAGAGTGAGAGACAAAGAGAGATAGAGGGAGAGACGGAGAGTGTCACTCACCTGGAGTGTTATGGAAGGACTGCGAACGTAAGAGTGGACGCACAGGTGAGGTAACGTTTCCACATGGTCCTGGCGGAGAACCACCTGGGCCGAACTCTGACGACACACACACACACACACACACACACACACACACACACACGCACACACGTCATGACTATAAAGTTGAAGAGAACAACAGAAATGATGCATCATCACTTGATAAAATATCACAACATGAAATGAAAAATCGACGATGTCGCTTCACTGATCCCAGATTTGGATCCAAACACATCTCGACTGAAGGACCCAATCAAGCGCTTTCACTTTAGAACTACCAGGTCACTGGAGGTCAACAGCCACCCAATCTCCCCCGAAAATCTCTCTCCACCCCCTCAAACCTCCTGCGGACCTTTGTTAAGGTGGATCACCATCAACTAAACTTGTTTCAGGAGCTAAACTAGAATCTGATCCCAGATCAGTCTGAACAGCAGGCCTCGGGTTGGTGTTTAGTTGATGTTTATATCTGACAGCAAGTCAGACGGTGTCCCAAACCACACCCACAATCTGATCCACCTTAGTGAACGGTGGAGAAGGTCTGAGAGAAGCTGTGTTTTGGGTGACCTTTGAGCACCAGCATTAGCGATGTTAGCCTAAATTTGGGAACAAACACATCTGGGCTGATCAGCCACATCTGGTGGAGCTGAACTGTTGTGGTCAGATCTTTCCCCTCACCTGGCAGAGACGAGGAGGAATGCGTCCGAGCAAGACTGGGATGGCTTGGCTGCAAAGAAAGGAGGGAAAATGAGCAATTCTACACATTTTACACTAAAAGAATAGAAATATAATGACGGACATTATTAATGCGGAAGCTTTCATACGTTCAGCTGCAGCTCAAAGTGCTTCTTTTACATTTTGCCACTTTTAGCCGTTTAATCAAATAAAAACTACTTAAAATGCGTAACGAAAATGAGTAGAAGAAGGTCGGAGTGAGTTATAATGAGGAAAATAAAAGTGGCTGAACAGAAAGTTCGGCTGAAACTGTTTCCATTTGAGTTTTAAAAATGATTAGCTGCAGTTTCCTGACAGAATCAAAAGTAAAAGCTGTTTCGGTTTGATTTCAGGATCTTCAGTAAAGCAGCTGATCTTCAGTCTGGATCAGGAGTGGAGTCAGATGATCAGATGTTCAGATGTAGTGGATGAAGGTCTGCGTCCGTTAAGAGCTTTAAAAACCAGGCGGTTTAAAATATGGTGGCAGATAAACACAGATTAAAACTAAAAGGAACAAAATAAGGAGGAAAGAAAACGTGAATACATGATGAATGGATGAGCACATTATTGTTAACCGGTTGATGTTGATTATATCCTACATCTGGTGACGAGCGGATATCGAGGAAGATATTGTGACAAAAAACCCCAGAAATAAATGACATTCACTCTCAGAGGACCGCCGGCACCTGAGAATCTCCGCGGTCAATAAAAACAACGCCTTATATAGAACTGCTGCGGTCAAGGCTTCAGACAGCACATCAACACCGTGTACAGTTAACTTCACATTTCAGTAAAGTCCCAAAACCCAATAATATTCACAATTAAAACCCTCTCACGCCACTGTGCACACTCCTCAAGAACGACACAGTGGTGGGAAGAAAAGGGCAAAACGGTCATTATTTATTCAAAATGGTTTTTTCTTCTTTAACGTTGTAACATTTCCTGCTAAGATCTGTTTTTTGTTGGTGAAACACATCAAACATGGGCTGATGTGTAAAAATACCTTCAGCAGAATCAGAATTCAAAATAAAATAGTAACTGATCTAATCTAATCCTGAACCCTAATCTGGATTATTATTCATGTTATTATGTATCATGTAACGGGACCGGCGGACGAATCCGTGAGAAGAACAGTTCTTGTACTTTTCAAGTCTAACTTGATTGCTCGGCTCTGAGGGTCTGTGTCTCTCTCTCTCTCTCTCTCTCTCTCTCTGATGAATAGTTACTTCATGATTATAAGGGCCTCTCTGAGACTCGGTGAGGAAAAGCAAAAGCCGTCGCAACACAGAAATCCAAACAGGACTCTGCGGTGCGAACGTGCCCCGAAGACGTGGCGGGAGGTCGTACAGGCGCACACCCCCCTCGCCGCTTCCTTTAGACCAGCTGAACGGGGCTGCGGTCGACCCACTTCTGGACCACTGTCTTACTTGGGACGGGAATGGGGCAAAGTTTGTTTTTTGTTTCCACGCGATGTCCGGACGAGGGGGTCACACGGCTCATGTTCGAACACGGTGCTGCGAAAAAGAACCTCATGTTCAAGAAGGAAAAATGGGTCCCGTGTTTTGGATACACGTGTACGGAGTGAATCAAATAGTCCCCCTGAAGGAGCTTCATCTCCCGCTGGAAAAAAAAAAAGAAAAGAAAAATCTAAATCTACATTGATCTCGGTTTCAGGAACACAAGCCCTTCGACCTGGTTTTGGTTTCAGAGACGAGCGCCTGCAGGTGACACTTTATTGTACTGGATGTTCTCCTCCAGTCCAGTGGGACCTTCACAGCTTTAACAGCAAATCGCTTTATGCTGATGAATCTTTTGATCGCTGAATGGCTCAGCCTGCTGTCCCGGTACCTTTGGAGAAGACTGTACAAGCGATGAACATGGGTTGAGCGTTTAACTCCACATCCTGACACGATACAAAAGCAGTCCTGCGAGTGCTTGGGCAGCTCCTTGGCGGTGCCTGGTTCTAATCAGGTCTCCTCAGCAGTCTGATTGCAATTACGCAGTCCCCTGGGTGGGCATGTGTGCGTGTGTTCCAATGTGAAACAGGCCATTGTTCTCTCCTCATTACTCATTAAAGAGTATCTGAGATCATTTGACTGAGGAGACAGTGTTCTGTCCAATGCGGGACGTTACCTAGAGCGGACGAAGAACATGCTTCTGAACCCGGTCTCTCTGACTGAGGGAGAAACTAGAGTCGCTACTGATTAGATGTACAGGATGATGGGTTTTGTTCAGACGGCCCCACCACCTCTTTAGTGATGATCAAATCAGGGCTGTGGGTAATAGACGTCTAAGAGACTGGCACCAGGAACCGCTTTAAAGTGTGGACGGACTGACCCCAGGGCTACAGAGGGACTGTCTTCCATGTCCCTGGCTAGTGCGAAGTCTGGCCTGTGACGCAGGAGCTGAGAATGAGCTGAAGGGACAGGAAAGGGTCATTTCGTTGCTAGTCAAGTGGAGCAGCACAGGACACGCCCACAAACAGCGAGACCTTGGACCTTTTCTCAGTGTCTCACAAGGGACATGACGAGTGGAGCTTCACTAGGACACACTTGTGGAAGCTTTAACTCGAATCCCACACAACTAACACCTAATCCTTTAAGATCGATTATTAACGCTGCTGTGAACAAGGAGTGGTGAGGATGGAGGGAGTAGAGGAGGTGAAGATGGAGGAGTTTAAATACTCAGGGTAGATGGTTCAGAGTAACGAGTGTGGAGGAGAGGAGAAGAAGAGAGTGCAGGCAGGAATAGGTGGAGAAAAGTGACAGGAGTGATCTGTGACAGACGGGTAACAGCAAGAGTGAAAGAGAAGGTCTACAGGACGGTAGTGAGACCAACTACGTAGTACAGGTTAGAGACGGTGATGAAACGGCAGCTGAAGCTGGAGGCGTCAGAGTTAAAGATGCTGAGATTTGCATCACAAATCTAGGAGGGACGAGGATGGACAGGATTAGGGACGGGTTAATTAGGGGGACAGCTCAGGTTGGACAGTTTGGCGACAAAGTGAGTGAAGCATGACTGTGTTGGTTTGGACATGTCCAGAGGAGGGACGAGGAGGATGTTGAGGATGGAAAGCGTGACCCACTGATTTCTCTCTGAAGTGCCATTTAAAGAGGAGGAAAAAAAAAAAAGGAGGCACTGACTTGCTGCGGGACATGAAGCCCAGCAGCAGAGGTGACGGAGAAGCGAGTGAGAGACAGAATCAGGTCGAGGCGAGAACAGCGCGTCTTGCGGTTCCTTTCCCAGCGTGGCCTGAGGCACTTGTTTGAAGCGATCGGTGTCGCTGGGATGTTTTGTCATCGCAGCGAGAAAAAGCTCCCTCACATTAAGTTTGACGGCTTTAACACCCCTCTCTTTTGCCCCCTTGGGGTGTTTAACAGCGGCGGAAGCTCGAAATATCAGCTGATTTCACTGTTGTTGCATGAAACAGAGAGGCTGGAAGGAGGCGGGTGTTTTGGGGCAGAGGAGTGGGGCGCACCACTGATTTTAACATTTAACCTTCACTTAAGTACAGAAAACTACCTGTAAATCAGCTTCTGAACCAAAAAAAAGGCAGTGTTTTAAAAATGAAAAAACGAATACAAACGAATAAAAACCCCTACACTTCCTGTAGTGAACTACAGTCTGTCAGAACCACCGTGTGGAGGGTGTGAACAGTATGAAGAGCTCTTTAAAGTAAAGGTTGAGTGAACAACAACAGGAAGTGAATTTTTGAGTCCGTTCAGACACTACCTGCGACGGCGAGAACACTCCAGCGCCACGGAGCTGTGTCTGACGAGCCTGTTCACCCGTCGACCCTTTGGCCATTAAAGACTCGGCCTGTTTGATAACGTCCCGCATTTGGTGGATGAAACCCTCTCGCTCGGACAGAAGGATAAACTCGTTATGCACCTGGAGGACAGGAGGGATCAGAAGGAAAGAGAGAAGGATCTTAATTTTTATTATTTTACACATTTAAGAAGAATCAAATAAACTGAACTGAAAGGAACTGAATTCACCTCAAAAGAAGTGAACTAAATCAAACTGGACAGAATCAAATTCAACTCAAATGAAGTGAACTAAATCAAACTGGACAGAATCAAATTCAACTCAAATGAAGTGAACGGATGAATGAATAGAATATATACAGTAAGGAACAGAATTACATTAATTGAATTTAATGAACAGAAAAAATTAGATTTTCATTCTATTTACACTTGCATTGTGATGAGATTTAAAGCAGATATCAAATGAACTGAACAAAAACTGATTTTAATTCATGTGAAGTGAATTGAACAGAACAGACTGAAACTGAATTGAACTGAATGGAACAGACGAGAGTTGAACTGAATTAAACACTGGATTAAACTCTGAAGCAGTCAGAGGAGAGATCAGATCTAAACTCTCTCTATTTTTCTGTCCCGGTCTGGGTTCAGGCGCTGCAGGGTTGATGAGTTGAGCCTGAGAACACTGCCCTTCTCCTCGGGATAATCCTGGACGTCCCAAATCAGGCTGTGGTTGAAGGTGAGCCTGTTTAAACTTGTAGACGTTTTTAATAGCGGCCGGTTTTGTGTTTGGTTCTGTGCGGGTCTGGAGGGCGTGATCGACCCAACCAATAACAGGGCAGCAGCAGCTTCGCCCCGCCAGACCTCCACACCAAACAAAGACACTTCTGTGTGTGTGTGTGAACACAGGAACACTCACACACATGCACACTCTAGAACACATACACAATTATACACACACACACAGTTTTTTATATATATATATATATACACACACACACACACACAAACATATACACAGTTCTACAATATACACACACACACACACTCAAACATATACACAGTTCTACAACACACACACACACACACACACACACACACACACACACACACAGTCAGTGCTGGGGATCCTGAGATGATTGTAATATCACAGAGGATTAATGTTATTAATGTCACTAATGTTACTAATCTGATTCATCTGATCAACAGCAAGGTCATTAAAGTAATCACTGTTAACCAAATTAATGCTATTTATGTCATTACTGTTGTGATAATTATGTTATTAACACGACTAATGTTTTAATGTGATTAATGTTATCAAAACAACTGTTATGGATGTGATTTATGCTGACACTATTACATCATCCTTTTGATGGGGGGGGGGGGGGGGGCATAAATGGCAACAATCAGGCCAATCAGATGCTGCTGTTAAACTGAACACAATGTCCTGACAAGCTGCCAACAGGTTCTGTCAAAACTCCGAGCAACCATGGGGCCTCTGTAGGAGGAGTGAGGCGAAATGAACAACATGCCTTTAAAATCGCAGCCATTTAGAGAAGAGAAGAGAAGAAAAAGAGCAGGTTATGGGCTCTTTAAAGGCTCGTGATGAAGGTAATCTGTAAACGCTGTAAATAAAAACGAGCCCATAAATCCGCTTCTTAATGTCGACGGTTTCAGTGATGTGACGATTTGGCGAATTGAAGAGAGAATTCGAGATGAAGATCATTAAAGAACATAAAGAGGGGGACAAAATAAAAGGGGAGAACAACTTGAATGAATTGCCTGCTCTTCGTTAACGTTATCAGAGTCTTCGCTTTAAGTCATGGAACAGTAATTGCGGGACACTTGGTCCTGCTTCCTCTTATCCTCCGAAACCCGACCCA
Source organism: Hepsetus odoe (assembly GCA_017165825.1). Lineage (NCBI taxonomy): Eukaryota > Metazoa > Chordata > Actinopteri > Characiformes > Hepsetidae > Hepsetus > Hepsetus odoe. Next base: position 22,212,120 of record CM029378.1, read on the forward strand.
GTGTTTTCTGCTGGAACCTGATACTGACACTGTATCGGAGGAGTGTCAGCGTCCTGTGCGTGAGGGGACCTACCATGACGGCGGCGATGTCCTCGGGACTGTCTCCATCCAGGTCAAACTTAAAGGTGACCATCTTGTCGTTGTGGGTCTGAAGCTGACACTCTACCACGCGGTCCACTTTGTCAGACAGCTGAGGAGAGAGGACATCAGCAACACTCCGTCAATCAGGACCGGCCTCACTCTTCAGGACAGGGCTTGTATATTAGGTCTGATATTTCTGGATTATTATACTTCAAATCAAAAGGTCAAAAGGTGTCTGTTCACCACATGGGCCAGTGCACCAATAAATCAAATTCCAAAAATGCTAATAATTCTTCAGTTTTCAGATATTTCAGGAATATAAATTTTTGCTTCTTGAGTTTTAAACTGTAGAGACAAGCTAACGTTGCCAACACTGGAAGTTACTGGAAGGCTCTTCTGGGACAGGCTTGAGGACAGTACGACTATAAACATGACTGATCTCAGATCAGGCTGCTCATTTTAATATGGAAAAGACTTCTCCATCAGTGAAGCAAAACACACCTTGTGTGCAAAAAGGCTTTAGGTCAAGCTTAAGTCCTAAACACCACCCACAAGCTCCACCTTAAAGAAGAGCTACGTTCGAGTGGGTGGAGAGAAGTAAAGATTCGGGTGAGTGTAGGTGCGATGGAGCCAGAGTCGGAAGGGATGGACTGATCAATACCCCTGTGATGCGTAGGCGGGCCCGAGCTCTCCTCCTGAACAGCTTCCCTGCCGTCCGGCGAGCCGCCGATTTGCTGGCCCTCTCTGATTGGCCCTCGCAGCCGTCGCTCAGGCCCGAGGTCACGTCTGAGGCGTAGCTGTGGAAGTGTCATACGATTTCATTAAAAACTAAATAAAAACCACACGGACTCACCTCGCAATCACATTACAAGCCAGTTCCACCCACGCGTTCACACTTGTGCTTCGTTAAACGGCCCAGATGTGAGTGGGTTCACTGTGAAACTACAGAAGAGTTCAGAACGGTTCACAGTGGTGCTGAACGGAACCAGGGGTCCGAACGACAGACACTAGGACCTTGCCTGATGACAGACAACGCGGGGTCTTCTCCGTCAACAAAACTGACCCCCAAAGAAAAGCGATTCCCTATTTTATGGCACCTGGGATGTCTGGTCAGCACCACTGAAGAAATCTGAACCGCTTCAAACCAAACCCAAGTGACCCTATGGGGGACTTTTTCAATATCAGTGGAATTCCCCAGTTTCATAGGAGATGGACAAGCGCAGCTCTCGCCATTCCTGATTGGTGCTTTCTGCCTGCCATGGGTTACAGTGGGCAATAACCAAAACTGGGCGATTTATTAACGCGCAAGAAATTCCTCCGATTCTTTACAGGCTCTCTTGGATCAAATCAGACGTTCAGCAAGCATTTAATGAGGGTTTTGTTCCTCACGTATTAAAGTTTTATTAGTTTGAAGAAAACTCTCCATTTTCTCATTTGCTTTTCTTTGCTCGGCTCACGCTTCAGAGGCGCAAATTTGGGCCTATGATATTTCCGTTTTTGGAAGAAATCTTGCAAAACAAGGACATTAATGTCCAAAAAGAGGTTGTGCTTTGGGGCGCTGGCGGAGAGCGCGCTTGTTGTGGACTTTGTCCTGAAAGACTTTGAGAAAGCTAATTGCGTCTCGTAAGGCCTTTTGGTGCGCTAGCTCCAGGTCCTCTGCCTCCTACAAGGCATTTAAACGTTTACGGGAAGCCTACTGCTTGGCGCGCACCTTAAAAACCGCTGCCCGGTGAGGTACGTGTGTGTGTGTGTGTGTGTTTGTTTGAGGCTGGGTTTAACAAGCCGCAAGCAGAACGCGAGTGGAATGTGTTGTATTATGAAAGTCGAAGCCCAGAGGACATTGTGATCTCTTGCCAGGACGATTGACTCACACTCACTCACACACATTTACACACACGCGCACTGGCATGCACCCCCGAGGGACAGCAGGGCTGTTCTTTTCAAAGGAGAACCGTGTTCAGCTCAGGACTTTTGATGCGCAATCTAAACACAAAGCTCAGAGAGCACAGCGTGAGGATAAACAGGACTTCATGGTGGATTGTGTGGGCGGCTTTAGTGGCCCAGATGTGTGTGTGTGTGTGTGTGTGTGTGTTTTTTATTTTACCTGTCCACAGGCGAGGAGAAGGGACTAAGCGGTCCTGAAACCCCCTTTTCGGAGTTATTGGTCACAGCGATGCTCTGAAAGGAAAGAAAATGTCATTACAGGAAAAACTGCACTGTAGTCCTTTAACACTTTCACTTATTCAACATCAGATAAGACTAAACACACGACGGCTGGGAAGTCAGGACGAGCGTAATTATCTCTCCCTCTCTGGGTGTCTCTCCCTCTCTCTCTCTGGGTGTCTCTCCCTCTCTCTCTCTGGGTGTCTCTCCCTCTCTCAGGGTCCCCCTTAAAAGCACCTAAGCACTACTCAGTCATGGTGTCACTTCTCGTCCTATCAGAACGCCGAGCGCTGCTCGCCTTGAAAGAAGAGAAGAGAAAGACCTGCGTCCAGTCTCTCCAGTCTTAACTCCTCAGTGCCGAGTCCCTTCTGTCTTTGAGCGTTGTCTGAAAACGCACCTCTTTAAGGAGCACAAAGGGGACTTGCTTTTCCTGTTGGGCCCTAAAGATTTTAGGGCCTGTGTTTGTGTAAAAATGAGCTACTTTGACTTGCTCAGCAATGGTGCGTGTTGAGTTTGTCTGCTGCCAATAAATCGCTCGAAATTTGTTGACTTAAATCTCGGCTACAAGAGCGAAAGCTCTGATGAACGTCACTCGGGATGGGACCGTCCGCTGAACGGCGTTAATGTGAACGTAAATGGCGCCTGATCTAAAGACTTTGAGAAACACTCGGGTAGACAGACTGAGAGTCGCAACACTCAAGGCTCCACATTTTCGCTCCTGCAGAAAAAGAAGTGACTGAAATGCTGCTTCTTGAGTCTCTTGGAGCCGAGGCTGGTTTGTTTATTTATTTCCCTATTTCCCTTTTCTCGAGCCGGCAGCAGGCAGAGCTGCGAGGGGGACTTTAAAGCCTTAGAAATAAAACTGACTTGACGAGAGTAGCACTTTACCGGGTTGGAAAAAAAAAACAAAGACGTGATTATTTTCTTACCTCTTGGTCTACGGGCTGTCAGACAGACAGAAAACACCCAGAAACGACCTTTTCAATCAGTGAGTGTGAAAGTACAGGTTGGTCTAAAGTGGAGCTAATTCCCCCCTAAAAATGAGGCGCCCTTGAACGGCGCACGTGATCCGGCAGTCTGGAGCTCCTGCGGCCTCTGCACAACTTCACTCACCGAAGGAAAGCGAAGAGCTGGGACCGGAGGGTACGGGCCGGGGACGGGTGCGGCCAGTGGAGAGGGCAAATTAGGAGGAGGGCTGCTGACGTTCCCCTTGGCGACTTCGAGTCCATCCTGAAAGCTGGAGGGACTGAGATAACCATCTGTCTCGCAGTCAGCTGGAGGATCAGGACAGTGCAAGTCAATGAGAGAATTCATGTGTTACGTGTCTAATAACTGTAATAACACATTTATAACGCATGTGATTAAAATACAAGTGTAAAGTATGGCTCATTTAATTACAGCAGAAACTGAAGCTAAAACATGGGCTCTTAGTATATAACCTGCACTAATATTATTATTCTAAACCAGATAACCCAGATATCTTCTTAGGCCCTGCAAGGCTTCTTTAGCAGCCAATTAGCAGAAAAAGTAGCCTGTAGGTGTGTGGCGGTGGTCAGTGCCTCGAACAGATTTGGTTTCTGAGCCTCTACAACTCGCTAGCAAGACATTAAGCTAAATAAAAGGTACTTTCAACATCCAAGCACTTTTTGAAAAAGATCAAACCTTCACTACAATCTTCCAAAATCAGCACCTGACCCACTGCAATCAAATCCTTTTGGCCACTCGGAGTATCAGTTTATTGGTTGGAGGGCTGTGTGTGTGTGTGTGAGAGAGTGTGAGAGGCGTGGCCAGAATAGCTGAATGTGAAGGAGCGGTGCTCACAGGTCACTGAGGAGTAGCTGGTGTGGCAGAAGTGGAAGTGCTGGTCGGCCTCTGGTTCCTCTGACTCGGGGAGGGAGCCCCGACCAAGGCGGTAATCAGCTGAGGCGAGAGGCGAGACAGTGCTGGGCTCCGGCAGGAGCGGAGTGGGCGGGATCTGCACGGGGGAGGAGGCGGCACTGGCACGGGCTCGGCTGACGGGATTGGGCAGCTCAGGCTCCTCTTCGACAGCCTCCTCCTGCTTCTTCTTCTGCTCCTCGGCCAGACGTCGCCGCGTCTCCCGCTGACGCTTGATGGCCGTCACCCGGTCACGCATCGCCTTGGCGACCAGTTTGTAGTCTGCCTCACATACAAATCCCAGTACCACCTGCGTAGAGAGAACCAAACGTAAAGGTTCTTAAAGACATATGCAAATGTGCTCTGTTCTGACTGACCACTTGGTGTGGCACCTCACTCAGAAAGCAGCCCAGACTGAAACATGTCAGACTGTCTGATCTTTGTCAGATTGAGTATTGAGTCTCATTTAATGAAAGAAACAAGAACAAATCTTTTAGTGCAACAACAAGGGGCCTAACGAAACAAGGCTCTAGATAAAAATGGTTCTCAGTGATCAGCATCAGCAGTAAACTAATCCCCTGATCATCTGGAACCATCTGCATCTGTTTCTTCACTGCTTCATGTCTTAAGTTAGACGCTTTGTTCTGCTTGAGTTCAGAGCGTAGATCCTGCGTGGATTAACCAACAAAAAACAATCAAACTGCTCAGAGTACAGGAGCTGGACTGAAATGAGAGACAAACTCCTTGTCCTTCAGGAAGATCTGGAGAACTGCTCAGGTACAGAGACTGAAAAATACAAGAACGTGTATCTATGAACGGCTGTTTGTGCAGTTTAGGATTGTGTGGACGGGGCAGTGAAACTTTAAGAATATTAACAGTGTTTAAATCGTTGAAAGTCAGAAAAGTGATGATATGGGCCCTTTAATATATTGATATACTGAATGGCAAGATGTAGCAGTTTGATCTCGATACTGATACTTTGTCAATATTGTTCCGCTCTGACAGAACTTCATCAAGACCCATGACCCACACAGGCATGAAGCATCCAATCTACAGTGTCCCTTTCGTGGACCAACCCAAGGTCACCTGTCCCAGACCCTCCGTCGTCACCAGGGCCAGCCAGATTAAGGTGATAACTCAAATTCGTTCCTGATGAAAAGCGCACGTGGCGAGAGAGAAAGGAAGGATTGTGAAGGTTTGGGCTGATTAAACAGGGCGGCGCAGGGTGAGCCGGGGGGGTGGAGGCCCTTTTGGAACGAGCCATTTTCATTTTATGGTCAGGCATGTGACCTCCTCTTCCTCCAGTGTCCTGCATCTCACATTACCAGAGTGACCAAAAAAAAAAAAAAAAAAAAAAAAAAGTCCACTCGCGTCCTTGAACGCAATTCAGCCACAGCCGGGCTTAAAGGGGCCTCTGCTCAGAGAAGGTCGTAAATGCTAACAGGTGGGTAAGAGAGGAGTCCTACTGCAGGGATAAACATCAGAAGATGTGATTCCAAAGGGCTGCTCGTTGATTTCTCACAGATTAAGAGTCTGGGCCCAGAAATCCTACGGTACTTTACCAGACTGCACTGACGCTGCTTAAAGGGAAACTTTAGCGAAAATGCTAATTATGCTAACATTAGGAGGCCATAGTCACTTAAATCTTTTCTACCCAAAATGTCTCTCAGTCCTCTCAGACCTCCTCCAGCTCCTCGTGAAGGTAGAGCACACTTGTGGGTGTGGTTTGGGACATAGTAGGACTTACTGTCAGATACAAACATCAACTAAACTCCACAGAGACTGATCTGGGATCAGATTCCTCCATATTTAGGACTGATTCTAAATCACCCTGTTGTGTAAAAAGGCTGGAGGTTAGCTGATGTTTGTAGAGACAGCAAGTCCTGCTGTGTCCTAAATCACACCCACAAGTCTGATCCACCTTCATGAAGGGGGTGGAGAGAAGTTTTAGGGCTTAAAAGATTCAGGTTACTTTTAGTGTTCTGGTTCTAAACAAAAAATGTGGACTCCTAACGGGTCTGATAGGCCTCATCTGGTGGAGAGGGAGTTCTGATTTCTTTCTTGAACTGTTCCTTAACCGTTCCTTTAAACAGGAGTTTGCAGCTCCAGCAGTCAACAAATAAAGAAACACCTCCAAGGTCAGGAGTTCCTGCATGTTGCTGAACTGGATCTGCTTTGTGCTGAGATTCACTTCCAATGTTCTTGGCAGACCTGAGCCTGGATCAGAACATCTCACAAGCACTTACCATCTCCTGCGCCACCTCCTCGGGGACGTCCTTGTACAGCTCGAACAGGAACTCGATGGCGTTGTTGTCCTTGTATTTGCCGTGGAGCTTCTTCGTGTCGTCCATGCGCAGCCACAGCTTCAGACTGGTCTTCTCCATGTCGTCCTCCTCGGCCAGCTCTACGTGGACGCCGTTGTTCTCCTGGAAGAATGTGTGCTCCAGCAGGTCCTGAATGGTGTACCTGGAGATGTACGTGAAAGAATGGGCAAAGCGAATTCTCCTGAAAGATGGCTGGAGGAACTGAGGATGCAGGATTTGTCAATTACATGGAAGGAAATGACATTAACAGCCTAATCACAGTCACACAGACTGTTATCATGGAGGACAGATGCTTGTTTTATCACAGTAATTACATTGAGAGGTTTGATGATCGTCTCCGTTTAAAAAAAAAAAAAAAACAAAACAACAACAGTCAGTTTATAGAGTCAATAAACATCAATATAGCTTGTAGACACTAAACCCTTGTAAATGTACCTTTCATCCTTGTTCATCCGTATACATCCTTCGATGATCTCCTTCAGCTCAGGCACTTTCACTTTGTAGAAGCTGTCCGGCTTCATGCCCTGCAATGCAGAAGAAACACAAACTCTGAGTATAACGAGGTGAGAAAGGGTGAGGGAGGTTTCTGAGGGTTAAGAGCGGTTCCTGCAAGATGGGAGAGATTTCTGCAGAAGTTCCTACATGTTGGTAAAGGTTTCTGCAGGGTGAAAGAGGGTCCTGCAGGGTAGATAAGATTTCTGCATGGCAAGAAAGGTTTTCCTAGGGTTGAAGATGTTTCTGCAGTGTGAACAAGAATCTTGCAGATTGTGAGAGGTTCCTGCAAGGTGAGGTAGGTCCTTGCAGGGTGAGAAAAGTTCCTATAGAGTAAGACAGGTTCCTGCAGGGTGAGAAAAGTTCCTATAGATTAAGATAGGTTCCTGCAAGTCAAGGTTTTCATCTTTGACTTGATGCTAAATTGGCAAATCACATGACAGGCTCTCTACCAAAGATCTTGGGAATGAGAGTAAATCTATATTTAGTAATACCTGCAAGTTTCTCTCAAGCAGGCCAGCTGAACAGGAAGCTTCATGGTGTGTCACATTTACAGAAGCTGGCTGTTCTGGGGCCTGAACATATTTATCGAGGACTCGAGCTACAGAGTTAACTGAAGGTAGAACGGTTACTGCTGGGCTTCTGAGGTCTGCAATTACAATGATCACACTTTTACAGCCACGGGAGCTGCTCACGATCCAGGATTCTGTACAAACATATCAGCGGGACCCCTTGGTGCCTCTCAGAGCTGCTCTGTGACCCAAACACTCAAATCACCTTCAAAACATCACTTGAGATGTTGTTCCTCCCTGGTTCCCCAATGAGCCGTGTTTGCCAGAAAGACATGCGTGAAGTGTGTAGAACCTTAACCTTCACATAAAGTTTCTTTTCTACTTTCCCTCAAGAGAAGTTCATCTCCCCTCTAATTAGAGTGGCTGGTATGAGATATTCCCTAACTAAATTATGAGCAGCATCAGCATTCATTTGTGGCTGCATTAACATTTAATTCATTTACTTCCAATTTCCTGTTTTTCTTCTGAGCTTGGTCCCTCATCTCCATGAGGCTGAGCCGTGATGTGTGACCATAAGCAGCTTCAGACTTGAGGTTTGTCCATTTTGGCCTCAGAGCTTCACAGAGTGTGAATAAAATCTTTGATGCTCGGTCCCTCATGTCCTCACGAGCCTTGTGATGTTTGTGGAGCCTTGGAACCTTCATGGCTTCATGGATCGATTCAGTTTCTGCTTCGCCCGAGTCTCCAGGTTTTGTCCTTCACACTCCACTGCCCAAGTGACATCAACACTGTTTGGACAGAGAGTTTTAAAAACAAAATGAGTTCCAGCTTTCTACTGCGGCTTCTCCTAAACACGATAAAGCCCAAACAGCAACATTCTGGACATCCTGGAGACGAGGTGATCACTTCAGATTCCAGCAGTGCGTCCCATATCCAGGACCGTACTTTTAAGATCCGGGTTCATTTAGTGGACAGTAACCATGAATGATCTAATAAGACTATCATCATCATCTTCTTTCAGCTGCTCCAGTTAGGGGTCACCAGGGTCACCCTGACTTTCACTCTTGCTGGTTCCCGTCTGTCACAGGTCACTCCTGTCACTCTTCTCCACCTCACGTGGACCCTCAACACCAACACTCAACAACAACTCATCACAAAGAAAGCCCAGCAGCGCCTCTACTTCCTGCGCAGACTGAGGAAAGCCCATCTCCCACCTTCCATCCTCACCATCTTCTACAGAGGAACCATTGAGAGCATCCTGAGCGGCTGCATTACTGCCTGGTACGTGAACTGCAACGTCTTAGACCGCAAGTCCCTACAACGGGTAGTGAGAACAGCTGAGAAGATCATCAGGGTCTCTCTGCCCTCTGTACAGGACATTTTCACCACTCGCTGCATCCGCAAAGCAACCAGCATTGTGGATGATCCCTCCCACCCTTCCCACACTCTCTTCTCCCTCCTGCCATCCGGGAAAAGGTTCCGCAGCATACGGGCCTCCACTTCCAGGATGGGAAATAGTTTCTCCCCCCTGGCCATCAGACTCTTGAACTCTTAAACCGCCAATGTCTACCCAGTCCACCAATTTCATCTTGTAATTATTTATTTATTTATCTCATGTTGCACTCTGCACTTTATCAATAACACCGCTCCACCACACTGCTACACTGAGATCTACCTGGGCTGCTTTGTTCCACAACACTGCAGCCCTCTACGGATGAATGTACTGTCTGTCGCGCCGTCTGTTGTTGTCCGTCTTGTCTGCACTTGTTGCCCCGTTTTTTGTATTATGTTGTGTCTGTGTATTATGTTGTATATGGCTGAAATGACAATAAAATCCTACTTGACCATCCATTCCAACCTGCCTCTTCCAACCCTCTCTTCTTCTCCTCCTCCTCTCTTCCACACTCGTTACTCTGAACTTACCACTTTTTTCATCAGAACATTTATGTTTGCAGGACCGTTAAAAAGTCCTTCAGAAAACAAAAAGGCAGCCAACATCCAAAGAAGAGCTTTGGGACGTCCTTCAAGAAGGCTGGAGAAGTGCTCCTGAAGAGTAGCGGTTGTAGTTGTGAATATTGACTTTAAAGCTGGTTAGAATTAAACTCTCGGTTGTCCAATACTGTACACTGACAAACAACGTAGGTCCATCTTAGCGGTCCTACAAAGTCTCCAAGAGATCAGTTCCACTGGATCCACTGGTTGTACATCTATGTTTACAGTTGCAGACCGTAGTCCATCTGTGTCTCTGCATCATCTGTTGGCCCCAGCTTTACCCCCTACAACGATGGTCAGGAATGGTGGTATTCATTCTTTGATGTGTCTAAGACCCTTTTGGTTTTACAGGAAGTGCATCCGACATGTGGAAAGACGTACCGATGCATTTTCAAAACAGTTTACAACAAAAACACACCCGGCAGAAACAAAAGGGGTATGCCTATGGGCTGGTAAACCCATCATCTGTTAGTCCCCATTCCCCCCCCACTTCAATAATCGTCAAGTCCCTCACAAGAGACCACTAACCAAATATTTTCAACCGAGTATTTCCTGTGTCCAGAAAGAACATTATTAACTATCGCTATCTTTACATCTGCAAGGGAGAGCAACCACGCAGACGTTTCTAATAGAGTGGACAGTGAGTGCAGATTCTGGATATGAAGAGCCTTTGGTGAGTCCTGACCTCAAGAGACTAAGCGTTTCCATCATTTTTCCCACATAGCTGCAAAATGAAACATTTAAAAAGCAGAATCGAAACAGAAGTTGAAGAAGGTCGCATATTATTGGTAACCGTGGTGATCAAGAATATTTCTACCAAGGCACATCATTCGTTGACACACCTTGATGGAGACCTGATGGATTTTGTGACCGTTTTCAGTAACGTGTATGTTGACGAACGTGGCTTAGATTTTAGACGCTTCACAAAATGGTGTCGGGTGACTTTTCGCCGGTTATATAATAACGAGACGGGCAGGCATCCAAAAATGAGAGGTTATGTTTTCAAAGAGACCCATGGAACAACGGGATCCTTGCGGGGGACATTCCAGAGCTCACCAGCGGGTCTAATCCCACTCGACTCCGGCCACGGGACAAAATTAAGTCTCCACTCTTAATGACAGGGCAGGCTCTTGAGGAAATGAGTGGAAATGAGGAAAGAAGGGAAGAGAAAGCAATAGCATGAGCATGTTTACTGTGCTTTTCCACGCAGGCCTCCAAACTCAGGGCAGGCCATTGGGGGGCCCCCGCGGTGGTGGAGAGAGGGGAGGCGACTAGATAAGGACATCCAGATGGACGTGCTTATGTAAAGGATACTCATGCTGCGCCGCACGTGGCAGATGTGAACAACAAAAAGCAGGCGAGCAACGAGAGTTAAATTGTTTTACTGCGGCGTCTTAAGGAGTGGCGTAAAGTTTTTCAGCAAAAACGTCCGGAAGCATCTGCTCCCACAGGCACTCAAGACAGTGGAAACCTGGACCGGTTCTCCCAACTTCAGCACTGACTGTTCACCGGTACCAGCACCAGTGGAGTCGAAAGGGGGTAAAAACTGGAGCTCCTAAGTGCTGTTACACCAACACGTTTTTCAGTAAAGGCTGTAAGTGCTGAGTCATGAAGACCAGAAGAATTTTGAGAACTTCTTTATAACACCAATCATTTTTAATGTTGTTTTTCAAATAACAGTCCTTCAGTTAAACGCACAGATTTAGATTTGGTTGGTTGTTACAGTTTTACAAACACCTTAAAGAAAACACTCAGGACTGTTTTTCTCTGCCACATCTGGGCAGATCTAGCTCAGTTGGGTGCAGACAGGAATTCGACAGGAAGAAAGGATCTCCAGGATCAGTGACGCTTAGCTTTTGTTCCAGCCATTTGTGCTTTAGCACCTGTTCGTTTTCTCTGTGATTTAGTATAACACAATAGTAGAAGTTAATAGAAAGAACGGATATCAGGAGCTTTAGTGTCCTGTCTGAGTCAGGAGTCAGTGGTTTGAAATGTAACCGATTCCATACTCACACTTGTGACTTTGCGGTAGATCTGGGCGGCGTTTTGACATTCGGAGTAGGGGTACTCTGACGTGGTCATCTCCAAGATGCACATTCCGAACGCATAAACGTCCACCGCCTCGTCGTACTTCTCCTCGTACATCTCTGGAGCCATAAACTCTGGGGTTCCTGTAAAACATTCACAAATGAAGCCTGTTAAATTGGAGTTTTCAGGAAGTTCTCATTTCCTACATATGTGGGAACAGCAGGCCGCTAATGCTACGCCACTGGAACTGAACCGATACGGAGAGGAGGAGGACCATCCTGTTCACCTGGAGAGACCAAAGCCAATCAAGCTTCTCTAAGCAATGAATGAGTGTTTAGGGACTAGGCCCCATTATTGGAAAGTCACGGGATCGTATCCTAGCCCAGTAAATTGCCCTGAAGTACTCCTGAGAAAGTAAAGTGCCCATCACTGCTCCCTGGGGGCTGGATATAGCTTCCCACTGCTGCACTGCGTGCTGTACAATGTCACAATGACGAATCACTTTCACTTTCACGGGCGGTTGGGGCTGTGGATGATGCTTCTTTTCCTTGTTAAATCTGATGACTCACCGATGACACTTTTGGCAAAGGACGCTCTTTTCAGCGTGGCCAGTCCGAGGTCACCGATCTTCACGCTGCCCGTCGGCCCGGTGATGAAGATGTTGTCACATTTCAGGTCTCTGTGGATGATGGGAGGAGTCCGGGTGTGCAGAAAGTGAAGACCCTTCAGGATCTGACGGCTCCAGCGCTGGAGGAGCTTCAGCTTCATTTCCTTAAACCGCTTCAGGTACCTGGCAGGTGGAAAGGAACAGAACAGCCATTTTTTTAATAAGTCTAACTGCCCAAAGGAAATTTCACTGGTGCCAGACTCACGTTTTGAGGGTGCCAGAGGTCATAAGCTCAGTGACCAGCAGGATACACTTGTGTCCTTTCACTGTGGACTTCCAGGAGTCATAGAAGCGAACGATGTTTGGGTGCTGCAGGTTCTTCAGCATCTCCACCTCCTCGCTGAACCGCTGACGCTCCACTTTGGTCAGTTTCCGAGTCTGTGGAGGAGAATTTGGAAAAAAAATATGAATCCTTTCAGAAAGCACACAATACATGGAACTCACGTCCCGTCAGCCAGGATTAGTTCACATTTTTTCAAATACTTCTGACTGAGATTTATTCAGGAAGCTCTAAAAACTTAGAACAGAAGAGAAGCAAGACATTTTGTATTTAAAATTAGCAGTAAAGCATTATTTGAGCTTCTATTTAGTGCCTTTGATAAAATTCCCAGAAGGCTGGATTTCTCATGGAGAAAAATGAGCGACGCTGCTCAAAAATGTTTTCTGTTTCTGAAATTTTGCTGTAGGATATTCTTCCACTGAGCATTACTGGGGTCTTGAAATCTGAGGAACAGAAAGACGACCAACTAATCAGCCTCCCCCCCCACACACACACAGCAGAGCGATCGGTCCAACATGTTGGTTAAGCTTTGGGACTTCCTTCAAGAAGCCTGGAGAAATGTTCCTGGCTTAAAGAAAGGAGTTGGTCTAAGAGAGTTGAGGCTGTGCTGAAGAGTAACGGTGGTGGTGGTGAATTTTGACTTTAAAGCTAGTTAGAATGAAACTGTGTGTAGACTGGATTTACATGTATGTTTGTACACAAATCACTGCACCTGTCTCACTGTCACACAGAACAGAGAGACACGAGGCAGGTCAAGACTTTTGCATAGCACTGTGTCCCTGCACTTCTGCCAATAAGCACCCCTGCTGTTCATTAGAAAGAAGTTTTTTTTTGTTTGTTTGTTTACCACAAGGTGGGAAAGTGTTTCTTTATTGTTAAACTTCATTTTTCTCATTGGTGTTCAAATCCAAGCACCTTTCCTTTCTAACCAGCAGATGTTGGTCAGTGTTCTCCTCTAAACTCGCCTTGATGTTGCCTGGATTGCAGTTTAAGTCCCAGTGTAGGTTGGATTCCGCGATGGGAAAGTCCTAACTACTGTGAGAAATCAAGTAAAGAAAACTGGAAAAACAAGGATGAGCAATGAGCGATGATGAAATGTGTCCCACTCTAAAAAGGTAAGCAAGCAGAAAAGCAATGCACTCAAAGACGGACGTGATTTGAAGATTACATGGATTCTACATAAACCTCAACTTCCTCCACTCACGTTTCACACATGCTGCTGAAGGCTATCGTTCTCCAAGCACCTGTCCTTCACGTGTTGGAGATCGACCTCAAAACAGCCGCCTTACATAAACGAGGACTACAACAATGTATGACTCAGTGTTAGTCTTGGCTCGCGACCTGCTGAAGAGTTGCGTCAAGGAACAAGTTGGCCTGGCGGAGGCACAAACCCGCGAACGGCGCAAAGACTTGGATCCCTCGCTGTTCTGGGAGAGAATTGCATAATTCCATTTCTTTACCACTTCCAATGTTCGCCAAACCCTTAAACAAATTCGAGCGACTGTCCTGGTGCACAAGTGAGGCGCAACAAAGCCTGCTTTGTCCTTGACGGTTGTATGAAAGGCCTGATTTTGCCCAGGGCCTCTTGGACGCGGCAGGTGGGTGGAAACGTCCTCCTGAGAGGCCGACGCCGAGCATGAATCCAGCATTGAAGGGGTTCCTGGAAAAAAAAAAAAAAAAGAGTGCGTGCAAGTGTTGAACAAGTACGTACGGTCTGAAAGAAATCAAGGAATCGTGCCAACATCACAAACAAGGGTCAAACAGGAGCTGCCCTCCAGTCCTGATTTACTTTGGGTTGTACCTGGATGGGAGGGAAGTCCTGAGTCAAGCATGACCTACATGAAGGGCTCGGTTAAGAGGATTATGATGGAACTGCTAGAAAGGTGGGCGAAATAGTAAAAAAAAATAAGAGTCTGCTTCATAAAGATGCATGTTATATAGATCAAACGAAGGAATCTGTCGATTTTAAGATTGCAAAAACATGAATTCATTCATTTATTCATAGTATTTAGCCACTTCCAGTGTCCTTGGGACACCTGGGTTTCAGGGTTTTGCTCAGGAACCCAATGATGGAGGTGCTGGAGGTGGGATTTGAACCTGTGATCTCTTGGTCCAACTGACCACTAGACCACCACCACCACCCTAAATAAACCACTTCCTCCCTGAGCAAATGTTTATCCCTTTAAACCATTATTTGGGGTGCTGTCCAAATAGTTTAGAACTTTAAAGAAGAGGAGGACAAGGAACCCTATTATTATTTTTTTTTTTGCATGCCCAGTCAGAAACACTGCCTCCGATTGGTCTGCAGACTCAAGTCTCAGACTGAGAGTCCTGGCTGTTTCCAAACAAGAGAAATGGATCAAAAACCCCAGAAGGCGTAATTTTATGGGTAAATTGTAGAAAGACTCCAAAGAGTCGAGAGAGTCCAAGGCTCGATTAGAAAAACACAACCTTGTCGGCCGGAGAAGATTAAGAGGGGACTGAAGGAAAGGGTGCACAACGAAGAGAAAAGGAACTAATTCACTAATAAAATGCCAGGATGGTGTAAATGGTCTATTTGTGCAGACTGAAACTGGGCTGTAAAAAGCGTTCAGAGGTTTGGTAAATAAAGGTTTTATTTGAGTCGAATAAAAGCGGTCAAATCGAAGGTGGTCCTGAATCGAAGCGACGGGGACACAACCTGTGAGGATTAATGTTGCTCCGCTGGTCGCAGTCTTAGGGGTGCACGGTGATAAAGAACAACAAAAAAACCTCCACTTTTTCAGTGTCCAGAGCCAAAAATGCTCATCCTATTCTCTCCTGAAACGTTACAGGAACTTGAATAATAACAGCAACAGTGAGGTCTAATCTGAACCTTTAATCTCATCCTTCCTTCACTCTAAGTAAGGGTTCGCATCTCTCCTCACCTGCTCCCCACTCGCCTCACCAACATGTTTCAACACAATAATCAAGCTTTCATCTACAGTTCCCACCTTTGCTTACCTCCAGCCTAAATGCGGTGCATAGAAAACGCACCCTTTACTGTTTACTTTACATTTCTTTACTATTTGGTTAAAATTGTCCCAGTTAAGTCGGTTTTATTGTCCCTCTCGACCACTTACAGGGTACAAAGTGTAAAGAAGCAACGTTTCCCCCAAACCTTCCATAAACCCTCTTTATTTCTAGACAGACAGCAGGTGTCCCACAAAGTGACGAACAATAAACAAATCAGCATAATCAATACAATCAAAACACATTGGAGAATTGGTGTCACGGTTTCTGGTCAAAAGTAATGGGACATTTGTTGCATAAACACCCCGATGTGACAGTGAGAGGCTCGGTATCGGTATTGCCAAAAATGATTTGTGAGCGATACAGCGTTACAGCCCAGATTCCCAGCACTGTTTGCTTTTTGAAAAAGACTCCAGTGGCCTGAAGGAGCTGAAGTGAAGCCCTAAATACCCAGGATTAACCCCTAATGAGTGAGTGGGAGTGGGACGGCCCGAGGGAGCCGAAATGCCGGATATACTCCGCCGGGGTGAAGGGCCAAGCCTCAGGCCCAGGGAGGGGAAAAAATTACAAAATGACACATAAACGGCGTTTATACGCAATTACCGAAGTACTTGACGGAGGAAAAGATGGGAAAACGTGACTGAATGTGAAAGAAAGAGTTGTGAGCGACAGATGAAAGACTGTTATCCTTCAGGAGCAGTGGATTCCTCTAATCCTGAACGAATTAGCGCTGAATAAGCAGATTTTTTTTTTTATCACAATCTAAGTAAGAAGCTGCTGTTTTGTGAATTTTTTTGCACCGAAGTTAAAACCATCAAACTGTTTGGTGTTAAGTGTTGCTGAAATGAAAAGCAACAAAAAAGATCCATGTAAATTGGAGGTAGATGTATTTAACAGTCTAATCTAATGTTTAAAATAATAATAATTATTATTATTATTATTATTATTATTACTACTACTTCCTGCATAATGAAGCGGTTTGGATGTAAACAGTCGTTCGGAGAGCTTTTGGTAAGAACAGCTCAACTCCTGAGAAAATCAGTGTTGGTGAAAGAACCAGACGTCTCAAAGAGCGTCACCAAAGAGAATGGATTCGGCCCCGAGTGGCTATTTTACCATCATCACCCTCCTTAAAGCAACCCTGTGTAGGGTCTCTGGGGGTGGACAGTGAATAAAATGACCAGTTTTGGGACGTCCGGTTCCATTCACCACCACGGTAGGGAAATCTAGACGACGAAATATGGAGGATTTCGAGAGATCCCAGGAATCGTTCTTTAAATGTGTAACAACGATCAGTCGTAAGGGTGGACCTGCAAGGGTTAAAGGAAGAAACCAGGCCACAAAATGTTGCTTATGGAGAAAGAAATGCTGTAAAAGTGAGCGATAAAAGTACAGAGAAACAGATGGGTGGAATTAGTGCACCTCTGCAGGGGGGGCAGCATGGAGGCCTTCACAGCTGCACCGAATCAAAGCTCGCATTTCTCCACAGTCTCTCTCTCTCTCTCTCTCTCTCTCTCTCTCAGATTGATGAGCGTTTGCTGTAAAGTTCTCCACACCAGCAGGGTGTCTGACAGCATTTAGCCACAAAGGGAGAGAAAGGAGAAAAACTCGTCTTGCCAGACGAACCTTTTTTCCGCAAGAACTTTTTTGCACTTGCAGTGAGGCAACGGTTTTGGCAGCAAACTACCCTGAGCTCAAACCCCGCTGGCTTACGAGTCGCAGCGCGGCCGCAACGAAGAAATATTTAGAGATTTCTTAACTTCCGTCTTGTGGGTTTGGCTAGAGAGCGGTGAACGTTCATGGACTGAAAGAGGGACGAAAGTAAAGTCAGGTTTTCAGAGACTGAAGGCACGATCGTCCTGGAGTTTAGAAGCTCCAACAAACATTCAGCCATCAATGAAAAGTGTTCCTCGTTTCTGACCCGTGCTCCAAGGTCTGGACATTTCATGGCGCCAGGTTCACTTTGGGGATTCGGGAAAGCAAATCCACCATTGTCAACTATTTCAATCATCAAGGAATTTCTCATTTGCACACAATTTCCAACAGCATTCATTCAGTTTGACTAGCGCAAAATCCACTGTAAAAACGGGGGTGCGACCTGCACACGGGGAATTAATCTGCAACTTTTACACGGGAACTTTCTTCAGTGATGGACACTTCCGCATAGAGACCAGCGAATGTTCACATTTCCAGGCAATTCTCCTCTAAATCATTACCGAATACACGTTGTGGGTGCTTTCCTATCCAGTGAAATACACAGTACTGCGTTTACATGTAAAGTTTGAGTTTGAGTTCTGTGATACGCAGATGTACACATATTAGCATTTTTACCTGCGTGTAATCCAAAATCTAATATCAAGAGATCACTCAAAAATCAATTTTGGACCAAATTTCACTGCCAATCAGGGGTGCGACTTATACACGAGTAAATACGGTACTTTTTTTTATTCGAGTAAAGTTTGCAAATTATATGTAATTATTTTTAATTGATTTTTAAATTGGTTATTCTTTTCTGAAGTTGAAGCAATGCATGGACTGGCTATTTTTTAAAAATTTGCTTTATTATTAATCTCCCCTGATTAGAATGGGCCAATACTGAGATTTACAGGATGGTAGTGAGACCAGATATGTTATATGAATTGGAGACGGTGGCGAGACCAGCTTTGTTGCACTGGTCGGAAACGGTGATGAAAAGACAGGCGGTGGAGCTGGTGGTGGAGGGACGAGGGTGGAGAAGATTAGGGGCGAGTATATTAGAGGGACAGTTCATAGTTGGACAGTTTGGAGACAAAATGAGAGAAGTGAGACTGTGCTGGTTTGGACATGTCCAGAGGAGAGACGAAGAGTATATCAGCAGTATATACCGTCCCCATCACTGCTCCCCGGGTGCTGGATGTGTCTGCCCCCTGCTGGACGTCCGGTTACCTGGTCACTCTGCACAGTTCAACGGATCAGTTTAAAAAGTATCCACTTCAAATATAAATACCACTTCAATCTGATTGGAGTATTGAACTAGTAAAGATGACGAGACGTGGAAACCGTTAAATTCAGCCCATGCTTGAAGAAAGTAGGTGTACTTGTTGGGGCACTAAGAGCCCTGTGGGGGAACCGGGGGACCAGTAAGGGGGCAGGTTTTTGGAGAAACTGTGAATAGAAAGAGTCAGGCTGAAAATATTCCGTGTCTCATGTAGGAGGACGTTGCATAAGCAACACTTGTGGTAGCAGCGCTGGGAAGGCTTGGCCTGTCAGCACCTTTAATATGACGAATGGTAAAACGAGAGGAATGAGTGTGTGTGTGTGTGTGTGTGTGTGTGTGTGTGGGGGGATCATGGTTATGAAGGAAACCGTAGGACTCGAGCCAGTATCAGCAGAAGAAGAGCTTCCAGAGCGGGCGGAGCACGTGGTGGACCTGCAGTGCAGTGTTTTGTGGGTGATGTTTGTGTGTGCTGGGATGAGGAACGTGGAGAAGAGGCTTCAGGTCTTCAGCGACATCCTGGACCTGTTTAAACAGCTTCGGCCTGAGGTGCCACAGAAAGCGCTGGAGCAGGTCAAATATTTTCCAGTGGGTCACAAACATTCACTCATCGTTCTTGCCCCCGACGAGCCGTCGATTTACTTTAAAGACCAAACGAACCCCTGCTGAGAAACACGGCACAAAGCCTGACGTACGGCGCAGATATCTTGGTCAAAAACAACGGTAAGCGGTTGAAGAGAGTCAAAAACCACCGAAAACGAATGAAAAGGTTAAAGGAAGATCAAACAACTATCCAAAACAATTAAAAAGATACATGATCAAATTAACACTGATCAAACAAACAAACAAAAAAAGGATCAAAAGCAATCAAAAAGGATCAAAAAGGAAAACAGTCGGAAGTGACGGATTCTTGGGGAACACTTATATATGCCATTCAAAACAAGCAAAACCCAAAACACAAAGATCGAAGTCCCGGAACAGAATATTTTCCAGCTTTTCTAAAAAGTTCATTCGAATAAATACGGACCTGAGAGGAAGCGGTGGCCTAGTGGTGAGGGAGCCACAGGATCCGAAGATTGTGGGTTCAGTTCCCTCACCGGTAGGTTGCCCTGAGGTACCCTTGAGCTGCACAGTGTTTGTGTGCATGGGTAAAATGCAGAGGTCCAGTTTCGTTGTGGTTCCCTGTGTGCTGTGCTGTGCCGTGACCTCGCAATGACAAGAATAGTCACTTTCACTTTTTCACTTTCACAAAAAGATTCAGATCACTGATCGCGGGGTGGGACACACTTTCAAAAAAAGAAAGACAATAATAACTCATTCATCCCTGCATCAGATTAACGTCCGTAAATGACGTTGACGAACTGAAAACATGCCCAGGCTGAATGTCCACATCTTCGGGGAAATACATCAATAAACAAAATGGTCATTAAAAAATGGAGACTGAATGTGAAAAGTCTGAAAAAAAGATTTTAAAAAATGATGTTGAAATGAATACATTTTCTATCCGTGTGTAAAAGGAGCTCCGTGCTGCCCTTATTGTTGGATGTTGAGGACGGTCGATAGCTCCTGTCGCTGATCACGCATCTGTTTCCAAAGAGGACCAAACCTACAAATGTCTCAGAATTCACACAATCAAAGCGTCGCCAGCTTTAAGGGGGTCGAAGGCGAATATCTACCGTTTCTTCAGCTTTAAAGCGTGAAGCACGTTCTCTGAAAGTTTGGGTCCAGCTGATCTTGCGGAAATCCCTGCAGCAGGTTCTGAACCAGCTGTGCTGCATTTTCAGGGGCAGATCAGGACTTGAGTGATGCTCAGGTTTGCTAATTGCCCCGGAGGTGTTTGGATGTGTATCCAGGCTGCCAGAAACAACCAACCGTGCGTAACTTCACTCACATTTACAGCCGCGGGCGAATCCATCCACTGCTCGTGTCGGTAGAGGAACCCTGCCGAGCTCCCACAGTGAAGAAGATCAGAACTATAAAAGCTTGTTGTTTTTATGAGCAAGACCTTGTTTATCACTTTCGAAAAGTAAAATCAAAGACAGCGTCTCCAAATAAACCCAAAAAACATTTACATTTTTAAAATGATTTCAAAATCCATTAAAACAGACAGACATCTATCCATGAAATACTCCTCAAGGATGGTAGTGAGACCAGCTATATAATAGGGGTTGGAAAGAGTGGTGAAAAGACATGCGGTGGAGCTGGAGGAGTTCAAGAAACGGAGATTTTTGTCAGGAGGGACAAAGTTGGACAGGATTAGAAACCAGTATATTAGAGGGAGAGCACAGGCTGGGCAGAAGACAAATGAGAGAACAAATGTTTTCATGCTCCAGGATTTAAAGTGTCTAAAGATACAAGGCTCTAGATAGATGGGTTCCACTCAGCATTCAACTAATCCCCTGATCATCTGAAATCATCTGCTCCTGTTTCTTCACTGCTTCAAGTCTGAAGTTAGACGCTTTGTTCTGCTTGAAGGTTCAGACGTAGATCACTGTGTGGATTAACCAACACAGAACTATCAAACTGCTCAGGTACAGAGACTGGACTGAACATGAGAGACAACAACACTGTCCTTCAGGAAGATCTGGAGAACTGCTCAGGTACAGAGACTGGACTGAACAACACTGTCCTTCAGGAAGATCTGGAGAACTGCTCAGGTACAGAGACTGGAATGAACATGAGAGACAACAACACTGTCCTTCAGGAAGATCTGGAGAACTGCTCGTCAACATTACAGATACAAGAACATCTGGAAAACTAGACCAGTGTGTTTTAAGAAAATGAAATGTGTTTTTTAAATCCGTTCTTAATCAGAATCGCTTCAAAGCTGCATTTTTCCCCGCTTGTCGTCCAAGAGGTACATTTATTTATAAAGGATTATTATGCTGTTCAACTTTACTGTGTGTGTGTGTGTGTGTGTGTGTGTGAGAGGGAGTGTGAGTGAATGTGTGTGTGAGAGTGTATGTGTGTGAGAGAGAGAGAGAAGAGAGGGTGTGAGAGAGTGTGTGAATGTGTGTGTGTGTGTGTGTCCCAAGAGAAGCGAGAGGCAGTTCAGGGTTTACGGAAGGAGTGTGTGTTTTTAAAGCAACAGAAAGTGTAAATTGTGGAAAGTGTGCAGTGGAACACTAAGGGTGTGTGTGTGTGTGTGTGTCACTAATGAGCCATTTAAACAGCAGCTCTGGTCTAAAGCTGTGTACACTAAGTGGCCGCTTTATCAGAAACGCCTCCCTAGTGACGACGCCTCTCACCCTTGAACCAGCAGCAACACCACTAGACAGTTTCTAATAAAGTGGACGCCGAGGGGACACTGATAATGTTCAGGATCATCTCCATGGTTACCAATAACAACACAGCAGGCCCGAAATAGATAAGAGGAGGATTAGGAAGTCCCCACGGGGCAGCATGGACAAGTTCCCTTCACTCCCCTCACTGACAGTGTTACTGAGGACAGACGGACAGGAGGGCAGTGTGTGTGTGTGTGTGTGTGTGTGTGTGTGTGAGAGAGATATGTTCCTGTGGGCTGCCCTGAGCACTCTAGATACTCATCGCAGGACATAAATATAACATGCAGTTCCCTCCAAAAGTATTGGGACAGCAAGGCCAGTTCAATTGTTTTTGACGACTGAAAGAAGAAAATGAAAGATCAGATTTTCAGCGCTCATTTCCTGATTTTTACAAAATAGATCAGAATCACTTCAACACTGGACAGAAACAGGAAAACGTCCTGAAAAAGAAGGAAACCACCGGTTTACTGAGAGGCAGCAACAGAACCGGTCGGGCGAGGAGAACAACACAGGCTGATGTCAGAAAAATTGTGAAAGCAATTAAGAAACCCCCCCAAAAATAGTTTCATTTACTTTAAACTCTGTGTCCAAATACTTTTGTTCACTTGAAAAGCTGGGTGGTTGGATACAAAAGGTACTGGGTCTAATTTACCACATCTAAAGATGAATACCAGGAAAGAAGAGCTGAAAATTGCATCTAATATTAATCTTTCGATCTCACACCAAATATTTTCAGTGAAAAACCAAATGAAGGTGTTCAAACACTTTTGGAGGATTATGATTCTCGTTGCTTTCATTTAATCAACTCAATGTCCTAAAGATGAGAAAGACAGAGGAAGAGAAAATGTAAAGAAGCGAGGGGATGAAGACTTTAAACAGAAAACAAGCTTCCTGAATGAACTTCCAAGCTCACAAAACCCTCCAGAAGAAGCCTCTCCAGGGTCAGAGTTGTTTGATTGTGTAAAAGAATAAAAGCGCAGTTTTAGTGGTTGATCAGCGAGAACAGGAGGTCTGTAGCGTCCCGCACGGTGGACGGAAGACTCCGGGGGACATGTGCTCGGTGTCTTTTGATGGTGTCATCTAGAGTTTGGGGGAAGAAAACTGACGTTATTCAGGACGCATCTGTTCAACATTACTGACCGAAATTCAGCTGCTGATTGAAGGACGACAACAATGAAGCTGTTACAGCAGAACCTCAACCATACCAGCACCGTGTGTGTGTGTGTGTGTGTGTGTTTTATAATCTGCAGAAAAGGCCAAAGGAAGGCAGCAGACTTAAGTACTTCTTTTGGGACAGTTCTACTGAGTGATGGGGGAGAGGGAGGACCACCCTACACACCCAGAGAGAGAGAGGACAGTTCTACTGAGTGAGGGGGGAGAGGGAGGACCACCCTACACACCCAGAGAGAGAGGACAGTTCAACTGAGTGATGGGGGAGAGGGAGGACCACCCTACACACCCAGAGAGAGAGAGAACAGTTCTACTGAGTGAGGGGGGAGAGGGAGGACCACCCTACACACCCAGAGACAGAGAGGACAGTTCAACTGAGTGATGGGGGAGAGGGAGGACCACCCTACACACCCAGAGACAGAGAGGACAGTTCTACTGAGTGATGGGGGAGAGGGAGGACCACCCTACACACCCAGAGAGAGAGAGAGGACAGTTCTACTGAGTGATGGGGGAGAGGGAGGACCACCCTACACTCCCAGAGAGAGAGAGAGGACAGTTCAACTGAGTGATGGGGGAGAGGGAGGACCACACTACACTCCCAGAGAGAGAGAGGACAGTTCAACTGAGTGATGGGGGAGAGGGAGGACCACCCTACACTCCCAGAGAGAGAGAGAGGACAGTTCAACTGAGTGATGGGGGAGAGGGAGGACCACCCTGCACACCCAGAGACAGAGAGGACAGTTATACTGAGTGATGGGGGAGAGGGAGGACCACTGTACCACGAGAGGGAGGACAGTTCTACTGAATAGGAGTTCGTGGTCATTAAGTTGGATAAGTCAAAAATACAAAACCCTTTCAGGAATTAAACAGGTGGTTACTGTGTTTAAGACTGAAATATGCAAATGACCTCTGTTCAAATTGGCTGCTTGGCTCTTTATACCATCAGAATAAAATAGGCGGAGCTGAGACAGATGTAGTCGAGCAGGTAAACACAGGGGAAATATATCATTTTTTTTAAGCCATCAAAAGATACTTTTTTTTTTTCACGATTAAATAAACAAACACAAAATGAACCACGGGGGGAGAAAAAGGGGCCACAGAACAAGCGTCAATACCTTCATTCAGACGCCATTTTTACAGTTTGGAAAAACATGCGCCTTAGTTCTGCTGGCCCGTTTCGGCCCGGCACCCATTCGGATTTATTGATATTTTGAGGCAGAGCTTTTTCCGTAATCGGAGTGACTCAATCGGCCCGAGAGCACAATGGGCCCAACAGTCGAGGGCTGGCAGTGTTTAGGTCTGACTCAAACAGTCTGGAGTCAGAATAGACGTGTTCTTTGTTCTCCGTGAGCTTAAGGGACGCTCTCTCGTTCTCGCCGGACCTCCACCGGTTTAGGACACGTCCAGATTTCCGGCTCCGGTGTTGATTGGGAGCAGTTTATCCTCAAACTCCATCAGAGAACTTTTCTCCATTCATTCATTTCCACAGACTCTGAGAATCAGCAGCACTCGTCTGCCTCCGGGACACTCCTTCTGTCTCACACAGGGCAACTGCTGCCCCATAACATGTGCTGTTCAACCGACCGAGAACCGATTCAGTACTGAAGTGTGTTCTGAAATGCTTGGACCATCTTAACAAACCTAATCTGCCGTCTCCAGACCATCACCCAAGGTTCAAATGGAGAAACCGATCAAGAACGTAAGAAGAAAAAAAACAAAACAAAACAAAAAAAAAAAAACACACACACACACACACAACACTGAATGTCCTTTTTCACCAACAGGGAATCGCTTCTTTGATCGGTTCTATTCACGAATCCTTGAGCCTTGGTGCCATTCGGAAAACCAGCCCACATTCCCACAATTTTGGAGGAACCACTGTAATCAAGGAACTGGAATCAACAAAGTAGAGGCAACAGACGACCACTAATGTCTCGTTCACCACTGGAAAAGCAACAAAAATTGGGTTCCACCCGAGAACCTTTTTCTGTGGTTGCAAATCAATTGGTATTCGGTCGAAGAGCTTAGAACGGTTTAAAAACTCAAAAACTCGGTAGCCAAACCAGAACGAAGCCGTTTCCCTGTTGTTGGAAAACGGCTTCAAGGGGAAACAAGACTCAAAAAGACTCCTGCAAAGCACAAGGAAAAGCCCATGACCAGAACCAAGACTCCAAATGAGAACCCCATAAAGAACTTAAAAAAAAAAAAAAAAAAAAAAGAACGACTAAGAACCAAGGTTCAAAATGAAAACTACTCAAGATCCGGAGGAGAAACCACTGAAAAAGAACCAGGACTGAAATATAGAAACTCATCAAGAGCTCAATGAAGAACATCTTCACAGCAGTGTTCATCATCGGTACCTCACTGATACAATCAGACCCTCACAGCAATGTTCATCATCAGTACCTCACTGATACAATCAGACCCTCACAGCAATGTTCATCATCAGTACCTCACTAATGCTGCAATCATTTAAAAGTGTTTCAAATTTTAAGATAAGAAATTAAATAAACTCAGGCATCTAAGAAAGTAAGGTTTTTGTGTTGTATTGAAGGACTTGTCAAATTCTATGTTTTGGTTGATTTTCCATTTCAAAATGATCACAATGTATTAATTAAAATTAAACTAATTAAAATTAAAAAAATAAAAAATAAAAAATCCAACCAAATGCTGGCTGTGCAAAAGCTAAAGCAGACCCTCCATATTTCTATCGAAGGATATTTACACTGGGAGTAGAAATATCAGGGAACGTTTTGAGGATTAATTTGAATCTGGAACAAATCCGGAGTGAACAGTCCATCCAGAACATTAAACTGTGAAACCAGAATGTTCTTGAAAGACGTTTTCCTGAAACACTGTTTCAAGAAAGTGTCTCTAAAAACTGGTAGGTTTGGGATTTTCAGTCCATCTTCAACCCGAAAAGGTTCAACCAGCTCATCTTTATTAACACCAGTCCGTACCAGTACACCACCTCCACCTTACTGGTGTCTGAGTGGAAGTGCAGCTCTGTCCCAGTACTGATCCAGACACGGGACCATCCATCTGGTCCATCAAGAATCCCTCTCATCTCCATCAAACCTGAAGAATCTGTCTGGAGATGTTTCTTGGTCCAGATGTTTCAGCTGATGTGTCTTCTTCAGAGGTGGTGGGTTTCAGTCTTCCTGACACTGAACACCTTGTTCTCCTGGACACTCCAGGTAGGTTCAGTTCTGGAGTATGACGGCACTGGAGGATCATGGGTTCCTGGTAGCTTCACATTTTGATACTTCTCAAATCTTCAGCAGTTCATTTGTGTTTTGTTCTCAACATGATTCTTGCGACTCTGTGGACCGTTTGCAAAAAAACGTTTGACGGTTCTGAGATCGCGTCCTGAGATCTTAGACATTTCCAGAGTTGCATCTGAAAGACTTTCTGACTTTTCAGAGTCAGTTCTCTCTCTTTATTGATCCGTTCTGTCTAAGGAGAAAAAGAAGCTACTAATAATTCTGCACACCTTGATATCAGTTGTTGATCTGCTTAGGCCACGCCCCCATCCAACTCCAAGCTGTATGAACCTGAATGCTGAAATCCAATCCAGCTTGGAGTTGGATTATCTGCAGAAAGAGGATGATTTAGATGAATGTTTTGTAGTTGGAAACACACAGCTGTGTATTAATGACTGTATTAACGAGCCGGTAACGTTTCTCTACGTTTGTGACGAGCGACGCTCTCACTGCATGTAGTGAATACAGATCTGCACCGTCAGCTCGGACATCACGGGTGGGGTTTGGGGTTTTGTTACACAAGCGTGAACCTCCTCCTTTTCCAGGAAAACATAAAAACGCTCGAGCAGTGGCTGATAAAGACGAAAGCAGCTGCTCAGCCGAAGCTGCGGCACTAATTTTACTCAGAGAGAAAAGCTGGGTCACTGTGAAGCGCCCGAGAGAGAGGGCATCTTCAAAAAATACTAAACAAAAAAATCGAATTTACTCAAACATGTGAAACGATGAGGCGCCAGACGTGTGGAACGACTTCATCAGACATTAAATAAAATACGGTTTTAAAAAAAGAGAGCCAGCAAACCACTGGACAACATCTGCACGACCTTTTATTTTTATTGTTTTATTTATTTATTTATTATTCTTTTTTTAAGCATCGCTTAATTCTCTTATAAATCATTTTATATTTTGACTAATTTAATTGGTTTACATGCTGATAAGGAGGATTACGACGGATTCAAATTTTATTTTAATTTCTTGTTTCCTTTTTTGGTCATTTTTTTGTTATTGTGTTAAAACATTAGCATTTTTTATTTATGAATTATAAACAGCTTTTAAGAGAAAGTAACAGTTAAACTTAATCCGGACTAATGTTATTCTAAAAGCCAATAAAAATGATTCAACATGCAGCACATATATTGCATGTATTGACTCAAATATAAAATTAAAAAACGTGTGTAGCTCTTTATATACGTTTATGCAATTCTTAAAGAAAAAAAATGTAACTTTTTATTTATTATATACAGCTCGACTTTTAAGAAAACCTCAAATAAGAAATGTAAAAACGCAGTATATAAATTGGATACATCCTTTAAACTATTATTAAAAATTATATAAAAATAGATTAGACCTAAAAATTCTCTATTTATCATTCTGATCGTAATCAACAAACGAATATTTTAATTTATAATGTAGAACCAGTTCATTTCAACATTAATCATTTCTTAAATGTGTTCATAACAATTATTTATTTTAGACTTTTACTTTTTTTCCCCATTTTAAGTCATTTTTTCAGTGTATTCATGCATTTAGAAATGTAAATATTTATGATATAATTAAATGTATTGGTGGTATTTTTAAGTTCTCTCTGACACAGTGATTTTGATTCTATATTTTGACTGCATAAATGCCTGACCAGGCTGAGGTCATTGCTTTTCTGCCAACCAGAGTCAGGTCAACAGCGATGACCAAAACTTGAAAGTGGACGAATTTTTGGTGTTACCCTGACAACAGATTTCAGTCCAAAACAAGGCTGCCTCACGTGAGGACTCTGAGAGACGTGGGCAGCCGTCGGTACATGATGTTCGGGAGGGTGCGCGTCTGCAGGGGCTTCAGGAGAGATAAGGACGCCTCTCTGTCACAGTGATGTCAGCGAGGACAGGCCGGAGCCCAGGCAGCAGCAGCGGCAGCAGCTGTGTCCACCGCCTTTAATCCCGTTAGGGACGATTAAGACCTTCACAGGCGCTCAAGCCTCTTTCGGGCCGAGAGCAAATTATTTAACCGTTTCGTGGTGGAGTGGAGGACCAGGAAACGACGCTGCCTGCCTGAGACACAGATACAAAACCGGCCGCTTGGTGACCATGAAGACGTTCGACGTTCAGGTACAGGAGGTGGCGTGTCCTCGCTGGCCGAGGGAGAAAGACCGCGGCCAGGTGGCCTCAGATCGCCGCACCTGTCGGATCAAGCCGAGGGCAGAGTTTAGGCGTCTGCTGAGCCACTGGGTCACCCGGTCAGCGGCATTTCCCTTTTCCTGTAAGGTTGAGTGTGTGCAAAAGAAACAAAACAATCGTCCTTTCGCTCGGAGCCTCAGAGATCCAGCAACCAAAAAAGAGAGAATCTGATTCTGCAAGAAAGTTCACAGAACCGTCTGTGGCGTCGCACAAAGTACAGCAAAGAAAAGCAGGTCATGTGACCACAACACTACTAGGAACATCCCACTCAATCAGAGAGCGAGAAGACAGTGGTGGGGGAGAGGGAGGACAATCCCACCAATGCAGAGAGAAGGCAACTTTAGTGAGTGATGGGGAGAGGGAGGACCACCAGCTCAAAGAGAGGGGACAGTTCTACTGAGTGATGGGGGAGAGGGAGGACCGCCCTACACACCCAGAGAGAGAGGACAGTTATACTGAGTGATGGGGGAGAGGGAGGACCACCAGCCCAAAGAGAGAGGACCGTTATACTGAGTGATGGGGGAGAGGGAGGACCGCCCTACACAACCAGAGAGAGAGGGGACAGTTCTACTGAGTGATGGGGGAGAGGGAGGACCGCCCTACACACCCAGAGAGAGAGAGAGAGAGAGAGGACAGTTCTACTGAGTGATGGGGGAGAGGGAGGACCACCCTACCCAATCAGAGAAAGAGAGGACAGTTAAACTGAGCGATGGGGGAGAGGAAGGACCACTGTCCCCCGAGAGAGAATTTGGACAGCCACTTCAGTTTTACCTGCCGGTTATTTCTCGAACACCACAAGGCTGGGAGGGTGAAGCTCTATTAAACAAGCTTAACCCCAGTGTTTACTCTGCTCCTGGACACACGTGAGGTCATGTGAAAACACCGTCTCAGGTAGCTAATCTTGTGCTTCCTGAAAACAAATCCTCCTCCATTCTTTCAAAAGCCTCGTCCAAAAAAATGAGTCTCAAATAACGTATCTAAGCACACCCAGTGACCAATAAAACATCCTGCCCTTCGAGAGAAATGCATGTCAATATTTAATGCTGCTTTAAGGCCAGATGCAAATCTTCTGCTTCTACCTTGAGCTAGCTGGTCATACAACATGTCCTCTTGACATGAAGGATGGTTTTCTTCTCCTTCAACCTGCATGAAGTTCATCCAAGAACTCTGGGCCTGAAAAAAAAAAACTGGTAGCACTACAGTGATGTAAATACTCCGGGTAGACAGTGCAGGGCAATGTGCAGTGTAGAAGAGAGGTGAAGAGAGTGTAGGCAGGTTGGAACGGGTGGAGAACAGTGACAGGAGTGATCTGCGACAGAAGGGGACCAGCAAGAGCGAAAGGGAAGGTTTACAGAACAGTAGTGAGTCATTTACGGCATTTAGCGGACGCTCTTCTCAAGAGCGACTTCCAAATCCCAATTACAGGCACAGTCACCCTGAAGCAACTAAGGGTTAAGGGTCTTGCTCAGGAACCCAACCCAGACCAACTATGCTATATGGGTTGGAGAAAGTAGTGAGACCAGTTATGTTATACGGGTTGGAGACAGTGGTGAAAAGACAGGTGGTGCAGCTAGAGGTGTCAAAGATGCTTTTAAAGATTAAAGATGCTGAGATTTTTGTCTGGAGGGACAAAGATAAGACAGGATTGGAATCAGTTTATTAGAGGAACGGCTCAGGTTGGATGGTTTGGAGACAAAGTGAGAGAAGTGAGACTGCGTTTGTTTGGACATGTCCAGAGGAGAGCAGCATATCAGGAGAAGGATGCGGAGGATGGAGTTGCCAGGTAAGAGGAGAAGAGGAAGGACAAAGAGGAGGTTTATGAATGTGGTGACAGTGGACATGCAAACAGTTGGTGTGAAAGAGGAAGAAGATGCAGGAGGACAGGAAGACATGGAGACAGAAGATCCATGTGGAGCCCCCAAAAAAATACGAAGAAGAAGAAAAAGAAGAGGAGGAGGATTTGGCTAACTGTGGAAACCTAGCTAAAGTGGGTGAACTAGATTACGAAAAAGATTAAACCAGGCTAAAAGACAAATTCTGTCCTAAGATGGAATTGGACCGGGACACCTGGCGGCCCCCATCCTTCGTGCCTCCACCTCAAGAACGACTGGATCTGCACTGTTTTCCAGGTAATTACTGACTAACAGGCCTCATCATGTAATAAGCCTGGGAATTGGAAGGATTTAACTAAGCTTAGCACTCTCGCTAATCTCCAGTACGCTGAAGTGGACGTGGTGAAGTCAAAGGCAGGGAAAGATTAGCAAATTAGCAAGTTGACTGCTGAGGGACGCTCCTTGCCGGCCGTCCTCCGAAGGCCACCAGGACCCCTGCAGCTGATCCAGAATGCAGCTCTTTAAGACAGCCAAACTTTCCCGTCAACGATTTCCTGGTGGCCGCAATATTGAATTTACAACCTTTTCCTGCTTCTTCAATCACTCTTCCTCGTTCCTGACTAGACCTACCGTTTCTCAAAAACCGCCAAGATTCTTAAGTGGTGAAATGAACTTCCTCCCAACCCCCAATCAGCACCTACACCTTAAACTAACACAGCCTAAATTAGAAGAACAGATCATGTCTTCTTTGTGTAAAGTCAGAAGTTTAGTTGCAGTTCTTAATTCAGGTCTAGATGTTCCTACAGCGAGGAAAAGGTTTCCTTTGGAGACAACGGTCAAAATGTAAATAAAGATACAAGTCCTATATGATTCCTGCTGAGTGGAGGCAACGGAGAAGCAGCTTCCCAAGCGTCCACATTCAGTCCAATAAAACAATTCCCCCAATTTAACCTGTTCAGATTTGTTCAAGATTCTGGACTAAAACTGAACCCGTTCATGTTGGAGGGACAAGAAGAAAAGCGATTTAGTCTAAAAAGGACTATTTTACCCTCATCACCGTCCCACAGAGACGCTCAGAGACATGTGGAGCTTCACTGGTGGGTTTGGAGAGGAAATAGAATGGCATGATGTGAAAGCACTGTGACTTTAATGCCTGAGATCAGTGGTCTGGAGTGAAAAAGGTTTACGTGAAAGATCAATATGGGAGGTGTGGACGGATCCCTTCTTCTTTTTAGTCAAGTGGGTGGACGTCACCAAAGAACAAAGGAATCAAATGAAGGTACATTCGTTTTGTTTTACGTTCATCGAGCACCACTTTAACAGGATGGCTTTAAAAAAATTCAGCAGTGTTTCGGTCAGATATCACCTGATGATGTTATCCAGAAACTGTAGAAAAGTCTCCACGTCATTGAGTAAACATCAGGTTTGGACACACTTTCCAGACTTTTGGGCTGAAACGAGCTCTCAAGTTAGCTAAACAGAGACCAAAACATGGCTTTGGACACTTTCAGAAGTAGATTTTGGTGTGAAGTGTGTGGAATATAGTGCATTTAAGTGTGAAGTTTAGTGGAAATGGTGGATTGAGGTGTGAAATGTCTTGGATTTGGATGTGAAGCATAGTAGATATAGTGGATTTTAGTGTAAAACACTAGATCTGGTGTGAAGAATAGTGAACTTAAAGAATTTTGGTGTGACGTATAGTAGATATAGTGAATTAAAGTGTGACATTTAGTAGAAATTGTGGATTTAGATGTGAAATATAGTGGCTGTTGGAGTGAGGTAGAGTGAATATGTTTGTATTTTGGAGTGAGGTACAGTGGTGGTGAATGGAACCAGACATCTGAAGCTCATTCATAGGTTGTGAAGACGCTGCCAGGTGTCTGTTTTAGTCTGGAGACTTTTCTGGCCCTTCATGGTGGAATCATCACCATCCTGTAGGCACACCAAGATGACCTGTGGAGCATGGTGACGTCTGGTTCCGTTCACCACCACTGTAGAGAAACCCGGACTTGTCCTCTGGTGTCGAGAAGTCGTTGGTGAAGTCTAGGCTTCTGTAAAACTGGGTTCTTCTCCCCAGGAGCCAGGTCCCACCTGTAACTCACACCAGGCGACCTCCACGGTGGTCTCCGTGTCCAGGCCTTTGTAGACGGTCTTGAAGGACCCCCGGCCGATCTCCACGTTGAATTTGAGGTAGCGTCCATCAGGCGAGGTGGCCACGGCTTTGGTCTCCACATCCTCCTTCTCGTCCTGCTCGTACCTGCTCACTGCCCGGGAGCCGGTTTTGTCTGGTTTGGCCACCTCGGGGTCCGAGTCAGAGCTGGGCTCGTGGCCCGAGACCCTCCAGGAACCTGCAGGGACTGAAGGAGGGCTCTGAGGGACAGGTGTCTCTGGGCTGGACACTGGGGAGTCCTCCTTCACTCCTTCTGTCCTACCCTTGGACAGGACATTCTCAGCAGACCAGGATGGCCCTTTGGACAGCGTCCCACTGAAGAACTGAGGCTCAGGGTCCACGCTCAGCTTGTGGAGGACGTAGGAGTTCCTCCTGATGGACATCCTTTCTACACACTCGGCGTCCAAATCCGCAGAGAGGCCCGGGAAGCCGAGCCCGGACAGCTCCACCTGGGCCCGGGACATGTTGGGAAGGAGTCAGGGGGAGTTGAGCTGCACCACCAGGACCAACGGTGTCCCACTGCTCAGTCCACTGTCTTCTGAGCTGCTGGACTTTTGAGGGACATCTTTGTGAGTCCCTGGAGCAAAGCTGAAGACAGAAACACGACATGAACAAGCTCTGTCTGTCAAACACGTCCTCAAGGACGTAATTTTAACAAAAACCCCAACCCGACACGAACTCTCCGTTCCACCTTAAACGGTGCAGCAGTTCTGAACGGGCGGCCGTCCCGTCGCCAGAGTGCAACAGCAGCAATATTTAAGGTGGAACGGAAAGCGCGAATAATGAGCTGCAGCCCACTTGGGCTCCTTCAAAGTTTCACGTTCGCAACCACTAACCTTATATTTCTGTCAGAAACGGTGAGAAAACAGCGAGTTGACGCGCAGTTTGAGCAGCAGAAGACACTTTTCTCTCGGCTCGCCGCGCGCTCTGCTCCGCGGGGATGAAGGGACTCCGCGAGGCGCCTGCAGACTCCTCCCCCCCACCTGAGGAGCCCGAGTCACTATGGCGAACCGAGTCCTTAAGATTCGAATCTGTTTGCATAGAATTATATATATATATATATATATATTAAATTATAGAATATATAATATATATGGTGGGGACGATACCTTGAGGGTACCTCAGGGCAACCTACTGGTCTGGGACACGAACCCACAACCTCCCCAACTTGGGGACTCGTCCCTATACATTAGATCACCGCTGCCTGCCATATAATGTTAGTTGAATGTGCTTGTGTGTCAAAATTCTGGAGTTTGATGTGAAAAATCTCCACAAAGTTTCACATCAAAACTTCAGTAAATCACTCAAACGAACCGATTCGATCGATGAATCAAAAGGAGCCGATTCAAACGAACGATTCCTTCACGAGTCACTGTCCGGCTAGCGGATTTAGCTCATTCTCCAACTTTGTCATTTTGTAATATCTTTTAAAATGTGTTTTAGTTCTAGAATTCCTTGAGAACAAATAAACTGTGCGTTTGTGTTGTATATATTTCATGTCCCGAGGCGGGAATGTGTCCCCAGTGTTGGTGAACGGAACCAGACGTCTGAACGTCCCTCAGACATGAAAGACCGGAGCTTGGAGAAGCTTTTGGACTAAAACTGAACCTGTTCAAGGTGGAGGGCTACCCGCAGGGTGTAGTCAGACAAAATAGTCCCCAAACGGATTGAGTTCAGAATGTGTCTCATCACTGTCTCAGTGTCACTCAAGACAAGTGGAGCTTCAGTGATGAGAATAAAGCCCGTCTGGTTCCTTTCACTGTGAAGAAAACTGAACCCTTTCACACCAGACCCACCACGAAAAATCAGTGGAGATAGAAAGCAAAATAAATCTCGGACAGGACGTTCTTGGCAGACCAGCATGGCGTCTTGGACAGCATCCCACACTCAGTGGAGGACGTAGGAGTTTCTCCTGGTGGACATCCTGTTCGTACACTCGGCATCCAAAACTGCAGGGAGGCCTAAAAAACCAAGCCTGGACAGCTCCACCTGGGCCCGGGACATGTTGGGAAGGAGTCAGGGGAAGGGGGACTGAGCTGCACCACATCCTTCAACTGATTCTTTCAGCTGGTCTCCAGAGCTGCGGGGTGACGCAATGTCCCCATCATTAAAACTGTCCCACCTCATATACTGGGCCTTTAGTGTGAGGTGGCAGGCTGTGAAGTGTGCAAGTCGTCTGGCAGAAAGAACCGCTTTTCAAGAGCAGTTTACTTTGTTGATACATGTCTGTAAAAAAAATAAAATTTACATGGACAGACTGCGTCACTCCGTAGTCAAAGACTTGCCCCAGAAAAAGGACTTGACTTGTTCTAAGGGTGTTTGGTTCTACAAAAGTCCAGGACTTGTCAGCTAACCATTATGACTTCTTAATCTTTTTCATCTTTTGGCTGCTGGTCTCCACAGTAGATTGTTCATCTCAGTGTCTTCTTGTCTTCTGCATCCTCCTTTTTCATGCTGACCACCTGTATGTCCCTCCTCACCACCTCCATAAACCTCTTCTCCTCTTGCCTGGCAGCTCTGTCCTCAATATCCTTCTCCTGATATATTCCTCATCTCTCCTCTGGACATGTCCAAACCAACTCATTCTCACTTGGTCTCAAAATGGTCCAACCTGAGCTGTCCCTGTAATACTTCTCTCTAATCCTGTCCTTCCTTGTCCCTCCCATTGTAAATATCAGCATCTTTAACTCTTTAACACGTCTAGCTCCACCGCCTGAATTTTCTTTAGTGCTGCCATCTCCAGTCCGTTACCTTGCTGGTCTCACTACAACCTTCAACCCAAATAACATTGCAGGTCTCACTACCATTCTGTAAATCTTCCCTATCACCCTTGCTGGTCACCATAATAATAACTCACCTGTTCATGTTTGGGTCCACATCCAAAGTGAAACGTGGTGGCAGCTTCATGATCTAGTGCCGCTTCTCTGCAGATGATGCATCACATGGCATCAAAAAGAAAAATAAATAAAAGGACAAAAAAAAGATTTTACCGTCTTTAAAAAAGACCATTCAACAAGGCAGCATCCAGATATAGAAAGTAAAAAACCTTTTAAGGACAGATTTTTTCTGGCAAAATCTGTCCTTCCTCTTCCTTCCATCCTTAAAACAGACTCCTTACATTAGTTTGAACATCTGAGTAGATCCTCCATTATCTTTATTCTCCATCTCCTTCCCACCATCCAGACCGTCTCAGACTAAATGGACACAAACACAGAAGAGACGTCCCTCTGTGTGTCCATCGGTGCAGGACAGAGTGAAGGAGAGTGAGAGAGAGGACAGGGAGAGTGGACGGTGGAGTTCAGGGTGTGTGGAGTGTGTGTCCGTGATGGAGAACTAGTAGAGACGGTGATGAAAGTGAAGCGGTGAAGTTCATGTGGATTATTTTCAGTAGATTGTTTTTATTGGAGTTGAAGTTCGAGGCTTTAATAGTCTTTAATTCTGTTAATATGAAGTGAGATTCAGTTCACTTTCAGCACAGACAGACGCTCCAGACGTCCTTCAGAGGAGACATGTCTCACTTTACACTCTCAGTACACTCCTGTACTTTTACTTTACACTCTCAGTACATTCCTGTACTTTTTACTTTATACTCTCAGTACATTCCTGTACTTTTACTTTACACTCTCTGTACATTCCTGTACTTTTTACTTTATACTCTCAGTACATTCCTCTACTTTTTACTTTCCTCGAACACACAATCGGAAGAACTCAAGTGCTGCATGAACTCCTAAATCTAGCAGATTTAAATGTACTATTTCCTG
Source organism: Hepsetus odoe (assembly GCA_017165825.1). NCBI lineage: Eukaryota > Metazoa > Chordata > Actinopteri > Characiformes > Hepsetidae > Hepsetus > Hepsetus odoe. Next base: position 22,248,144 of record CM029378.1, read on the forward strand.
GTGAAATTATGTTTAAATGGATTGTTTGTACTGTAAACATGTATATAATTAACGAGTTGCCTCAGTACAGATGTATCTCTCTATAAACAGGCTGTATTGCTTTCATTGGAGCTCTTTCGGTTTTCCAGGACAGATAAACTGCAGGATCTGTAATGACAAACACTATTAGCCCATTCTCTACGGACAGATACCAGAGACGCGTCCCACAACCCCCCCTTCATTTTCTCTCCATTCGTTTTCTCCCCAATGTCAAACCCTTTTTCTTCCCATATGATCCTTAATAAGGAGAGTGACTTCAGCAGCGTTTAAAGCAGCCACTGAGTTTTAAGAAGCGTGAAATGGGATTAGAAAGCTGGGGGGTTGGGAGGGTCATGCTCAGGGTGTGAAACTGAATTAGGCAGAAACAAAAGCCACATTGAGGGATCCTATATTTATTAACCTTTTGAGTAAAACGGCCTCAAATGAGACGTTAGGCCTAAATGGCACCACGCAGTTCGAGTTAAAATTAAAGGACGCTGACGCGAATGTGACACCTACAGGGGTGCCTTCAGGTCCAAAATGATATTTCAGAATTAATTCATGCACATTTTCATATTTGTTTTTCAAATTACAAAAAAAAAAAAAAGGCATCTGAGCCTTGAATACGTACACTAGGATCATCAGATCAATCAGTATATTGAAAGTTGATGTATAATTAAAAGAGCTAAAATTTTTATCCATATATGATTAATCTGGTTTGATGGGTGGTAACCATGGTTACTGGAGCACCGTAATACACTATCATTGTAAAATTGGGTGCCGGTTCAGAAAACGAGTTCCAGATTGACGAAATATTCCTCAACACTAAACCAACTGCAGGTTGAAGTTGTTCAAAATTATGCTGATGGTCTCCAACCTGTATAACATAGCTGGTCTCACTACTGTCTCCAACCTGTATAACATAGCTGGACTCACTACTGTCCTGTAAACCCTTCCTTTCACTCTGGTCTCTTTCACAGATCACTCCGGTCACTCTCAAGTGAAGTGAAAGTGACAACCCAACGAAATTGGACCTCTGCATTTCACCCATGCACTCAAACACCGTGCAGCAGTGGGCAGCTATTGGGGAGCAGTGACAGGGATGGTACCTTGCTCAATGGTACCTGAGGGCAATCGACCCGTGAGGGAATCGAACCCACAATCTTCCGATGCGGGGGCAACTCACTCACCACTAAACCACCGCTGCTCCAAATGATCCTTATTATCCACAATTCAAATCAGCCCAGTCAGTGAAGAATGAACGCCTTGGCTTTTCATGCCATGAGGATAAAACAGGATGGTCTCCTCACAAAACAAGCACCATTAATATGAAAATAGGCCCTGAATTCAGGTTGGAAATGGTATTTACCAGCTGTGACCTACTTTAATCCACAGTCCGCGGCAAATGCGGTTTGATTTACGCTTTCAGAACCATGCAAATTCAGTTTCTATCAAGTGTCCAGCGTCAGACACAGAGGCGGGCTCAGCTAATTGAGGACGTTTGGGGTAAATCTGATTTTGTACAAGAATACTTTCTAAAAAGGCCTCACAAAATAAACACTGGAGCCATTAGCCGCATCCTTGCAGAGTCTGGGTAAGACTATTTAGGCCGATTCTCACGTTGGACTCGGGGTAAAATAAATTTAGGGAGGGAAATGCCACAAGCGCAATGTCTGTGCTCGCTGAGAAAACAAACCCCACAAATACAGAAATAGGTTTGATATAAATAAGGTTTCATAAGGGACGAGTGTGTGAGTGCTCTTTCCCAGCAGCTCAAATTTGGGAAGTCGCTTTACACCCAAAGTATCCCGTGTATTTTGGTCGAAACTGGGTCACCTCAGGTGTGCAGCTGGATGAGGGATGATGGGTTGAACCCTTTCTGAACAGAAGCATCGAAAGGCCACCAGAAGAGGGCGACACTACAACGCTCTGACAATACCTAAGACCCCACTGCCTTTTTCTGGTGTGTCCCCCACCAAAAAAAAAAAAAAGATTTTGATTGGAGACTTTCCTGGAGACTTTGATTCATTTTGTAACACTAACCAAAAGCAATCTCACATCCAATCCCAGAGCTCACTGGCAACTTTCAGCAACTCAGACGGCAGACGACAACGATTTTGAGGACAGAATGAATAAATTGCACCCGCTCTTGTGAACCAAACTGGACCCTTGTTAAAATAAAAAAATGAACAAATATCCCAGTTCCACCATCATCTGCTTAGAGCTCCTCTCTCAGCTAATCAAAATCCCTCCAGCGGGACCCACTCGGGTCATTTTATCCTTCCGCCACTAAATCCAGGCCTAATTTTTCAAGCATTTCCAGCCTTTCATCAGGACATGGTTGGTGTCCATCAAAAAAAAAAAAAAAAAAAATCACAGTGATGCAAGTTTTTAGGATCGTTTGTGGGCCAAAGGGAAACTTGGACCAGTGAAAAAAACCTTCTCAGAAGGAAAATGAAGGGTGGGAAACCAGTCTGAACTGTTTACGGATCTTCTGACTCACCTCTAAAGCAAATCGAACAGACCAAACTGTAAACCACATGGATGTGAAGGCTGGTCAGAAGATGAAGTAGCTCCTCCTACTTTTCAGGGTAATGATCTAAACCAAATCAGCTTCAAGGTGGTAGATTTACAGCTGAACTGGGCAGCTCTGGAAGTGAACTGGTCATGTCGTTTGAAACCTTGATCATGAATGGCTCTAGGAAAGCAGTTTTTTTTTTTTTTTTTTTAAAAACACACATGATCCATATTTTCTTCTACATCTCTGGGTCATCTACGGATTGAGAACCACTGCTCTCTTTGAATTTTCTAAGAATGTCCCTGCGGAGTCGTTCACGACTGAGTAAAACCTCTGCTCTATGAAATCTTCCACTCCTTCAAATGATCTGGGATCAGAGAGAAATGAAAAGCTCTCTGCTTTATTAAACAGTATCACACTGGTAGAAAAGGTGGTGGGAGACAGACGGAGACCAGAAGAGTAGGTTAATGCTACTGAGTTTCAGCAAAGTGGTGCTGCCGGCACGTTTACAGCAGAACGCTAGGTTCCTCTCTTCAGGTGTCTTTTTGCGAGGAAGCATTAGAAGGTTCCCGAAAGGTTCTTTCGGGATTACGTAGTAGCACGTGGAGGAGATCTTCAAGTAGAGTCAGATGGAAAGGAACCAAATCAAAACTTACATCAAATGGATCGGACGTGGAGAATTTGCTTTGTTTTTTCCTGATAGGAGACAGCAGTCGACCGACCGTTCAGTCATTGGTCATGTTTTGCAAAACTCACTGAACAGACTTAAGTTCACTGAAGTCAGCTTAAGTCAGTTGGTCAGGTGTAAAAGCACCGACTCTGAACAGTTCCAACAAGGAAAGTGTGTTTTGGGGGTTTACCCACATAATATTGACTTAAATCACATTGATTAAAGGAAAGGGTTTCTTTTTTGACGCTAATCTCCATCTTCTGTATCTGCAGCTGGACAATTTCCCAGCACTTGGAAACCGTTGACTCAAAGCACACTTATCAGATTAATGCAATGTAAAATGTTTCAGCATCTGCCCGTTGGCTGTGCTTCGAGTCAGCGAGTCTCTAAAGTACGAGGAAACAGACTGAAATCCAATGCCGTTCCACAGCAGACGGAGTTTACGGAGTTTTCCTTTAAGTAATGGAGTGCTATGAGACTAGTGCTTGGATTTTCCGGTCACAGCTTCGCACCGGAACACATTGATTGGTCAGATCCAGTGCTGAAAATCCCTCTAAATCCAGTGCTGCGACAGGAAAACCAGCCCCTAGAGCCCATCCGAGAGTTGAACCCACTAGATTAGAAAGAAAATAATAATAATCAGGAGCCCAGTGACCCCGCTTTCCCAAAGTCTGTATCTGAAGAGCGCGATTCAGAAGAACTTGACTCCTTTTCCATCGTCCAGCGTGATGATTTCTGCTTTGCCTTCCGCCTGCAGCGCCTGCAGCGAGCGCAGCAGCATCCAGTCCTCCAGCCCATGGAACTCTGGGAAATGAAGTGATAAGAAGTTCACAGATGTTCTCTTTATGCAGCGTCACTCATTTTACCAGTCAATCTGAACCACTTCTCCTAATCCTGGAGCCTGCACAGGTCACCAGTCCATCACAGGAAACACAGCCACAACAAAGGCGGTCTGGGGCTCGGAACCGGATTCTGTAAAGCTGCTTTGTGACAACAACAGTTGTCAAAAGCGCTTTATAAATAAGGTTGACTTGACTATTCAGTGTCTCCAATCCATCGGATGCTCATGTCTTTGGAGTAATAAGCTCGCAGACGCAGACTTTCTATACAGAAGTAGTGCACTCATCCCAAATTTCGTACTTTAGTCTTACAGAAGTTCAGTTCGGACCAAAACTCAGTTAAAAGAAAAATCATTTTGCTTCACAGAAAGTGCACAGAGCACCAACGTCTTTAGGGAGAAGCAACTTTTGGGTCAAAATGAGAACGGTACCTTCTTTTTCTGTGTCGTCTCCGTTAGCAAGTTCATAAAGTGTAAACACTGAGTTGACCATGCCATTTTTAGAGACCTAGGAAAAAGAAAAAAAAAAAAAAAAAAAAGAAGAAAAGAAAAGAAAAATAAATGACATGGGTCTAGCCATTTCTCACGCTCAGCTCTTTCTCACTATCCTCAGAAATGCCGCAGGCCACCCATCACAGAAAATACATTGATGACTCAGCAATCAGAAAATACATTGATGATACAGCGAGTCATTTTCAAAGAACCTTTTTTTTTTTGTAAGGTGATTCTGGTGTTGTACAGGGAGACAGGGGCACATAAACTGTGAATGTGTTTAAAACAAAAGATTATAAAAGCTGTAATAAATTCATCTATAGATACAAAATATGCTTAAATCAAGTTTCAGCTTATCCTCTTTGTGGTTACGCATCAACCATTTCCATAGCGACTGACCAAGTTTCTCGAGATAAAAGACCTTTAACAGTCTAAGATCTAAACACAAGATCTGCATTTTGGACAGAGGGACATTTCCCAAGCACCCCGGTGCAATTTCCACGCATTCTTGGTCGACTCACCCACTGGTAGATCAGCTTGCCCCACTCCTCAGGTCTTCGCCACATGATCAGACAGCGGGTTTTGTTCTTGTCCATCCATTCCAGGTTCCCTGTGATGAAGGGCGATGGAGAGTGTGACTGCTGTAACTTCATCACATCATGTGTTCAAAAGCAACTCAATCATCGGATTACCTTTTTTTCTCAGCTCCTCAAAGACAACTTGGATGGCCTCCACAGAGAGCTTTCCTGAGGAAAAAAAGAGTTCAGGGCAAACCACCGGCGAGAGGAACATTATCTTAACGAGGGAAATCAGACCGCCTTTTCTCAGGAACCAGCTTTGGTTTGAATGAGTGAAAAGAAGAGCAGCCACACAAACAAGACAGAAAAGTGGAATAACATCGACTGTCCACTTTAACAGAAACCTTGGCCTTTATGCTGGTTGCCAGATATAATTTGGGTGGTTGGCTAATCTGCACGACTGCTAGACTGAGAGCGGGCCACCAACCCAAAAATATCCCCTGTGGTGACAAAGGGACCCCTGATAAAGGTCTAAGAAGCCCCACACTCTGTGCATGTGCAGCAAGGAGGGGTTTCTGATAAAGTGGCCATTGTGGTTCTCTTGGCCATCACAGCTGCCACTTAGAAGGATACTCTCGATTGGCTTGTTGTTGAAGACCGGGCTTTCTTGGATCTCCAGCACGTCCACTGTGTAAAGCTTGCGGTGGCGGCAGAACGACAAGACGAGCGAGCACCAGGCCGCCAGCTGCTTCTGTCTCGTGTCAACATTTGGCTGCAATCTGAGAAAAAAACAAACAAACAAACAAACAATAAGACTTTTGCATTTCATCGCTATTATCCAAGTGATGAACGTTAAGGAGCATTAAGGTCTGAATAGTTGAACAGAAGAGTGTATGAGCCCAACCAGCGGGGAGTGTGTGTGAGTTGGTGGTGTTAGTGTTCAGAGATGAGCGGTCCTGCTCTGATAGTGTTCACTCGTTCCACCGTCCAGGAAACGAGATTGAGAACAGTGTGGAATGACATGTCCTTGTGTGAAGGGACGATGATGGTGGACTATGTTTCTTAGAGGAGGATCAGCCTGTAGGATGGAGTATAAACAGCTGAAAGCAGATCTAGAAGTCATTGTTAGGATTTGTTTTCATGGGGAACCATTAAAATCTGCAAATTGCAGATTTACAGTCAGTCTGCATGAAAAGCCCTTTCTTGCTGCTTCTGGGAGCCATTGTGGTGATGATTTGATCGTATTCAGCCCATGTTGTTGGAGGATCGTCACTCCAGGTAGATGGTTGTCTCCAGCCCACAGGCATGGTGACCTCAGGGTCGTGTGAGGCTCCAGTTTCATTGGTCAGTGCTTTTATATGCAGATGAAACACCTGTGCCCACATCCCACCAAAGGTGAACCCAACTATGAACACTTTTATATTGACATCACATTTAGCCCACATGACGCTAAAGCTGAGCCCTTTTGTGTATTTTGTGCACTCTGCAGATTGCCTGCATGTGAAACTGAAGTGAATGTGTAGAATATTTATTAAAAGCGAGTGTTTGTAGAGCTTGTTTTGGTTTGGGGACGAAGAGCTGTTAGCATCAGCCGCTTCCGTAGCGCTACAGCTCGGCATAAAATCGCTCTCACAGCTAAAAATATCCCTCCACAAACACAAAAAGAGGCTCCATTTTGTAAAGTGAGGGGAGTCCCGACAACGCTGCTGAAAAGGTGAACTTACGTGAAGAACGGGGGGAAATTGTACTGCCAGGGCCACTCAAAACTCATCTCCAACACAGCCTGCCACACCGCTATGGCGGAACACTGCGACGACCGCCAAATTAAAAGTCCCCCTACAATAACAACGGCCCTATTAACGTTGTTTGTCTGATTAAAAAAAGTTTATCACTATTGAAATTAAATAAATAAATGTGAAATGTCTCGTAAATATTTGAAAACGTCCAAATATAATATTAATCTCCTATTAATCATTTTATTTAAAAGTCTCACAAATATTAATTATTGT
>CM029378.1:22260206-22332706 GCA_017165825.1 Hepsetus odoe
ACCTTGTGATATTGGAATTTCTTAACCCTAGTGCCACAGCAGAGTGTCCGTCTCCTTGTCTTCCTGTCCTCTTAAATAGTTTTATGTTTTTCTCTTGTTCTTTTCAGGTGAAGAGAAGGACAAAAAGGCTGAAGGGCAGACAGAAGGCGCGACGGTGGACGGAGAAATGAACGGAGTGCAGGCGTCACAGGAAGAGGAGGACTGGAACATTCCTTACAGCGACGAGGAGATGGAGGACACCGAGAACTGGATGCCGCCACCCGAGGAGATCAAGCGTCTATACGAGCTGCTGGCGAAAGGAGAAATCCTGGAGCTGAAGTGGGTTCCCCTCCCTCGAAGAGCACCCACTCCACCCCGCACTCCTTCACCAGAGAGAGACGGAGACGACTCGCAGGAGGACAAAGAGGAGGAGAACCAGCGAAAGTGAGAGACCCACACTTCTTATCGGCTTAAAGGAACACTCTGGCAGCAAACACGCAAACCTAGTGTTGGGTGATTTGAGGAGAAAACACTTTTCTTATTTTTTCGAAACACACCTGCCGTTACTGTTCATCACTGAATTAGTCTGTAAATCAGTGAAAGTTCAGTTATGATCTGGAATAATATTCAGTAAATTCCATTTTTTTAGACGAAAATCAAATCATTCGGTTAGTTCAGAACTTTTTCTGCACCGTAGAAAAATGTCACCAGTTCCACTTTTATAGTCTGTCTACGTTATTTTCATCTGAAAGGAACGGACTTCCCTGATTTATCTTCTAAACCTTTAAGTAAAAAAAATCACTTAAATATTTAAAAACAAATATTGCAAATTGAATGAAATATAAAAATCATTTAAATATTTATATTATATTCAGTTTGTTAGTCCAGAATTACCTCTGTGCTGTCTCTTTTTGTCCATTTCGTTTCCTAAACTGTTATGAGCTGATTTTAGGAAACGAACGTTGAAAGGTTCCTGTCCTCATCAGGCGTTCTCCGGTGTTTTGCAGGGCTCCCAGTCCAACCGAGTTTGATTTTGATGAAGAACAAACCATGGCGACTCCTAAGAACTCCTTCCTCAGTCGACGCAGGACGCCAGGTAGGGGAGTTGCTCCATGTCCTAGTGTTTAGAACGTCTCAGGACGGCCATGACACGTTTTAGTCTGGGTTCATGGCCGTCGAGTGAGTCTGTGTGAAGCACCTGTGAGGAGAACAGTTTAGCAGCTGCTTCTTGAGAAGATACCTCCATTGCGTCTTAATGTAGGAACGTCAGTCACTGAACAGTTCTCTTACGGAGGAAACTTCCACTAAGCGTTCTTGAACACTGTGGTCTTCTTCACGTCTCTCTGTCTCTCACTGCTTGTCCCCTCAGGCTCGTCGGCTCGTTCCACAGTGAAGCGCGAGGCGCGGCTGGACAAGGTCCTCTCTGACATGAAGCGGCACCAGAAGATAGAGGAGCACATCCTGAGGACGGGCTGCGACCTCTTTAAAAGCGACAAAACCTCCGTCAGGACGGTCCCTCAGGAGCGCTTATCTCCCAACAGCCAGAGAGAGCGAGACAAGGAGAGAGAGAGAGACAGCGACCCCAGCACCGTCTTCAGCCCCAGGCAGAGGAGATACTAAGGGACATTTTTTGGGGTCCTTTTGCTTGTGATTTAATTTAATTTTTAACAGTATATTTGATGTTCATGTTGTCCTGTTTTTTCTACAAACGAGTGTAAACGTGAGTCGAGAAGAGATTTTACAGTTGAATAAATTTGTTGTCGAGACGGTCTTTTGTCTCCCTGAGGATAAAGGAGTGTAAAAGTTTCCTACATTCCTATTTGTAGAAATATATAATATAAACGGTACAAATCACCGTACCATTATTTTGCAACAGATGCATGATTAGAGTAATTGTAACATTAAAACAGCGTGAGAGATTTAATGTAGATTTTGGCCACACGAGATGGACCAAATATTAATACTGTGTTTAGGGACGAGGCCCCCAGATCGAAAATTCATGGGTTTGAATCTCAGACCGATATGTAACACTTGATCAAGGCACTGTCCCCATCACTGCTCCCCGGGTGCTGGATATGTCTGCCCCCTGCTGGGCAGCTGTGTGGGTTAAATACAGGGTGTGTTTGTTTTGGTTCTGGTTAACAGCCTGTTAAACAGATAAAAAGATCAAAACACTCACCCGGAGCTGTGATTGGTCACCTTGTGATTCGACTGAGGCTTATTTGCATATCGTAGGCCTCTGTAATGTCAGTAGAACGATAACGGGACAATTTATCGTGGAGCGCAAAAGGGACCTGTTCTGTTTTTTTGGGTTGTACTTGTCACATTACGCAGCTTTTGGTGATGGGTTTGTACATCCGTGTGTCCCAAACTGCTGCCCACTTTTTGACTCCAAACAAGCAGAAACTGCTCTGCTTTTTATGTGTTCTGAACAATGAGAGCCACACAATAAAAGCTTGCTGTGGTTCCGGACTCCGGAACAGAAAGCATACCCGACTGCGTTGTAAGAACACACTCTCATTTTTTTATGCCTGGTGTTGAGAGAGAAGGCGAAACGTATAGGACGCTGGATCAGGACGGGCAGGGGGACCTTCGAGAGCCAGGAGCTTGAACAGTTTCAGACCGAGGGATCAATACAGCCCAGTAGAAAAGTGAAGAGACAGAGTGAGTAAAGTAAAAGACCGACACTGTCAGTCAGACAGCAAACGTGAAGAATCTACGAGATGAGAAAGTCGTACAGAATCCTGTTCGCGCCTGTTAAACGTCAAGAAAAGCGAGAGTCCTGAGAGACGTGGGACGACAGAATATATTATTACACTTGCAAGGAGAGACTGAAACACAACAGCGCTTTCATTTGGAACTGGGCGAGAACATATTAAACAGCTTTCACATTCCACAAAACAAAACGGCCGAGCAAAAGGAACCCTTCAATATGCAAATCTGAATCAATGATTTTCCCCCCAGTTTCTCAATCTGTGACATTTTCCATTAAAGATGCTTGACCCTGAAGTGAGCTGGTTTACCTGTGCATCTGGGGACAGCATGCTTTTTTTTTTTTGTTTTTTTTTTTTTGCGCGCGGCCACATCGGAACTCGAGAGACGTCGTTTTTCTACTGTGCGTCTTTCTTCCGCTGCCGTTCCCGACGTATAACTGTAAACACACTGACAGGATGCAAGCATGTCAGGAATATTACAATCAACATTCATCTGGGGATCAGGAACATAAAAACAGAATAACGGCGTGATGTCTGTCACAAACACGAGTAAACAACAACAAAGGTCAGGACTTGTAATAGAGAGAACCTTAAAATCAATAAATCAAGATCAACATCAATAAATAAGAAAACAACATACGAATCATTTTAACAAATCACTTGGTTTTGTTGATTTTTTTTTTTTTTACAAATACGTTAAAGAGCAAAAACTAAAATATCACACCATTCCGAAAGGGGATAAGGCAGCTAAATATAGTTCTCTATAAAAGGGTTATAGTTGATGATCTTTTTGCCTAGAGGTTCAGGGTTCTCGCTGGAGTTATTTTGAACGTTTACATGGGTTTTACATACATTTATGTCTAGATACATACGACTGCGCTGGGAAAGAAACCCCAAAACTCTGCCGTGAAGTCCCACCTTCGGCCTCGGGGCAGCATCTTTGAGTGACATCTTTGCCTTCGCTTTATGCTTCGGTTGCTAAGCTTGGGCCAGGCGGTCTGTTAACACATTGCACTGCCATCTACAAAATGATACATTCCTCCTTCCTGAGCTGCCTCTTCTCTGACAGACAGGCTTCAATTTGGGGGGTTTATTCTCCACTTGCCTGGCTTTGTGATGAATTAAATATATGTACTTTATTTTCATTCATTAAAGTACAAGAAAGTGACTTTCTTCAGAGGTCGCAGAGAGAAGTTTTATGCAGATTTCGATACTGATTTTTGAACGATTTTGGATTATTTCTTGCAGGCAACCATGCCATGCCTATACAGTGGCCGCAGCGACCCCTTTAGTGCTTTATGATGCATAATAATGATGCATATTGCCTCGTTTGCTCAAACATGTGCACGTGACACAGGCTTGGCTGTTGTGCAAACACTACCACGAATGTTTTAAAGTCTTTTCGTCGCAGGGAAGCAGTCCTACAAGTGGCGATGGATCTGTGCTGTACTGTAGCAGTACAGCAGTGCAGCTACTCCAGTCCACTTCCTGCTCGGGTCACTGATCCACGTCTCCTCTTCTCGGTCTGTCCACAGTCCTGCTTGCTGTTTCCTTAGTGGCTCAGTGTGGTGGGCACGTCCAGAGCATCCATCCTCCCGCTGTAGCCATTGGTTGGCCGAGGGGAAGGGGAGGGAGCGGGTGCGTCAGAGAATCGGGAGCGCGAGGAGCGGCCGGTGAACAGACGCAGAGCCCCCCTGCAGATAAGGGAGAACCAGTAGAGCTGTGGAGCCATGAGGAGCATCGCCCCCACGTTAAACTGCCAGGGCACCGCCAGCGGGACCAGGTAGAAAGGGATGGAGGCGTACCTGCCGAAGGACAGAAAGGAAACAAACATGTTGTGATGGGCAAACGGCAACAGCAGAAACTGAAAATGTGCCTACGCTACCAGACCAATGTCTGAAAGCGCTGGTCACACTCATGTTTATCATCACACAACACTCGCTTCTTGTGCTTTTGGGTGTTCAGAAGAATTACAGACTTAAGGCCTAGATAGCTTTAGTAGTGTAGCGTAGTAAACAGATAATATACTCTAGCACTTCTACTCATTCATTTAACAACTAAATCTATACATTTTGAAACGTTTAATTCATTCACAGCAAATGAATGATTGACTCAAAGCTAATTTTATTAGAACTTTATTGACATTAACCTCACTGGAACATTTTCCCAGATAATAACAGGTTTTCATAGGTTTATTCTTGATGTTAATGTTATTAGAACTTTTTCCCCTGGAACTTAGTTTTATTAGAATTTCATCTGGAGCATCAATTTAATTAGAAGTTTGTTATCAACTTTTGATTTACTCATTTAAATGAATTTATTTAAAGCTTAACATTGCATTCGAGACTTTAAGTAGGTAATTCTAAATACTAATTTCATTTCATTCTGTTTTCAGTCAGTTTAGCATCTCCTACTAGACTCTTCCTCTCCAGTTTATAAAGTTTATTGAAACATGCTTGCGACTAGCATCGTATCAGGCTTCATAAAATCAAACAATTAGGCTCATGCATTTCGCAGGCTTTTCCGCGTGGCTGCAAACCCACTTTGGATATTGGGAAAGAGAACAAGGGAAAGACAGAGAAGAGAAAGAGAGAGAGAGAGAGAGAGAGAGAGAGAGAGAGAGAGAGCGCGAGAGAGAGAAAGAAAGAGAGACGGAAAGAAAGGCAGAGGAAGGGATGTGAAGAGCCGTACCTGCCATAAACATAGTAGAGGTAGGGGAAGAGAAGGACTCGACAGATGAAGAAAGTGATCAGCATGAGCGCCCCATTCACTTTGTGAAGTAGCGTGTGCTGCTGCTTGTACTGAGAGAGAGTGCAAGTGAAACACAAACAAGCAATACAGTCTGAACAGAGACTGAAATGAAACACGAGGCAGAGAGAAAGAAAAATGAAAGAGAAGGGCTGAAAAGAAAAAAAAAAATATATATATATATAGTGATTTATATGAAAAGGTTACATCTATTAAAAACGATGGCTTCGATAGAAGACTGTGAAACCTTTCTAAACACAAATAGCTACTTTAACAATCGGGTCAATCCCACCCGAGCAGTGAAGGTGCTGTTGTGACGAGAAGAAAAAGAAAAAAATCGAATGAAACGTGTGAACGTGTATAGCTAAACCTTTCCTACGACGGGCACCTGAATAGAAACTAAACAGTAACAGTTTCAAACTAAACCTGAGAACTGTCATCCAGTTACAATGTAGCACAGATGGCACGTTTCAAAGATGAAATAAAACAAACCCCAACAAGCTGAAGGTTAATGGATAAACAGAACTGGGGGGGAAATGAATGACTTTCCTTCCACTTCATTGCACATTATGTAATTAGTTACCATCTTTCCCCGATACCAACTCTACCCGCTGCCTGGACGTTCTCTAAGCTACAGCTGGCTTTAGATTATTACACTGATGCCCAAATAAAACTACTATTAACTCCGAAGCATAAACTATGCGCCATGCAGTCGACACCCCACATCTATCTTAAAAAGAGTCCGCTGCGTGCTCTTGAGAATCGGGACACAGCCGTGTTATGTACAGCCGATGTACTTGGCCGCGTGCCATGCTGTTCGGTGCCCTGCGATGATGAGGGGAAAGAGTGGAAGGGGGGAGGCTATAAAGGAGGATATTGTATCTAGTGTTAAAGCTGCTCTAAATTCAGAAAGCTATATTCAGCGGCGGGAGGCTCAGAGAGGGCAGCTGGGAAACCTGGGAAGAACTGAGGAACCACTGAGGAAAAGATGTACTTTAGTTTCCTCCTTAGCTCAAACATCATTGCATAAAATGTGCTTCTTTACACTCACACTAAAGTCCAAAAGTCTCTAGACACCCCTTTTGGTGAGTAAATTCTGGAGCAGTCATCATCATCTCCAGAGCGGTGGCCACTCTGGACAAAGCTCCAAGTCCAATGCTTTGTGCTGTTTAGATCAATTCCACCACTCTGAAGTGATGGAGCTCCATCAAAATCATCGAAATACCGTTTGTGAGAGGCACTAGGGCTGTCATCGAAGTCACGAAAAATCATCACAGTCTTTCCAAAAGAGTCCAGCAAAATGGTTATGAGCTCCACTGCAGAAGAAACAACAGAGAAGTGGGTGTCTACAAACTTTTGGGCATGTAGTAAAAGAGAATACACACACACACACACACACACACACACACACACACGTCATTCAAACTGCAGGCCTAATTAATCCCATACTGATTCACTCGTGCTGGTTTTTTTGGCTAAAGGCCTGAAGAAAAGGAAAAGTCTAGCCACCGAACTTGACTGTATTGTTTAAGCCTCCTCGACGCAAGGCAGCTCGGACACCGGAGACCTAGACGTTGAGATTTCAAGTCTGGACTTGCTTATTGACGCTCTATTTTTCACTTCGCCTACAGAGACTTCCTGAGATTTCCATGCCGAGTCAGCAGCTCTTAACTGCGGCGCGTCCCTCGTGACCAGGCCATAAAGGCGCATTACGGTACAGTGTAATCACAGCGCAGTGAATATTGCATGCGTTGTTGTTTAAGACAAGGCGAGAGTGATGAATCAGTAGAGAAACACCATGCAGGTGGAGTGGAAAACACTCGTCTGATCAATAATGAATGTACCTGAATGAGGATTTTGCCCAGGCAGACGGAGGGAGTGCTGAGTTCAGCCAGGAACATGACGCCCTGGAAGTAATCGCCCTTCCCCTGCCTCCAGAACTGCAAGGAGAACAGACACCGCACTGTTAAGTCGCATGAGACCTCAGCCCAAGTTTAAGCTCAGGTTGCAGAGGTTTAAATTCATTCAGAGCGAACTTTACGCTCCAGACTCTCTAGAGTCAGTAGAGCAGAATAATTTGATTATTTGTGTTATTTTGTTCCTCCACCGAAAAGGTCTCAAACCTCAAAAAAAGACCATGGAGGACTGCCAGTGTTCTCATTAATATTCATGCTGCCCCCTTTCGCATTTATTTTCAGAAGCCGCACCTCTGGGTATTTAAATGGGTAAAACCAAGGCTGTAGATCTTCAGTTGAAGCTGGTGATTATACAAAAGTGTTCACTGATATAAAAGTGTTAAGTTTTAAACCTAAAATTAAGTCATGATGATGAACAAACCCAGCATCACTCGCTGTTCTACAAAACGTGGCCTGAAGTTTCCTTCAGCCGTAAAAAGTGCCACTGTTCCATAGCAACAGTTACCACAGAGATGGGGAAGCACACAGTGACCATGACGACGTGGTGCAAGACCATGAGGAATTCTCGGCGGAGGTAGCTGGTCAGTGCCAAGGACTTCGACCGGGGGCCGTTGTCCACCTCGTGGCCTTTGACCTGGAGCTTGTGCCAGTAGCACAGGAACATGGCATAGATGTCATACACAAAGTAGGGCACAGCGAACAGGATGTAAGAGCTGGTCAGCCAGTGCCTGAGAGACAGGGAAGGAGTGAGAGAGAGAGAGAGAGAGAGAGAAATAGAAAAAAGGCTATCTAAACATAGTCAAGTCTGCCCAAATGTAATGCCCATTTATAAATACTGATAAATAAAAAACTGATTAAACACTTCTTTGTCTGGGAGAGGAATAAATGTTTCTTTTGAATAAACACATTTTTAGGAAAAAGAAAAAAAGAATCACGAAGTGATACTTTTTTGAAAATGAACACATATATATATACACACACACACACAACAGAATTAGGCACTAAATATGGTTTATTTCCACTAAACACTTCCACAGTCAATAGTCTTTTTTTTTTACTGATTTATTTAGACATGTGATGCGCACGCATATTGAGCCAACTGCTGTTTGCTTGTTGTTTTTCCAGGAACTTTAACTCTTGGGTCTTTCTAGGAAAAAGTCTTATCATGCATGACCAAATTGGCACAAGTTCTAAAAAGCTGCGTTAATGTCCTGCAAAAATGGGGGGGGGGTTGCAGGGAGAGCTGGTGGTGCTAAATTATCCTCTCTTTGTCCAAAATGAAGTGCTTTCTTCAGTGGTGCATTAAAAATTCATGATACTGTCAGGAAAATCTAATTATCCTACTAAGATATCTAATTAGGTCCTAAGTACCAAAGTCCTAGCTTATGAACACAGACCTGCAGCAGCTGCTTAAACCTGTGCCCCAGATCTTTTCATCAAGTTTCATCTGAAGCTCCTAGAAGCAATTAAAAATGTGCTTACTGATCCTCGATGATATCATCACAGGATGCTGAGATGATGTAACCAGCCGAGGACGCCATGACGGCTTGGACAGACGACACCAGCCTAGTGGATGCAGGATGAAAAGTCAATAAGCAGGCTGCAAAGAAGGGAGCGAATGTTCAGATGGAATTTATGGCTTGTATATTAGAGGTCTTTTGAATTTCCTCCATTTCAAATTTTTAAAAATCATTCCTCGGTTCTCGAATCGTTGTTTAAAAAAGAAAAACATGAAGTGAGCAAATATTAAAACACATATTGCAATGAGTAAAAGACTCAATCAACCCTCCTTTCCTCTAGTACAAAGACTCTGAGTGACAGCCTCCACTTTTCTTGGAAAGACAGAGGCCGGAACACCCTTGGGAGCACTAGTGAGAACAGGTACTGAGGTTGGATGATTAGTTGTGGATCCCAGACACCACTCCAGCTCCTCCATCCGTCCATCACAGGAGTGATGCGACTCCTGTGCTCCACAGCTCAGGGTTGGGGGTTTAATATGCTTTAACTAGTTCAGTGCCTGCTGATCGTGGGCTCTTGTGTGGATATTCCTGTGACGACCTGGCTAATGTTTTTAAACAGAGTCCGTTTGAGCTGTGTGTGCGCGACTGAACCCCTGTGTCAGCGGTCCTTTAAAGCAGCTGAATCGTTAGATGGGGTGACTTCAGACAGCCAGTGAATGTTCAGCCATGTGTGTGCTTGTGGGTGTACTCATATAAAGGTGCAGAATTCTTCATACACGCACAACAGCAGAAGAGTCTGTTTTATTTCTTTACCTCGCAGACACAGTGACAGCGTCTCCCTCGCTCCATCTCAGACCAGGCAGCCGTAGGAGACACTGCTTGGACAAGAGGAAAAGCCCTGGGAAAAACACAGAACCCGCCGCCAAGATGAGCAGCATGGTCCCAGGAGGTTCAGCCGATGCTGCGTTTGGAAAGCGCTTTGACTATTTCGGAAGGTGCCCCCTCCTTCCTGCAAAACAACAGGGATGGGAGTTAGGGGTACCATGATACACTTGCGCTTAACACAGTCTTGGAAAGTAAGAGGATGCCTGAGGAGTGAAGAAGCGATTTTCAAGAATAAGGGTGCCAGCAAGAGTGAAAGGGAAGGATTAAAGAACGGTAGTGAGACCAGATATGCTACACAAGTTGGAGACAACAGTGAGGTCATCTATGAAATACGGTTGGAGACTGAACTTAGACTAGCTATGTTATACAGGTTGGAGATGGCAGTGAGCCCAGCAAATTATATGGGTTGGAGACGGCACTGAGCCCATTTATGTTAAATGGACACAGTAGTGAGACTAGATATGTTGTACGGGTTGGAGACGGCAATGGATCTGAAGGTGTCAGATATAAAGATGCTGAGATTGTGCTGGATGTGGGGAGAGAGTACATGCAGTAGGATGGTGTGAAAAGGGAAGATGCAGAAGACAGGAAGAAATGGAAAAAGATGATCTGTTGTGGCAGCACCTAACGGGAAGGACGTCAGAGATCTAGATCTTTAATAAGAGGCCAAGAAAAATACTAATTTCATCTAAAAAGAGAAGGTTAGAAGTAGCACATCAACATTCGGAGCTGTGATCTTGCAGCGCTCCAAACACACAATCTTATTAAATATTCTGAAAAATCGGATCAATTAAAAAGGAGAAGGAACAAGCAGTGCCACAAATATCCAAATTGTACACGCTGTACTGCGCTGAACCCAGTCAGACGGGACTTATTATGCTCTGTTCGCAGCTGACGACGTCACGATATGCTCAGGTTGTCCAACCTTAGCTGGGAAACACCTGAAGAACATCATATCAAACAACACGTCTCCTATGATTACACGATCTAAGGCAGCTGGGTCAAACACAGATTTATACTGTTTCTAATGTGTTCTGGATTTTTTTTTATTTAAGTGCTCAAATCAGCTGGGACGAATCCCTCATGTGGTGCCATATGTGACCCTGTCGCAATTAAAACAAGTGCCAAGTTGTTCTTTTCTTTGCGGTTGCCTCGGCGCAGCTTCTGTGAAAATGCAAGTCTGCGGCTTTCTTTATAAACGCATTTGCTAAAAACATTCCCCACGTGTCTCTCAGCATCTGCCGCATCTGCCCATCAGCTCCTGTCAAACACACATCTGTGCGGTGGTAGGACACTCCGCTATGGACCAAGTCCACATCCCACCTCCAGCACCACCACTTGGGCTCCTGAGCAAAACCCCGAACCCCAGATCTCTCTCACGTTTCTAAGAACTCAGAGCTCGGTTTCGCGGCGAGCCTGCTCAAACTTGAATTAGAACGTTTGTTGCTTATAAAGTGAATAGAATCCGCATAAAACGATTAGTGGAGAACTGATGAAGCTGAGAAGGAACCATCAGAATGGTGGAGATGATTCCAGACCCTTTCACCTGCTTCAGTGTAAAGTTACATCAAGTGCCTTTAAAGAGAGCTGTCAAAAGGAAAGTGTAGTAAATGCATGATGTTCATGCAGTCAGAGAGTAATGGAGGTGAAGAATCGTGGTCTCGGAATTCAGCAGATTAATCAGGATGGAGATTGTCGCCCTCATCCAACAGCCCTGGTTCCTGGTGCTGTTCATTCAGTGCACTTTGGGTTTGTGTGGGAACATGGCAACGGGAAGTACTGAAAATGGCCTTCATTATTCCCCTGTGTGTGCATCCCTCAGCAGGTTTCCTTCAAGGCACGGAGACTGAAGGCTGTGTGAGATCTGGGAGAAAGGTCCTAAGCACACGGGGAAAGTGGGAGCGGAGTCTGATGGTCCTCATGCAGGACAGAAATGTCCCCCAGCTGTCCTGAGTCCTGAGTAAACCTGGGACTGGGGGAGCAGTGGATCAGCCTGAAATGCGCAATGCGCTACTGGCGCAGCTCTGAAGCACAACCATCTCACAAGCTCTCCTTCTGACACGCTTTTAAAGGAAGGAAAAAGAAAACCATCCCATCAGACTGGGTTGCTTTTTTCATTCGAATTTCCCGTTCCACCTTAAATGGCGCAGCGGTGCCACGCAAGCGTGCGCGCGCCACTACATGAAAGCGCTGCGCCACTTAAGGTGGAACGGGCAAATTCGGTAAAAAGGTGTAATAAAGGTGTGACACAAGTAACCGTGAGCATCACGGTGTAACCCTAACCGACGGCCGCCATCAAAACTGAGGTAAAATGTCACCGGACAGGCTGAGGGAACCGAATAAAAGGCAACCTACGCGGCGCCCAGTCAGCGGCCTGCGCGAACTCGAGTCCCGGCGCAGGAGAGCAGCAGAGTCCGGCTCCCTCCAGCTCGCCTCACCGGCATGGTGCGTCTGCGAGCTCCGGCCGCCGTTTCGCCTCTCCCCGCTGCCCTTTTTCTCTCACTTTCACTGACAAGTAGCCTTTAAACCCCCGTTTTTGGCCGCCCGCTTCCTTCCCTGTGAGGAACGTCCGTTAAATCCGTTACGGTTCAAAATTATTTAAAAAAAAAAAACCGTTCCGGCGCCCTCGCGCGCTATTATTTATTTTTTAACCCCCCCTTTTTGCCCCGCCCTTCCGCGCACACGGTTGGCTGCCGTTTCCTACAGACAGGCGAGTTGACCAATCGCGGCACAAAGAGCGAGGCGAAAAGATAACGGTTCATCCAAGCCGTTACTTCACGATTATTTCCCGCAAACATAGAAATAAATCTATATATACATTTATACTCCCAAATGTGAGGGCAAGAAAGGAAATCTTCAACAGATAAAGCATATTATGAAAAACTATTACGAACGAAAAACCAGCTTGATATATTCATGTTCTTGCAAATAGTCCCGATTCGTAGCCCTTTTGATTCGCTTCTCGGGTCATGAATTTGAGTTTTACATAAATTTTTTTTTAAAAACTACTGACTTGGAACCGATTCGAAAGCTTCAGATTCGACTCTCAATTCCCACACGCAGGGCATCGGTTCCTTTTGATCGGCTCTTTTAGGAATCGACTCTCATTTGGAGCTTGGGTATTGATTGCCGTGTGATGCAGTGTCCACAGCCCAATCCTGCACCATCTAACTTAACCTTGGTGTTCTTCATATTTTAATGGACGAAAAGAAACACCAAAATGACTCCAATGCAAAAACCAAGACTGTAACTTTAAATACCCAGATCTGCTCACAGAGTCCCCAAAAATCTTCAAAAATAAATATAAATATGCTGTCGACAGCCGATTTGGTCCCCCAGGAGCGTTCACTCCAAGGCTCTGGCCTTGTCAAAAAGGGCAAGCCGGATCCTGACGCCGTTTGTCAGGAGAGCTGTGACAGCAGCAGGCCTGAGTGTGATTTCCGGACAGAGATATTCTGCTGAAGATCTTGGTTTGGGATGGACCTCAGAACTCTGTACAGATACGATTGGATGATGTAATCGGAAGGGGAAAGGTCAAATCTGCACTAGAATCACTCTCTCCTCATCTCCACATTCAATCACATAGCTCCGGATGAAGAAAGTACAAGGAAATAAACAAACATATACACCCACCGATCAGCATTTAACCCAAAGACCGGGGAACATTGACCATCTGATTCCAGCGTCTCCCGTCAGTCGATGGGAAATTTGGCAAAATTTTGCCAAAGTTGATGCTTGAAACAGAAAAAAGGACGCCAAATTAAGACAGATGGACGAGGGAGACAGAACATCTCCAACATGGCAGGTTTTGTGGGGCGATTTCAGGTCAGTACCTCCCCAAAAGTGCTAGAGACCAAGAGAACCAATAGGATCATGGACTGATCCATAAAGAGAGTGAAGATCTCGCTCATCTGGTCCCACAGGAGAACTGCAATTTATAACATTCTTCGGTTTGACATGCTTCAGGCCCAAGGTTTCCCATCAGATCATTGTCCAGAGCATCACACTGTCTCCACCGCCTTCCCATAGTGCACCCTGGCGCGTCTCTTCTCCAGGTAAGGACACACAGGCACCTGGCTGTCCACACCATGGAAAAGAGGACGGGATCCAGTCCACTTTCTTCCATCTCTCCATGGTCCAGTTCTGATGGTTCTCTCTTTTGGAACACCCAGAAGACCTGCCGTGTTGGAGATGTTCTGACCCAGTTCGTCTCTCAGATCCTCACACCTGCTTCAAAAAAAAGCACTCGGGGGCAACGTAATTACTTCTTCTTTTAATAGTCAAAATTACAAAATAATAACATGATCTACATCATAATCTACAAAATAATAACATAATATTCATAATCATAGTAAGCGTCAACATTTTTAAACTAACAATCGCTAACAGACATGCATACTGCTGAGAAATATAAAAATATAAATATAAATACATCCCATTAATATTTTTTTTTCTTTTACTGGATCCAAGACTAAGATTTAAAATACCTTTATTTTTTAAGCATTTTACGAATTAAAATGTGGTAGAACGGTACAATAAGGCATTGAGATGCAGTGCCAGAACTGTACTGATTCCTATCGAAGAGGTATTATCAGCTTAGCGCCAAATTAAAAAACAAAAAAACAAACCTAAAGATGATTTCAATCGTATTAAAAACCAAACGTGGCTCTAGAGAGGAGGAACGAAAATCTCCAATTAGAGAAATGAAGTTAGTGTCTAACCAGAGAATATACAGTACCAACATTAAACTGATCAAACAAATCACTCCAGAACAAAACCAGGATTTTCTTCTTTTCCCCTCCAATTTCATTTTTTTAATCTTAAGTGAGGGGTAGACACTCATTCGGGGGTATTAGGTCAGGATCACTTGACTAAGCCCTTCTTCAAACACTTGATTCACACATTCACAACAGAAAGAAAAGAACAATCCTGTTCTAAAGGTTTTCATTAATCCTCTTGGAAGCGATGATCGTTGCATTCGTCTGAAGGTGTTTTTATTTCGCTCGAGGAAAGTTAAAAAATAAAATGAAATAAAATATCGGGTCAGTTCTAGTTCCTTATCATCTAAGAGAAGCGTCTCACTTGACCAGGTCCACTGCGTTTTTCTTCCCCTGAAGTTTGGCTAAAACAGCGAGGGGACGAATCCGAACGGAGGGAAATAATCCGGTGGGTTTTTTAAAGGTGTATGATGATCCTTAACACAATTCCAGCTCTTTTCCTGCGACGGCAAAGCGAGACACACGCTTCATGCACGGACCTTAATGAGGCTGCGCGAGCGTTTCTGAGCGTGGCCACACGGGGGCGATACAGCGGTGTGAGTCTAGGGCTGCGGACCAAGAGGTTGTGGGTTCGAATCTGGTTCTGTCGTACAATCGGAGCTCCTGGGAGACTTGACCTGCTGTTTGGCAGCTCTTGTTTAGTTTCAGTTGGAATTTCTTTTCTGGTGCACGTTCGGTCCGGAAGCAGGACATAAACTGGCCGGTAGTTTACGATTTTCTATTAAATCAGAAACAAGACGGGGCTCCCCAAACGATCATCCTCTAGCGGCATTTCAAGATTTTAAGTTTGAAGCCAAATCAGCCAAACGGTGCGACCGAGGAGATGAGAGGAAATCTACTGTGGACTAGCCCGTGTTCGCAGGCTATTCTGAAACAGTCAAAGCTGTAAAAGCAACACCTTCATCTGCATCGTTTTCTGCTCATGAGCTGAGCGAACACCAATCATCATCAGGCAGGTGATCGACCGCCACTCGGAATAGAGCGCACATCTCCGTTCCTCACCCGAGAGTTGGAAATGGAGGGGTGCGATTGTATAATTAGGTTTAATTTTAAAATAAAGATTGAGCAGGACGGGGGCCTGAAACTGCTCGTTTGTTTAATTTACATAAAAAGCACAAACTTTACAGAAGACAAGCACACGCACCTGCGACATTCGTGCACTTGAGTGAGGTGTTTTCACTCTAATGTTCAGGACATCAGAAACGCACACCTTACACACACACACACACACACACACACACACACACACACACACACACACACACAAATAACCCTCCAGTCTAGAGTGTGTGTGTGTGTGTTCAGTGTTCTGGGAGAAGTGATTTATAGAGGAGATCATCAGACACCTTCTCCTTCGCCTCCCTCCTTCACCCGTTTCCAC
Organism: Hepsetus odoe; assembly: GCA_017165825.1. Taxonomy (NCBI): domain Eukaryota; kingdom Metazoa; phylum Chordata; class Actinopteri; order Characiformes; family Hepsetidae; genus Hepsetus; species Hepsetus odoe. The sequence continues at coordinate 22,276,068 of CM029378.1, forward strand.
CTCTCGTTCTTTATCTGGAGTTTTTGTAAAGGGGAGCTGCTGCTCAAAGTTTTGTCCATTTTTACAGTGAAAGGACAAATCTATCATTTTACTGCATGATTTTGGTTTTGGCATTTTTGCACAGACCAGATTTTTAATTTAATTCTGCAAACTACCAGCAATTCTGCACTAAAATGTGCGGGAGCGTCTCCACGAGGGCGTGCATTTATTCACAGAGAGGAAATCAACAGGGGACACCAAAAGACGCGACTGTACGGGACGACTGTTTCCGGGCCGAGCGCGACAACCAATGATCAAGCCCATCCTGCGCTGAGCGGGTACGGGGTCCTGCTTTACTGAGCATGTGATGGTTAGATGACCGAACCCCTTATGATTTATGCAGTGAAACTAAAAAGGAAAAGTTAATGGATGGTTACAGATGTGGCCGTTTGCGACGAGATGGTTGATGTTCACAAAGCTGACACAAAACTGGACATTTACTGAAAATGAGACGTCTCCCAGACCATCTTCAGGGCGGTGGGTGATTCTAAACGTCGGTGGAAAAGGCCAGGGTAACTATCGGGTGTAATCGTCGGCTGTTATCCCAACATGTGATTTTGTGGCCCCTTCTTGAAGAGGGCGTGTTGAGGAGGGTGGACTGGGTTTTTATGCTGGGTCCGCCGTGGAGATCAGAAAAACTACAGTAGGGTCACAATCACAGTATCGTTAGAGTCCTGCAGCGAGAAAAGCCCGATTCTGAGAGAGAAAGGATCCAGATAGAGAGAAGAAGCCAGAGCGACAGTGCAACGTGATGTTCTTTTTTTTTTTTTTTTTTTTTGTTTAAGTCCCCACCTGGCCCTCAATCCCAGCCTCACTGCTCTCCCTGTGTCTCAATTCGGAGCACCGTGGCCTACGACTGAACTTGGTGTTCGGAAACGGAAAATCACGGCCGCTTACATCATGAACTTGTGCCTGGACCTCTTATGTATTTCTCGAAAGCGCACGATTGATCTGAAATGTCCTCGGCGGTGCCGTCCTGATGGATTTTTTGGGCTGGTTCTGGAAGAAAACCACTTGATCTTCTCGACTTGAGACACAGGGTTTGGCCGGCGCTCTCCTCGTGCTCACCTTGGCGATTTTTCCCAACGTCCCGGAGCGGCGCAGGGTTTATGAGCATGACATGCTGCACCGAGGTGACGTTTGCTACAGTAGCTGTTTACTCAGGGTGTGTGTGTGTGTGTGTGTGTGTGTGAGTCAGCTGTTTGATGGCTCTGTTCACAGTATTTCCTCTAGTAGTGTGAGAGTGAGGATTATAGCATATAGCGTTCTCAGAAACAGGTTCTATGTATCGTAACACACACTTCTCTAGCTTCGTGCAGGTGTGTGACTGTGCTGCCCGGCAAAAGCTGGAGAACGCCCAACGTTTCGGCCCAAAGAACCGCCGTGGTGCAGAGGATGTTGTTTCAGTGTGAGACAGTTTGTTCAAACCTGCTCTTCGCACTGACAACCATGAAAAGCGCTGAAGATAAAGGTACCTAAAGGATCCACGCACGGCTACTTTTACTTCTAGTTTTATTCTTGGATGGATTTTTGTGAGTAAAAATCCATTCAACTGTAAATTAATTTCTACAGGAACGGGTGGGACGAGACTGGGCTCAACAAATCATCATTTCTGTTTATAAAATAACAAATGAGGCCAACTTCCAAACTGCAAGGGGTGCAATTTGCATTATACCCGACCTTATTCATTTAACCACATTCACAGTCCAAAAACACTAATTAAGGGACTGGGTGGACAAAAACTGAACTTCAACTGTGATTTTCTTTTTTAAAACACAATCGTTGAACCCTAGTTTCTGAATATTTGCAAACAGTCGTTCATTTAAAACTGGAACATTTCATGTGCCTGTTATTTTTCTTTCTGCATGAGGCAAATAAAATCTGCCATAAATGAACGAGGAAAGTAAGATTTTGCAACTGGATTCGAATTAGATTCTGTTGTGGGAGAAATGGGCGAGTGAACTACTGAATGAGCAGTTTTTATTTTTATTTTTTTCTAAATTTAAAGTGTACTTTAGGTTTATTGCTTTGGCATCACAGAATTATTATTTATCATTTTAAAAAGTATTATTCTGAAATGTAATGTTTATACATTTCGTCCCCATTTTTCATGCTCTTAAACAAAACCTTTCTTTAAATTAACATTTAAAAAGCACACCTAGGCGTCCTTTAACTTTTGACGGGCAGTGTGTGTGTGTGTGTGTGGATAACTGCAGTTACTAGCTCTGTGGCTGCTGGGCGATGCAGGAGCAGTCGGTGACCAGCAGGTCCACCACTGCGTTGCCGCTGACGAAGACAGTGGGCGCCGGGTTCATGCTGCTGAGGGTCACGGTGCCGCCAGCCAGCCCGTCGACACTGCTGCTGACGGGCGCCGGGTCGCTCTGCGGGGGGTTGTGGGTACCCATGTGGCCTTGCAGCTGCGTGGGGGTTTTGCAGTGGACGCCGCAGAGCTGGCAGACCAGGACGCCCCCGGCGCCGGCCGACCCGAACCCGCCTCCGCTCTCCTTCCACTCCTGACCGTGGTGCTTCTGAGCGTGGATGCGCAAATACGTCAGTGTGGTGAAGCCTGTCAGAAGAGAAGAGAAACATCGACACTCCTCCAAAATAAAAGGCTAAAAACAGTCGTTCCCTGCACAACCAACAACCTGTCCACACACCCTGAAATACCAGGTACTCATTCTTGCAGCTCAGAAGTGGGGAAATATTCAAAGGACAGGAAAAAAAAAAAAAAAAAAAAAAAAAAAAAAAAAAAAAAGACATTTAATTCTCACTTTAACTGAAACAATTAAAAATGGTGCAATCAAAACGCAGATGTACTGAAGAGCGGCGTGTGTGTCACGTGTTAGAACGGACTCAAACTGAAAGGTCTAGTATTAAAAACTCTAATATTTGGGACCGCTGACTGTGATCATCCATAATCAGAGGATTCCTAAATCACATTCAGGCTTTTCTTTCCAGAGACACCAGGCGGCTGTGTCGACGGGACACACGGACGAAGAGAAAGCGGAAGATAAGGGACGGCACTCACTTCGGTTGCACAGGTGGCAGGCGTGATGCTGTGATTGGTTGTGCACCCTCATGTGGTCGGTGATGTAAGCGGCAGACAGCAGTTTGCCGCAGATGTGACACGGAACCTTCTCCTCGTGGCGGATCATGTGGGCGCGCAGGCGGTCTTTCGTGGCAAAACTCGATTCGCACGTCTGAGAGGGACGACAAAAACAGGCATGACACACCCACCACCGCTGGGGACAGTTAAAAGGCCCGTATCGCGACGAATCCTGTTTTCGTTCGAAAAAGGTCGAAGCAAATTTCGTTGCTTTAGTGTTGACATGCAGCAACAAGCGGTTTATCTTTCAAGTTTTGTGTCGTGTTTTAGCACAGTTTTATTGAGCGAGACAACACAGAGCGGCTGGTTCTAATCGATCAGATCTAATCGGTCTTAACAAAAACAAGTGAATAAAAACAAAAACAAAACACACTCAGACACAAAAAGTGAAGTTTCTTTGGCGAATGCGAGCGCAGTTATGTCACAAAATGTCACAATGTAGGATATGGGCCCTTTAATGTCCTTTGTTGTAACAAACCTGTAATAACTGTTCAGTAAAATAACAGCACTATATTAAAAGACGGTACCGGGCATTTAAAGGGTCGCTCAGAAGAATGGACTTGTCTGACGTGGCTGTTGAGATGGTCAGGACTGTATGGAGAAACAAAAGGAAATGTTAGCGAGACAATAAAAATATAGCAATGTTAGATATAAAATTTGTCCACAAGTATTAGGACTTCTGTTCGCCGACATGTGATCTGATGACGTATAACCTCCGTAGAAAAGCAGAGATCAATAGTACCATGTGGATCTGAGGTCACAGCGTCAGGCTGTGGAGCGACAAAGCTCCTTTAGGATGAGCTTACCAACCTCACTAATGCTGCAATCAGACCCTCACAGCAATGTTCATCATCAGTACCTCACTGATACAATCAGACCCTCACAGCAATGTTCATCATCAGTACCTCACTGATACAATCAGACCCTCACAGCAATGTTCATCATCAGTACCTCACTAATGCTGCATTCAAACCCTCACAGTGATGTTCCAGCCTCCCCAAAGAGTGTTCATTTGGATATTATTTATTACTGCACTGTGCACTTGAGCACTTGTGTTTAATGTCTTGCTGAGGAGCGGTTCTCCAGATCTTCCTGAAGGACAGTGTTGTCTCTCCTTTTCAGTCCAGTCTCTGTACCTGAGCTGTTTGATAGTTTTGTGTTGGTTAATCCACACAGTGATCTACGTCTGAACCTTCAAGCAGTACAATGCTGTGTCTAAATCCAAGATGCCGTGAAGGTTTGAATCAAGCTTTTGTTTCTTCGTTTCTTCTTTATAGAAACGTTTTATTTAGGAGTTAGAATATCATTTAGTCTGCCCTTCTAATGTAATATGTGCTTGGATGTCTACTAAACTAAATACTTGAACTTGCTTATACATTTACATTTACATTTTACATTTACGGCATTTAGCAGACGCTCTTATCCAGAGCGACTTACATGTCCTAATTACAGGGACAGTCCCCCTGGAGCAACTCAGGGTTAAGGGTCTTGCTCAGGGACCCAGTGGTGGTAGTGCCAGAGGTGGGATTCGAACTGGGGACCTCTTGATCCAGAGGTCCATAGGCAAGTACCCTACCACTAGACCACCGCCACCCTAACTTATACGGCTTGGTGTCTTTTTGAAACTTTCTGTTTATAAAGCTTTTTTAAATTTGCTACATAAATTAAGAGAGCAAGCTATTGTGCTCTAAAGTGTGCAGAAGTAGAGGGTGCGTGCTTAGAAAATCAAAAAAACAGGCTGCACCTTCCAGCACTTTATGGTTCAGATTTCTCTGTAAGAAGGTTTTCAAAAAACGAAAACCAGCTAGGATTTCCTAAAGTACGTCAGTCCTCTAAGAAGTGTTCAACAGGCTGTGTGTGTGTGTGTGTGCGCATGTGCGTGTGCGTGTCTGACCGAGAGAAGGCCTTGGCGCAGTGTGAGCAGACGTAGGGCTTCTCCACGCCGCCCTGGTGGGAGCGGACGTGGTGGCTCATGCGGTCTTTCCTCTTGAAGCGCTGCTGGCAGATGGGGCAGGAGAAGGGCTTCTCGTCCGAGTGAGAGAGCCGGTGGCGGTTCAGGTGATACACATCCCTGAAAGCCTTGCCGCACGTCTCGCACGCGTGGTTCTTACGCACCGGGTTGGGGTTCGGCGGCCTCTGCTGTAGAGAAACAGAGAGAGACTGTGATTATTTAACTGGCGAGCACTGGAAATGGGATAACATATCTGAGAAAAACGATAAACCAGCAAACTGTGCTGCTTCAAGTTCCTTGACTGTACCTTCTGCACATTAAAAACCAAAATAAAGCCCTGCAACCTTATTTACAGTGGACTCTGGGAGATGCTTCTGTTCTATGCTCAGCAGGAGGACGTTCCTGGTCCATCAGGTATTCCCAATGATGACATGCCTAGTCGTCATGTAAAAAAATGACAGCTAGACCCTATAAACTTTATAACATCCGCTCACAAACCTTAAAGAGATGTTAGGAATCGCTGCAGCTGCCAGCTCACTTTCATACAAAATAGACAGAAATGAGGGGATCAAGACTTTTGCACAACTCGAGTATGCTGATCTGCTCTCATAATTTGAATGCTGAAAACATCCTACTCCAAGCGTCCTGCTTATTCGTGCTCTACTTCTGTTGGAAAACTGTACACCACATTGCGGCGAGGGTGTGATTGCATCCATCAGTGCGCTACATTCTCTGATGTTGAAAACGTTTTTATCACCCAGGCCTGGACATGAACATTAAGCATTTGCTGTGAAGATCTTAAAGGAGAACCGAAGGTCTTGACACCCACCTGGACAGGCTCGGGTGTCGCCATGACTACCACAGCGGCCGGAGGAAGGGGCGTGACTGTGGACGCCATGCTAACCATGACTGGCTCGTTGGTGTTGTGAGCGAGCAGCGGCTGCGGGAGGGGGTCAGGGAGCACAGCCGGAGGCGGCAGGCCGGGGTCCTGGGGCTGAGGTTGGGCCGGGGACATGGTCAGGTGCAGGAGGGACAGAGGAACGGTGGGCCGATCCGCCGCCTCTTTGGCGGCGCTCTCCTGGTTCTGCGCAGCGGCGCTCTTCATACGGACGCCCGTGTGGACGGACTGGTGGCGCCGCAGGTTGTAGCTGTTTTTGAACTGCTTGCTGCAGATTTGGCAGATGTGAGCCACGCGGGCCGGGCGGGACACTGGTTTCACTGAGAGAGAGAGAGACAGGCAGGCAGACAGAGAGAGAGAGAGACAGGCAGACAGAGAGACAGACAGGCAGGCAGACAGAGAGAGAGAGAGAGAGAGAGAGAGAGAGAGGCAGACAGACAGAGAGAGAAAACTAAAATAGCATTTATGATAAAGGAACATTTTTAGAGGCGATTTTCCATCCGTTTTCAACAAGATTTAACATTGTACATATTCGACGTTACACTTAATATTTTAAACTATTTAGTTTTAAATTTGATAATTATGTTCTAAAGCTAAAAAAAAAAAGGTCATGAAATCATCTCAAAAATGTCATTTTGATTGAAATGTTATATATTTACAGTTCCGCCACCACCTCCTACTGTGTGTTATAAACACACGGTATCTTTCTGTAGTTCAGCAGAATCATGTGAAAGACTGGACAAAACTGACTTCTGTCCAGAAGACGATCAAGGACGCCCTCCATGAGGAGGAGACGGGCTGTAGTCGTTCTACAGCTGTTCGCTGCATCAAAGCACTTTAATGGAAAGTTGGGACATTGAGGTGGGAAAAGGAGGACAAGCACCAGCACCTTGAGAGGACTGAACCCCGGACAGAATCTGAAGAGGAAGATGAGAAACACCCGAGAATCCAGACGAGGTGTAAACTGGGGGAGTCTGGCACCTCTGGCTTCGTGCTAGTTTTTAAAGATCAGCACAAATCACTGGGGAGGGATTTTAATCCAGTATGAATCTGCAGTAGTTTTGAAAATATTGGCACTAAAACTGGATTAAAATCACTCCCGTTATTAGTACGGATATTTAAATCTACTTCGAATGTAAACCGGATTAAAATTCCTCCAGTTATTAAAAGTTAAACCACTAAGTTAAAGCAGCCTGGGCTTCAGTAACTCCAAAGCCACGACCCTTAACAGTTCAGATTTAGTTCAATGGACTATTTTCCCATCATCACCATCCCACAGAAACGCTCCGAGACCCGCGGAGCTTCGCGGTGTGTGTTGGAGACACGTGGTTCCTTTCACCAGCGCTGTTAAGAAATGTGAACCATTTCACACAGAGGTGAGGTTCCCCTGAAGGCCGAAAGGGCTCTAGCCTGGAGCCGTCCTTCCACTCTCACCTACCGGGTACAGGGTCCTCGCTGAGCGCAGTGGTGTCCACGGTGGACGGCGGCGGTGCCATGTGCTCGGGGGCCGGGCTCTGGGGCAGGAGCTCTGACTGCAGGCTGCCGTCCACCTGGGTCTGACCGGCCGTGGTCTGGAAAAGAAATGGCACACCTCTCAGTCCCGTGAACTTTAAGGAAGTTCCATCCCTCACTTTTGTAACAACACATCCTGAAGTACTCGGACAACGTTCCCTCGCTCATTTTAAAATCAGGGGGGTTTAAAGGGAGGGTCTGACACCTCTCAGCTCTGTGGTTATTTTTAAAGCTCAGTACTAATTCCTTCAGGCCGATCTTCATCTGGTATGGAAGTAAGCAAGTTTTTTATATCCGTGCTAAAAACTGTGGGGGGGGATTTTAATCCAGTATGAATCTAAAGCAGTTCATAAAGATCAACTAAAGTGATTTTAATCCAGTATGAACCTGTGGTGGTTTTTAAAGGTCAGCACCAGTAACTCTGGACTGGTTTTAATCCAGTATGAACCTGTGGTGGTTTTTTAAAGGTCAGCACCAGTAACTCCGGACTGGTTTTAATCCAGTATGAATCTACGGTAGTTTTTAAAGGTCAGCACCAGTAACTCTGGACTGGTTTTAATCCAGTATGAATCTACAGTAGTCTTTACAGGGCTGCACTCTGTTAGAGACGTTCAGTGGTGTGACACCGACTCAAAACATCCCGGACGTGGCCTGTCGATCCGGGTCACCTGTGGGAATTTGGAAGGGAAACAAAATCCACAGACCCTTCATCCCGTACTAATCCTGCACATCACACTGCACTGCGTCCATCGAAATAAAATAGCGGATGAACGTAACAGATGAATGAGGTTAAGACGGGGACCGGACCCAGAGGGACCTCGGTTTAGTGACCCGAGCAGGAAAAACCCATGAAGTGGACGAAAAGTCTGGTGAAACTTCCTTCTTCTGAGAGATGAGATGGAGAGGATCTGATGGGGACAAGTGGGGGAGCATGCACAGTTCAGGACACACACACACACACACACACACACACACAATTCTGTGGGGGGTGGCACCTCACCTGGAAGAGAAAGTTGCTCCAAGCAGCATCCATGTCTTTTTCTGTTTTTTTTTTTTCTTTGCTCTGGAGTGAAGGGGGATGAAAACTAAAAGTGGAGGGTTCAGCTTCAGCTCCTCAGCATCCTCCCTAAAAAAAAACAAGGCAAGAACTACAAGATGATGACGATCAGCAGCCCTTCCAAGCGTCCAGAAAGCCCAGATCAGCCTCAGATCCCTGTGTCCCTGAACGGGCTGCTGTTTTGCTCTCAGACTGGACTGTTCGGCTGCAGGTCAGTCAGTCACACTGGGTTTAATCTGCTGCTGTCCCTCCTGCACCTTCACATCATGCAGCCCCAGCAGCCCAAAAAGGGCCTTTTCACACGCTAAAATAACCGGGGGAGTACCCGCGTGCATGAAAACTTAACAATTCCTAACGTTTTCTCCTCTTAAATCTCTGCTGATGTGTGCGCGTGTGTGTGTTTCCCCCCTCCCGCTCATCAACAGGCCGCGCGGGTGTTGTGCCGAAGCCTCGGTGTCGAGTTCACTCCGTGGCCGAGCCACACGCAGCCTGAGCCCGGCCGCCTCGGCGCCTCCTCTCGCTCGATGTCATCTTTCTTTTTTTTATCGCTCTCTCTCTTTCTCGCTCGCTCGCCCTCTCTCTCCCGCTTCTCCCGCACTCCCTCTCCCTCGCCCTCCCTCCCTTTCGGTCTCCCTTTCTTCCTTTTCTTTTTTAATTCCTCTTTCTTCTCCCCCTCCTCTCCGCTTTTCTCTCACCGCTGCGTCCCAGTTGCTCTTAAAGGGATCGGGGTCCGACTCTGGAAGGAGAAACACACACAAACACGCGCACAACTGGTTTTTCTATCTGTGGGAGTACTCGTCGAGGTCGCTAAACCTTAACCCTACTCTCGTTTCCCCCCGAATAAAAGTTTTATTCGGTGTGAAAATAGCACTCTTTCTTTCGGAGCCCGGTTAAAACACGTTCAATCCCACGCATATATTTCTCCGACAGGGAATGAGGACGCCCGGTCCCCACAAAGCGCAAGAGACAAGTACGTGTGTCCGTACACACACGGCGTGCTGAGCTCATTATTCATTCCTCCGACAGAAAAGGGAAAACGCGAAAAGCATCTCTCTCGCCTTCGTCTCCCTTCGAGTAAAAATACAGACTGGAAAGTGGTGAAGAGAGAGTGATGATGAAAGATAAGAAAGTCAAATGAAAGAGAAATAACGCACAAGGAAAGGATAAATACGCATTAACACCGTCCAACGGTCGTTTCTTAAAGGGATCGTCAGAATGACGCAGAGCGGATTTTGTTTTTTTGGACCAAACCGAACACACACACACACACACACACACACACACACACACACACAACAGTAACACCATTACACACACACAGTGTAACACACACACACACACAGTGACACCGTTACACACACACACAGTGTAACACACACACACACACAGTGTAACACACACACACAGTGTAACACACACACACACACACAGTGCCAACACACACACACACACACAGTGCGCACACACACACACACACGGTGTAACACTTACACAGTAACACCATTACACACACACAGTGTAACACACACACACACACACACAGTATCACACACACACACACACACAGTGTAACACACACACACAGTGTAACACACACAGTGTAACACACACACTCACACACAGTGTAACACACACACACACACACAGTGTAACTTTTACACACACAGTGTAACACACACACACACACCCCACACACAGTATAACACACACACAGTGCCAACACCCACACACACACACAGTGTAACACCCACACACACACAGTGTAACACCCACACACACACACAGTGCCAACACACACACACACACACCACAGTGTAACACACACACACACACAGTGCTTACACACACACACCACCACGGTGTAACACCCACACACACACAGTGTAACACACACACACACACACACACGGTATAACACCCACACACACCACAGTGCTTAACACACACACACACACACAGTGCTTTTACACACACACACAGTGTAACACACACACACACAGTGTAACACCCACACCAATGTTACCATTACACACACACAATATACTTTTACACTACACACAGTGTAACACACCCACACACACACACAGTGTAAGCACCCACACACAGTAACACCATTACACATACACAGTGTAACACACTACACACACACAGTGACACGTTACACACACACACAGTGTAAACACACACCTGGTCTGTACACACACCTGAGGTATAACACCCACACACACACACACAGTGTAACACCCACACACACACACAGTGTAACACCCACACACACACACAGTGTAACACCCACACACACACACAGTGTAACACCCACACACAGTAACACCAGTACACACAGTGTAACACCACACACACACACGGTGTAACATACACACCACACACAGTGTAAACACCACACACACACAGTGTAACACACACACAGTAACACCATTACACACACTGGTGTAACACACACACACACACACAGTGTAGCACACACAGTGTATTCCCACACTGATGTAACACACACAGTGTAACTACACACACAGTGTAACACACACAACCACACTCTTTTACCTGTACTTCAACACACACACACACACACACAGTGACCCCGTTACACACACCCACAGTGTAACACACACACCTGATATAACACACACACACACACACACATTTAACACACACCCACACACACACACAGTGTAACACCACACACACACAGTGTAACACCCACACAGTAACTGCATTACACACACACAGTGTAACACACACACACACACACAGTGTAACACACACACACACACACAGTGTGACACACACACACACACACAGTACCAACCTTACACACAGTGTAACACACCACACACAGTAACACCATTACACACACACAGTGTCTTGCCACAGTCTTCTTACACACAGTCATAACACACACAGTCATAACACACACAATACACTCGCACACACTCCTAGCACACTCCACACACTCCTAACACACACCACACAGTGCTTAACACACACCACACAGTGTAACACACACACAGTGTAACACACACACACAGTGTAACACACACACACAGTGTAACACACACACACAGTGTAACACACACACAGTGTAACACACACACACACACACACACACACACACACACACACACACACCAGTGTAACACACACACACACACACACACACACAGTATAACACACACACACACACACACACACACACACACAGTGTAACACCCACACACACACACACACAGTGTAACACCCACACACACACACACAGTGTAACACCCACACACAGTAACACCATTACACACACACAGTGTAACACACACACACACACACACAGTGTAACACACACACACACACACACAGTGCTAACACACACACACAGTGTACCCACACCTGATAACACCACATTACACACAGTGTGCTTACACACAGTGTAACACACACCTGATGTAACACCACAGTGTAGCTTACCGTTACACACTGATGTAACCTACATTACCACACAGTGTAACACTGTAACACCAGTAACACCGTTACACACAGTGTAACACACACCCACACACACACACACACATTGTAACACACCTGCGCTGTGTACCGTTACACACAGTGCGTAACACACACATAACACAATAACACGTTACACACAGTGTAACACACCGCACTTTGTGCTACACCGTTACACACAGTGTAACACACACGCACGGTATGTAGTGTAACACGGTACCGTAACACCCGTTACACAGTGCCAACACCCCGCACACGCGCCTGCACGCTTTTTGAAGTAGCTGCACCGTTACGGTGTAACACACACCCCACACACATCTGCGCTTTGGCGGTAACGTTGCGCACGGTGTAACACACACACCACGCACAGTAACACCGTTACTTTACGAGTGTAAAGCACACACTGCCTGCAATGCTGCAGGTGCACACAGTCGCCAACTTCAACTTACACACACCGCTTGCAGTAACACGTTACACACAGTGTAACACACACACCGCCTGCAGTAACACCGTGTACACACGGTGTAACACACGCACACGCTGTGTACCGTTGCACAGTGTAACACCTGCCCTTTGTGCTGCCGTTGCACACAGTGTAACACACACACACACAGTAACACCCGTTACACACGGTGTAACACACACACACGCGCACAGTAACGCGTTGCACGCAGTGTAACACACACACACGCACACGCGTGCAGTAACACCCCGTTGCACACAGTCATAACACACACGCTTTGTGATAACACTACGTTACACACAGTGTAACACACACACACACGCACAGTAACACCGTTGCACACAGTGTAACACACACACACGCACAGTAACACCGTTACACACAGTGTAACACACACACACACACACAGTAACACCGTTACACACAGTGTAACACACACACACACACCACACAGTAACACACGTTACACACAGTGTACACACACACACACACAGTAACACCGTTACACACAGTGTAACACACACACACACACACACACACACAGTAACACATACACTGTGTAACACTGTTACACAGTAACATACACACACTGTAACACACACAGTAACACACACACACGCACTGTGTAACACTGTTACAGAGTAACACACACACACATTAACACTGTTACACACAGTAACACACATACACACTAACACTGTTACACACAACCACACTTGAACACTAACACTGTTACAGAGTAAAATACACACTAACACTGTTACAGAGTAAAATACACACTGTAACACTGTTACACACACAGTAACACACACTGTGTAACACTGTTACACAGTGTGTGTGTGACTGTGTGTGTGTGTGTGTGTGTAACACCGTTACATAGTAATATACACACACACACAGTAACACTGTTACACACAGTGTAACACACACACACAGTAACACATACACTGTGTAACACTGTTACACAGTGTGTGTGTAACACTGTTACACAGTGTGTGTGTAACACTGTTACACAGTAACATACACACACTAACACACAACCACACTCGCACACACTGTAACACTGTTACACACACAGTAACACACACAAACAGTGTTACACAGTGTGTGTTACTCTGTGTGTAACGTTACACAGTAATATACACACACTGTATCACACACAACCACACTCGCACACACTGTGTAACACTGTTACACACACACTGTGTAACACACTCAGATGAAAGTGACTACTCTTGTCATTGTGAAACACGGCACAGTGAACCACAGCCAGATTACACTTCTGCTTTTCACACACAAATGTGCAGCAGGGGGAAGCTATTGAAAATGCTCGTGGAGCAGTGACGGGGACGGTACCTTGCTCAAGCTTACCTCAGGGCAACCTTCTGGTCTGGGATTTGAACCCATGACCTTCTGATCTCGGGGCCTCGTCCCCAAACACTAGAGCAGGAACTCCAGTCCTGGAGATTCTGGTGATTTCCCTCCTCAAACACTCTCCACACCCACCACCAAGTGTGAACCAGGTGTGACTGAGGAGGGAAATCACCAAAATGTGCTGGACTCCAGCCCTCCAGGACTCCTGGTCTAGACCACCGCTGCCCCACACTCACTCAGTTTATTTATTTCAAACATTGTTCAATAAATGTCTCAAGAAACATTAATACATTTACTTAAAAAATGTAATTAAAAATTTTAAATGTCAAACCTTTGTTGCCCATCTATTCATAAGTCACTTTTTAAAACTAATCTCAGCTTTCATTTTCAATTATTTGCTCAAATGTTACGTCCATAAAACTGTCACCTATTTTGAATAATAAAGTGTATATAAACACCCAGGGGCGGTTAAGTGGTTAGGTGTCTTGCCCAAGGTCACCTCAGCCGTGCAGGATCAGGACTTGCTGCTCAAGTTCCACCTCCCAGGTTTTCCTGCCCGTCAAGGTGATCGAACCCCGAAGCCCTGGATTGTCTCTCTCAGAAAGACGGGGGGGGGGGGGGGGGGGTAACCTGGACACGGCTGAATTTGAGAGAAGTTCTGCCCTGAACCATAAACCGTTACAACCCCAGGACAAAAAACCACAGGAGAGTGTTTCCATATTAATATCAATTTATTACCCTTTTAAATGACTTTTCATTTTGTTCAACACGTGTTGGAAGGACTCCCGTCCGGCCGAGCTGGGAGCAGCTCGTAATGTTTAAAGTACTAAAATCATCCTCTGGACAGTTCACGCGTGACCCTCGGGCGGATGTGGCCTCGTCCGCCTCGGCCTGAAACACACAAGGAGAGCCTCCTTTACCACCGAACTTGGACCCACGCTGGTCTCGATCCCTGGCGGGGACCGGCTCGGTCGGCGTTAGCCCTTGCCTTTGTTATCTTTCGAGCAGAAACCGACCCGAGACCCGGTCGTGGAAAAGAAAAAAATCCTGTGGCACAACCTCATCGGCCCTCCTGACAACTAGACCCAACACTCAAGATACACAAGGAGATCTGCATGCAGTTGTTTTTTTTTTTTTTTTTTACTTTAAACCAAGCATAAAGGAGCAGGTTATACAGAGTCGTCAGAGCTGGTGTTTTGGTTTGGATTTTCTTTTTCTCACGCACTCGTTCGACACAGTCTTAGTGGCGACCCTTTTATGCCCTCGGATCAAACGCACGCACCCATCAGATAAACGTCCCTTTACAGCATCCCGCGCTTTCCTCCAGGTCTCCGTTTTTGTCAGAGGACAGGAAAGAACGGGCAGACCCGGTAGGGGATCGCACTTCTCTATAAACCGAACCAGATGGGGACACAAACGAGCGCAACGTTACGGTCCTTGTCCCAGTTCGTCCCCAACCCGCATCCTGTATTGAACCTCACCAGCGAAGACGTCTCCGCAGTCTCAGCGGCTGCGATCCGATGTAGCTACAACACTTGCGTCAATTACGTGCAAGAGAACTAGACGTTCTTCTCACCGCTGGTAAGAAAAAAACCAAAAAAAAAAAAAAACAAAAACAAATTGTGGCAATATTATTGGACACCATTCGCACGCACTTGACCCATTAACAATTATTAATAATCGAGTATTAATAACCATTAATTCCCAACACACCGGACCTGACAAAAGTAACACTTTTTGCAGTTAAAATTTCATTTACATCGAAAATGTTCAAAGCCGACTTTTTTTTTGGAAAACAAAAAAATAATTGCACGTAACAAATAAGGTACTAAGAGTTGCGCTCTAGTGGTGCAACCCGCCGCTGTACCCACCTACTGCTAAAAGTTAGGCATGTTCCGTTCACATTTCGTTATCTCCGTTATGATAATCGTTATTATAGAAAACTGTGGACACAATGCTTCAACACTCCAGATACTATATACAATAAAATTTCCAATTAAGGGGGATCTAAATGTCTATGCTTTTGGAACAGGTAATGGTAGCCTTACATTTCAAATGTGACTGAGTAACATGAATACAAATGTATTTTGTACATTAATCTCATGCACTGAAGCAACTCCCACAAACACAAACATTATCGTAAAGTCTTTGTTCCTGCGTTTCCCCCCCAAAACACACACTGTGTGCTGAAGGACTATAAACATTCTGTGTTCGTAAGTATCCTCCCATCGGCCGACGTAGCACGGCATCCCTTTAAGACTCCTTAAAGGCAGTGGTGATGTTCCAAGCCAGCGTTTTCTTTTTTCCCCCCCTTGTTTTAAACACCTTTACAAAAAAGGTTAAAGAAACATGTACTACGACCAACAACAAAATAAAAACAGTACGATTAAGATGTGCTCTTTTTTTCCCCTCTCTTCCTTAAACGGCTCCTAAAAACCCAGGCCGGGTTGGAGTTTAAAAAGGCAAGCTCCTGACCCCTGCGTGTTTCACGCTCGGCCGAAGGGCCTTTACACACCGAACGCGATGGAGTTTAACGATGGGGGGGGACGTATTCCAAATTGTAAATCAGGCATGCATTGGAATTTATGTGGCGCAAAGACAAAAAGTAAAGACGACGTCCTCGCCGATTTTGGCGAAAACGGCCCATTCAGGAGCGGAGACCTCTCGTCACATCTCGGATGATTTATTTCTATGCACTTATGTATCTCGTGATTGGTCGAGAGAAGTGTGTTGACCCCCCCCCAAAATAAAGAAAGAAATACAAAATAAAAAATCCAGAAAAACATCTGCCGCAGGTTTGAATTTGCCGACGTCTGAATAAACAGCAGGGACAGATCGCGTCCGGTGTGTAAAGGCCTTAGGAGTAGGAGAGGTGCGACCCGTTGGAGATGTGGGAGGTGACGGAGGTGCTGCGGCTCAGGATGCCGTCCCCGCTGCCCGAGACCCCTGGCCCGCCCCCGGAGGCCGTCCTGCGAAGAGGCTGAGGGCTGTTCCTCAGGGCCATCAGACTGGGACCCCGCACCACAAGGCCTCCACCTCCTCCGCCACCCCCATACATCCCCTGCGAGGAGGAGGAAGAGGACGAGGCCTGACCGGAGGAAGAGGACGATGACAGTGAGATGGAGGGCGGGGCCGGGGGGGGAGGAGGGAGGAGAGCCAGGGACTGGGAGGAGGAGCGGGAGGGAAGATGGTGGGGAAAGGCATGGGGGTGGGCGAGGTCCCCCCGGCTTCCTCCTACTCCCCCCCATTCCCTCTCTTTCTCCCGCTCCCTCTCTCGGTCCCTCTCCCGCTCCCGGTACAGCTGGGGCGTGCTCTGGTGGTGGTAGTGCTGAGGGAGGTGGTGGCGGTGGTGGTGATGTGAGGACGAGGATGAAGACGAGGAGGAAGAGGAGGAGCGGGAAGAGTGGTGGACAGGGCCATCCCGGGCCAGGCCCAAGGCGTGGGCTGAGGAGGATGAGGACGAAGACTCGGCACGGCTGGGGCCTCGGCGGGAGTGGGGGTGTGGCCCCCCTCCGTGGCTCCAGTGGCTGGAGGAGCGCGGCGTTTGGCTGGACGGATAACCCTGCTTGGGGTAGGCCTCCGACGGGATGCCCGTCAGAGCCAGGCTGCTGAATCCCAGACGGAGGCTCTCAGAGTCGAAGGCCTCGATTTCGCTGGCCTGGCGCTCCAGGAGGGATCGAATCCTCTCCGAGCGCTCGTTCTGCAGCGACAGCATCTCCTCCTCAATCTACGTGGAGGCACAGGGACAAAGGATTAGGTCAAGAAGACCTGGACGCATGCTTTTTCACAGCTCGCGTTGCAAAATTAGACAAATTGCAGGCAAAACCCCATTCAACCCAAACTGGAGGTCAAACTCATGAGCCTTCCAGCACACAGAGGGTTAAGAAGGACAACTGTGTCAGGTTCCTCATGCAAATTTGGCTCAAGCCCTAAGCTTTGAGAGCGACTTCTGTTTCCAACACTAAGCAGTTGTGTATACTCTAAAGGATCCATAAACTCCTTCTTCCCCAGTTCATGCATTCATTTCATTCAAACAAGCCCAAAGATCTGCAGCACAAATCGAGTGTTTCTTCAGGTCTAAACTCTTTTACCCTCTGCTCCAGAAGAGCTCTGCGGATGGACACCCTCTGCTCCAGGTCTTTGACCTCCCTCTCGTGCTGCGAGTCCGTGTGGATCTTGATCTTGCTCTGATAGGCATTCAGCAACTCCAACTCCTGCTGCAGCTGCATCCTCAGTGCCTGGTATTCCGCCTCCTGCGTCTCATCCAATCGCAGCTGAGGAAACAGAGTGCATTAGGTCAGTGAGGCACGGTCTCTGAGGACAAACTGGCACCCAACTCCGACTGTCCCATTCAGCGCCATCTTTACCATGTCCTCATTGAACTGCAGTCATTGCTGAACCTTTAGTGTCACCTGAAGGCCATTACCGTTCTGAAGGTGGTGGTGGTCTAGTGGTAGGGTACTTGCCTATGGACCAATGGTTCAAAAAGGTCCCAGGTTCGAATCCCACCTCTAGCACTACCACCACTGGGTCCCTGAGCAAGACCCTTAACCCTGAGTGTCTCCAGGGGGAGATTTGTGGTCCCTGTAATGAGGACATGGAAGTCGCTCTGGATAAGAGCATCTGCTAAATGCTGTAAATGAAATGAAGGCGATGTTAGAGGAGTGAGGGACCGGACGAATGAGCGTAGCAGCAGAACTTGCTTAAAAATCTCCCAATCCAACATCTATCTGCACTAAAGTCATACGGACTTCATCAGACCTTATTTTATATAGACATTTGCAGAATCAGTAAAAATTTAAATCCTACTATGTATGTACAAAAGCTTGTAAAAACACTAAACCCAGACCTACAGCACCTTCCAGAAGTCCTGATCCACCCCTCACTCAAACAGTTCTTCTGATCTTTCTGAAGGACAGTGTTGTTGTCTCTCAGTAGAGATTCTATACCTGAGCAGTTTGATTGCGTGTTTGTGTATAAAAAAATAAATAAGGGTGGCTCAAATCTTCAGCAGTGCTGCAGTCCTGAGTTTAGAACTGGGAGCAGAAGCATCTAGAATAGAAATCTGATCCCAGATCAGTCCTGCTTTGAGAACAGCAGCCTTTGCTTAGCTATGTCATTATTTTGGCCTAGAGAAAGAAAGTGCATCCCTGCTGAAAACCAGCTTGTCCATGTCCCCTCAATCCTTGCTCGAGTGTCCACTGTGAGGTGAACTTGGTAAAAACAGCATTGAATTTGTGGGTGGGACATGTCAGGGACTTTAAGGGCAGTGTTGGGAGCGTGGAGACATGCCCCAATCTCCGTCGACGATGGCATGCCAGCGTGAGGGGACGTGGCTCGGGTAAAGGGGGTGCGGATGGGGATGGAAATTGTGATTGACATGTCCTTGCCTTACTCACAGCCTGTGTGGACAGCATGTCGTTGATGGAGTGGTCGTACTGCTCGGCCAGGATGGCCAGCTTACGCGTCTGCTCGTCCTTCAGCCTCTTCAGCACCGCCTTGTGGTCCGACTTGGGCGTGTTCTCCAGCAGATGGTTCCGCAGGGCCTTGTACTGTCGGGTCTGGATCTTGCATGTGTCCTGGAACTGACGCTTGATCTGCAGCTCTTTGGACTGCAAAGGAAGACACGGGGGAATGGGAGGAAGGGGTCGACAAGCGTGAAAATGGAGCAAATGGGCAAGAAATGGAAGAAACTTCTCTCTTTGCAGCACAAACTCTAGTTGTGCATGTTCTACAAAGAGGTGAAATAAATCAGCAGGAAACCTTCAACAGTAGACCCTGGAATGTTCCACTTACCTCAGAGACGCCCATGGAGCCCCCGGTGCGGAAGCTAAGAAACGTCAACAAGATCACCCATCTGAAGGCTGAAGAAAAACCCACAACACAGCCCAGAATGTTCTAGCTCACCTGTGCAAAATGCGGACCTTCTCCGACTCACCAACCCCAGCGAGGCCAGATCAACCAAACCTGACAACAGGTTAAGGCCTCCTCATTTTCATCATAAACCGCCAGTAAAAGCTCTGGACCTGTCCCACCCTGCACTCCCCTGGCCACATTGAACAAATAAAATTTCTAATGACAAGATCTGCATTTTTGAAACCCTTCTGCTGTTGGTCAAAACAGAAGCTTTGGGCAGGAACACCACGTACAGTGGCAGGCGCTGCTGGAAAAAGAAAAAATTAAGATCAACCTTGAAGTTTAAATTTAGAATTTATTCATCGAGAACTGCTGACGCTCCGTTTTTCCACCTCTGGATTGTCCTCTAGTGGGACATGTCCCAAGAAACAATAGAAAACGGCAATCCTCCGATCTAACAAATGTGGGGGACCAAACTTGGATTTTAAACTTTCATGAAGCATTATATTATTTATTATATATATATATATATTTTACACACACACATACACACACCCCCCTGAGGTCAGATACGAGGTTAGAACATTAGCCCTGAAGTCTGCTCTGCCATCGTGAGGGGTCGAGTTTCACCCCACCAGTGATGTAAAAGCGAATTGTTGCTCAAGATCGACGTCTGTTCATACGAACCATCTTAAATCACTTCAGTGTCTTTATAAAAATTGGGGCAGCAGTGGTCTGGTGTTAAGGGACGAGGCTCCCAGATCAGAAGGTTGTGGGTTCAAATCCCAGACCAGTAGGTTGCCCTGAGGTACACTTGAGCAAGGTACCATCCCAATCACTGCTCCCTGGGCGCCTTCAATAGCTGCCCCCCACTGGACGTGTGTGTTCTAAATACAGAGGATGTGTTTTGTCGAGTCTCACTGTGTGCGATGAAAAATAAGTCACTTTCACTTTAAAATAAAGGTGGGGTTGAAAAGAAAAAAACAGATGATGGAGACAAAACACAAAGAAAAAGAATGAGTTCAACAAAAAGTAATTTATTTCAAATATGTAAGACAAAAAGAAAAGAATCCTTTATACTTACATACAGTAAACATCCGTCCATTCACACACAGTGAAAATGAAATGGACAAAAAAAAACAAAAAACAACAAAAAGCTGACGTATTTCTGGAATAATCGGCGGACAGATTTCACAGCATTCACACACAGACAGCGTGTAAACATGCACGAGAAGAAACAGAAAACCAAAACGGTGACGTTCAAAACGACATTCAGCAGTAAAAACCGTCACGTTCACGCATAATGCCTCGTTTCACGGGAAGCCGAAGTGACGAGAGAGAGAATTCGGCCGGGCGATTTCGGGGGGTTTATTTGTCTTTTAATTGAAATGTCATTTAAGATGCTAATATTTCCTTTAAATTCTAATGAAACACCCGATCAGAACTCGTCAATATCAGAGAACGCAAGTTATCGTTACAAATGGCACCCGTACACTTTTAGCTCTAATCTGAAAATTTTAAACACCTTTAAAAGACAACAAAAAAAACTATAAATTTAAATAAAAATGTATTGGGGAAACTATAAATGTTTAAATCATCGCTTCCAGATCTTCTTACATTCTCACAGTGCAAACTTTCATCGAATCCAGTAATAAAGCTCTTCATCCATTTGCAGTGTCACATTCTACGGTTGCAGAAATCTTTGGTTTGGGGGTGCGGCGACCTTCGACCCCTGATTGTCTTAAGACGTCTCGATTCTGCCCGGCGGTGCGCAAAACGCTTTCATTCGATTTGCGGAATTCACGCCGTTCAGTAGTGAACATGCTTAACTAAACCTATATCTTCATATAAAAGCATATGACTTCAAAATTGTTTACACGGTAAATCCTTAAATATACGTCATTGCCGAAAAAGCACAACAACACTGAGAGATTATCGTCCGCGTCGCTGCTCTGTCCTCGCGGCTACTGGACTTTCCTAAGGTTCAAGTTCTAAAGCAGGACTCGTAAGATGTCCCACTGATCGAGTTTGTGAGAAGGAGAAAATCTCGAGGATTAAATGCTTTCATGCAAATTCGCGCAGTATTTTGCATACGGGTTGGAAGAATTCTTCATATTTTCTTCATATTTCTGCAGGAAATCTTCAGTGCTTGTGCATTAAAAATCTAAACCCACTTCCACGGTGCCCACGGCTGATATCGGGACAGGAGACAACGGCGCCGCTTTCAGGAATCTTTGGCGATCGCGACTCACTGTTTACCTCCCACCGAAGAAAGAGCCTCTCAGGGCGCGAGACTATTGCACTTCGATACAAACTACATCTGTAGTGTTTCAGGGCTGCACGGGGTACGTGTTTGGGGAAGGCAGCAGTTTCCGCAGCGGCCGGTGGAAGGGAACATCTAAAACCAACGAATGTGGCGACTTTCTCAGGCAGCGATTTTGAAAGCAGCCCTTCGACACCAGCGTCCCAAACGCTTCTCTGAAATCGTTAAGACTTCAAGCACAAAGCACAAAACGTAGGGGGTGAAAGAACTGACTAAATGAATTGCACAAACATGGTCAATAACCACAAACAAACAAACAAAAACAACAGTAAATCCATGGCAAAAATAAAACTTTTACAAAAAGCACGGTTTCGGTAATACTTCATATTCACTGGGTGAGGGACAGCGAATACACGAGCTTGTGCAGAAAATCAGTGAATAATGCAGAGACAAACTGGGAGTCGTGGGGAAAGGAATAAAAAAAAACAAAAAAAAAAAACAAGGAAACAAAAAGGACGTATGGAAAACACGAATGCATGACTGAACATTCATCCGCACGAAACACTCTGGCAAATCGTTCTTTTAGAGGCGTCACGATCAGTTGGGATCCAACTCCTGAGCTCCTGACAAACAGGGTACAATTATTTTTTCACGGGCTGGTGAGGTCAGGTCATGATCGCTGGCCTCTGACTGCCACTGCAGTCATTTTAAGTTACAAAATGAATGACAATAAAATCACAGGTTATGATAATCCTGGACTAAAGCTGGTTTCATTAAGCCCAGGCTGTAAAATCATTGTGTGACGGTACGCGAGGTTGTTCGATACTGATGATCCCAAAAGCTAATCACGATAAAACACCCTCCTGTCCCCCTCATTTGACTTCTCCATAACACTGACCTGCCGCCACTTATCTCCAAGGCACCATCTTCCCCTTCAAGCTCCTCCCTGAAGCGGTCCTCCTCAAGCCACTCTCCCACCTCCCTTCCTCCCTGTAGGCCCTCTCCCTCTTCTCCCTCCTCCGCCGCTCCCGCTCCCTCCTTTCCCTAATCCTCCACCTGTGCTCTCTCAGCGCTCGGGGCAGAAGCTGCGGCAACTTGCTTGGTTTCTCCTCCCGCAGGAGCCCAAAAGCCCTCAGCTTGCTCAGGTATTGTGGAGGCAGTTTCTTAAGAACTCTGCTGGCGAGGCTAAGCACCACAGAGTTGGCCAGATCAGCCAGAACCCCTATGGGACGGCGGACAAACCGCCTTGCCCAAAGCACGCACCGGGCCAGCAGGGCAGATCCTATGCCGCGGGCCTGGTACTCAGCCGAGAGACTCTTGATGGGCACTGGTATTCTGGAGCGCCGACCACCCCAGTTGCGCCCAGCTTTGGGGAACATGTCGTAGAGGCTGCGCTCAGCCAGACCGCCTAGCAGCGACTGGCACAGGGCGAAGAGGGGCTTGGGGAGGCGGAAGAGCAGCCGCACCCAAAGGCGCCGCAGTTTTCGCGGGCCGTCCTGGAGGAAGACCCGGGCCGGTCGCACCACCAGCACCACGAGCAGGTAAAGTGACAGGAAGAGAGAGGGCGAGCTAAGAAAGAAGGCCGAGATCAGGGCCACTGGGACGTAATAGAGGCCGAGGCTCAGCGACAGACCCAGGCTGAACAGGCCTGAAGCCCACAGTGTCAGCGACAAGTACGTGGACAACGAGAGGGAACAGAGGGAGCGCAAGAAGAGGTAAGAGAAAAAGAGAGCCAGCAAGGCTAGCTCGGCGGAGAGGAGCACCGAAGCGAGGGAAGGGAGTGGCGGGGAGCGTCGGAGGGAGAGGAGGAAGATGGCGAGAGAGAGGAGGGTGGGCACGGATGGCTGAGCTGCCGCGGAAAGCGAGAGCACCAGGCAGATGGCGTGCGAGAAGAGAGAAGGGAGAGAGGGCTGAGAAGATGGCGAGGGTGGTGTGCGAATGGGAGAGGGCTCAAGTTCCTCCAGGGTGTCTGGGAAGTAAAATTCCGACAGCTCGTCCATTTCCCGTTGGTGAGGCCGGCGCTCGAGAGAAGGGCCAGAGATGAGCTCTGACGGACAGCCGTCTGCTACTCCCCTGCCCTCTTCCCCCTCCTCCTCGGTCTCCATTTCTGTCTCGCTGCCCGAGTCATCCTCCTCATCCCACTGCATCCCGTCTACCTGTCTCGAACCGTCTACTCGGTCATCCTCCTCTTTACTCTCAACCTCCTGCCATTCTTTCTTCCCTACCTTTTCACACAGTATGTCTAAGCTTTCCTCTTTGGTCTTTTCTATTGCTTTGAATTCGGTCTCCTCCTGCGCCCTGCTCTGATCAGTGGAAGTCTGGACAAGGCTTCCTTCACTGTCCCCGCTCACAGTATCACTCCCTTCACCCAAGTCCTGGCTGTTGCTCTTGTCACTCCCGTCGACTTTGTCACCCCTCTCTTCTGGCATGGCGTCTTCCTCAGCCAGAGATTCTCCATACATCACTCTCTCATCCCCATTCCTCCCACTCTCCACCACGTCCTCCGCCCCTTTCATTACAGGACCCTCCCCAACATCAGGCCCTTCCCCAGCAGGCTCTGTGCCGTCGCCCTCACTCACTCTCAGGCTCTTGGGCTGCTGGCGGACCTCCATGGCGTGCTTTTGGCGGAGCTCCTGCTCGCGCCGCTTGTTGTACTCCATCTGGTTGGTGAGCTCGCTCTGGTGCTGTGTGCGGATCAGGTCGGCACGAGTGCGCTGTACCAGACCCAGCTGACGGAACTCGAGCTCCTGCGTGGACTCGTGGTGCCTCAGCAGCATGGCGCACTCCAGGTCCTTCAGTGTCTGCTTCTTGTTCAGTTCCTGTGAGAATGGGGACAAACAGATGGAGGGGTTAAGGTAAAAAGCAAACCTGGCAATCCTCATAGTCCAGGGGAGGGAACAATATTTTACCAGGCTGCTTTTGTGAACAACTCTCATCATCTAGGGGTGGTGGTGGTCTATTGGTAGGATACTTAACAAACCGAGAGATAGCAGGTTTGAATCCCACCTCCAGCACTACCACCACTGGGTTCCTGAGCAAGACCCTGAACCCTGAGTGTCTCCAAGGGGACTGTCCCTGTAGTTAAGAAATGGAAGTCGCTCTGGATAAGAGCATCAGCTGAATGTTCTAGTTCTAACCAACACATGGTGTAAAAAGAAAAAGAGGTGTGTCAGACGTGGGATGAGGGTGAAACCTGTAGAAGATGCACGTTTCCATGCTTTACCTCTCTAAGCAGATCTTGTTCCAGGTTGTGTCGAGATAGCAGCACCTTCCTCTTGTACTGGCGGCACTGCAGCTCATAGTACTGCCTCTGGCGCCGCAGCAATCCCGCCTC
Organism: Hepsetus odoe; assembly: GCA_017165825.1. Lineage (NCBI taxonomy): Eukaryota > Metazoa > Chordata > Actinopteri > Characiformes > Hepsetidae > Hepsetus > Hepsetus odoe. The sequence goes on from CM029378.1 coordinate 22,301,431, forward strand.
CTCCTCGGCCTGGTGCTGCTGCAGACATTCCTTCTGCTGCACCAGCCACTCTTGCTTCTCCCGTTTAGGTGTGGACTGATTCTCATTCAGCTCCTGTGGGTGGTTTTGAAGAAACGCTGCTGAGGACACTGCTATAGTTGGGTAACATTATTTCAATCTAGCATGATCGTTTATGAAACCAGGCACACATGGGTGGACGACGCTCCACATCAGAGATAGGATAAAGGGAATGTAGCGTCAGTTCACCCACGTGAGAAGTGAAGGGGTGCTAACAGGGAGGACCTGATGGGGGAGCATATGAAGAGACCCCACCAAGCAATTTTGGAGACCAGCATTTCTAAGTGGAGTACCTCCTTGAGCTGCTCCTTCCGTTGCCTGTACTGGCGTTTCTGAGACTCCAGCAAAGTGGTGAGTTCTTTCTTCTGCTGAGTCAGGATGTGCTGCTGGAACTTCTTCTCCTCTGTTGAACCACTCTTGGTCTACAGTTGGGGAAAAAAAAATTAGGGTTTCACACACGTACAATTCATGCATTTTATCACAAAAGCACCTTTAAGCTCCTCTAAGTTCAAGTCCTGTGTTCATCTCTGATAAAAGCAGTCGAGTCTAAATGGTATAGATATGGCTTGGCCTGCATGTTATCCAAAAGCTCCACACTTCCTTTTCATTTCTGACCTCTTTCTCCAGTACAGCCTGATGCTTCTTGGTGAGCTTGTCGCTCTCGCTGCTGAAGTTGTTCCTCTGTGTCTCCAGCTCCTTGTCCAGCCGCAGCTGGTGCTCATCCATCTCGGCCTTCAGCTTGTTCTCCAGTGCCATCAGCTGCTTTTGGTGCTGCCGCCTCATGCGCTTGTAGCCGGACATCTGCTCCCGCAGCGCCGAGCCCTGCTCGTGCTCCTGGATCTGACGTGTCACCAACGAGGCCGTCCGGATGGTGGCGAAGTGATCTCTGCCACGGCGCCGCCGGCCTCCTCCTCCTCCGCCGCCGCCAGATGGGCCCTGCTGCTGGGAGTCCACCTCTGGCTGATAGGGATCGTCATAGATGTTGTCATGGCTCTGGTTTTGGACATAAGAGAGACATGATGGAATATTGAGATGAATACACACACTAAACTTTTTTTTTTCTGCAATCTCTCAGCTCCAACGCACCCGATTCAACACAGCAGGCGATCCAGCAAAGAGTCGGGTTTGTTGGAGCACCACATACTGTGCACCGAGAGTATTTCTCACAAAACTGTGAAATCCAACAGCTCCCATATGTAATTCATGGCAAAAACACTTAAAGGGCCTGTGTTCTGGATTTTTCATTTCTCTTTAAATACGTAAATGTATCCGGAACACGTATGAGCGGGTCAGTTCCGGTTCATCTAATAGCCAGGGGGAAGAAACCGTTCCCCATCCTGGTAGCGGAAGCCCGTATGCTATGGAACCTTTTCCCAGATGGCAGGAGGGAGAAAAGTGTGTTGGACGGGTGTGTGGGACCGTCCACAATGCTGGTTGCTTTGCGGATGCAGCGAGTGGTGAAAATGTCCTGAACAGAAGGCAGAGACACCGATGATCTTCTCAGCTGTCCTCACTACCTATTTCAGGGACTTGCTGTCCGAGATGTTGCAGTTCCTGTACCAGGCTGTGAAGCAGCTACTCAGGGTGCTCTCAGTGGTTCCTCGGTGCAGTATTGTGTATAGCTGGAAGTTGAAGGTGTGATGTTGAATGTTGTTAGTGCTTATGACCCACAAGTTGGTTGTGAGAAGGAGAAGAATGAAGATTTGTGGAGTGAGATAGATGAAGTGATCTAGAGTGTACCCAGGGGAGAGAGAGTGATGATTGGTGCAGATTTTAATGGACATGTTGCTGAAGGAACAGAGGTGATGGGTAGGCATAGTGTCAAGGAGAGGAATGCTGAAGGTCAGATGGTTGTAGATGTTGTGAAAAGGATGGAAATGGCTGTAGTTAATACTTATTTTAAAAAGAGGGAGGAGCACAGGGTGACGTGTAAGAGTGGAGGAAGATGCTCACAGGGGGATTATATCCTTTGCAGGAGGGTCAGTCTGGGCGACTCGTAAATGGACTGACAGAAGATAAATGATATTTAAATCACCAGTGAGTGTGACCACCAGTCCTGTCTACTTGGCTTCAGCGCTCTACATAAATCATTTTTGCCTTTAATTTCACTAAACCCAAACAACAAAAGTGTCTGACAAGTATCAAGATATTATTTTGTTTACATTTTCGGAAGCTTAGCGAAGTTTAAAGTGGATCTCTTTCACACCCAAGGACACTGACCAGCGGTTTGTGCAGGACGGAGCTGTTGGACGTGACCGTGTGTTCGCCCTCCTGCATCATGGCCATCTCCCCGCTGTCGTCCGAGCCGTCAGCCAGGCTGTTCACCGAGGAGCTCTGGGAGCTGGCACTGATTGACATGGAGGGCAGCGAATGGGAGCTTTCCATGCTGTTCACCGTCCCCGTCCGCAGCATGTACTGCTCCACGTCCTGGCAAAACAAAGCAGACAGCGGGGTTTAGGGGCTCCAGTGTTAAGACTTCTCCTGGCAACCTGGAATCTACTAACGTCACAGTGTGAAGAATAGATCTCTTCTGCTGATGAGCGATGTTGGGGGTTAAGTGCCCAGTTTTCAGCCATTACAACACTCAGCCGAAGCAAAGCGCCAATTATTCCGACAAGCTCAAACAAGCAGTCAAGAGCAGAAAAATAGAGTCCTAAACATCAGCTCAACAAAAGCGGAGCGGTGCACTCCGTCATATGCGGCACCAAACACACCCCCACACGGCGGAGTCTACTTTTAGAACATTTAATCGTTCAGGCCAGTTTCTAACGGAGAACGCTGGCAAACATCTCACCTTTTCACAGCTCGTATGTCTCCTACAGCTGCACTTTCTATCCAGCTTCTTTATTTTATTGAGTTTTTAAACAAGCCAAACAACAAAACGTACAATAAATTATATTAATATTCATTCATTAGACCACAGCGTATTTTTATTGCTGTTTTAAATCAATTAACCAATCTTATTTCACCAAAGAGCTGATTAATCGGAAAATCAGGTGTCTGAAGTACCAGAGTTGAGTCAAGTGTTCAAGGAGGTAAAACTAAATATAAATCAACAAAAGAATTTGTTCTTTTTATTCCTGTTAGGAAATGTATGTTGCTCACAGTCTAAAACGAAAGCTGATTATTGGGGTGAAATGGTCCCACCTTCTCTCAAACACACCGACCAGGAACATTTCTGTCTCCTGAAACCAAGCACTCTAAATAAATGAGCATTTATGTAAGGGACTAAGCTCAGGAGCAAGTTTAGGTTGAGATAAAACTGGGTTTTCGAGCTGTGCGTGTTGTACATACCGGCGATATTTCATTCTTTTGAATAACGTGGATCTCATCCCATAACCCTTCGATCCAATCAATCCGATCTGCTAAAACACGACTTACCACGTCAAATATTTCGGTTAGTTTTGTGTTTTAGGGGCAAAGTGCTCAACTAAGATTTAATGATCATAAGCCGAGAACTTAACAGTTCTAAACAGCGTTAATATTTTTTCAACAAAAACTACTTTCCCCCTCTCTCTGTTAATCTGGACCACTTGTTCCAGCTACAGCCTCCGATACTGGACAAGGCTTTAAACGTTAGAAGTTGACTGTCTTGCTCCACTCTTACACTCTCTTAAAAAGTGTAAGTGACTTTTAATCTACAGGCACTGAAATATGCAGTTCTCTTCTTCAAGATTCCTCGTGCACCGTGACTCGACCCACAAAGAGGTTAAATGCCCTGATTTTTGTTTTTGGTCCTCCTCAGAAATCCCGCCTACCTCCTCCTCCTCCGCGCCCTCGGCGACGGGTCCGTTGTGCGTTTCCTGGAAGAGGATCTTCTTCATTTTGCGGTACTGCAGGTTGTCCAGCTCTCGCACGGCGTCTTTAGTGCGCGTGATCAGGTCCATCACCACCGTCAGCGGACGCTCCCGACACAGGAAATGATGCTACGAGTGAAGGAAGAGGATATTTTAATAACAGCTTCAAAAAAAATCCTTCAAGGCTACAACAGGACATGGCCCTTTAAAAAGCCATTAAAAAAAAAAAAAAAAAGAAAAAAAGAAAAATAGGTTTCAGGTTATGTGATTTTTTTTGTTCTTCCACAAATTACACCTCAAAACAGGTTCTGGTCATGTGCTCTAAACACAGATCAGGGTTAAAAATAATGACTGAAAAGCAGTTTATTAGATCGTGACTTTATCAAGAGGTCGAGTCATGTGGGTTTAATGTCTACAGGCGGTGTGGAGACTCTGCCTGCTGAGCACCCTGTTCAGTTACAAACGGCTTTTCAGATGTGCTGCACTCAGAGTGGTACTGATGAAAGGAAAGGAAGCAGGAAAAGGGAGAGTGGAGCAGAACATGTGTTCTACCGAAGCTGGAAAAGACTAGAGCAGGTTCTGGCCAGGCTGGAGAAGACTGTTAATGAGATTCACCTTGAGCAGCACGTCAGAGGTAGGTCTGTCCTGGGCGATCTTCTGCAGGCAGGAGTCCACAAAGTTCCGGAAATAATCAGACCTGAGAAACAGCACAGCCTGGTGAGAGGAGCCAAAAGAGGGGACAAGGTGCTAAAAGGTGAAGGCCGCAAAGGAGACGATTGGGGAGAAAGACAGTCAGAGAGAGAGAGGCAGACAGTCAACAGTCAGAGAGAGAGAGACCAAATGGACCAGTCCTGCTTGTTAAGTCTTTTGTCTGAATTGTAATATTAATATTTGAATTATTAAGGCTCAGAAATGGTCTCTTGAACTCATTTTTCTGCTGTGATTCATCACATCATTGTTTAAAACTCTTCTTCCCCCATAATCTTACATCACACTTTTCCTAAAATGCTCCATTTTATCTACATTTAATAACTTCATTCTCCCTTTTTGACTTAGACCGCAGGACTCAAAGAAAGTAAGAAAGAGGTCATTTAAATTGCAAAGCTCCTGGATTTCCATAACGATCCATAGCCTTGGTCAAAGCACCAAATCAAGCACAGACCTGGCTGTGATTGGTTAATCAGAAACAACAGTCTTTGTCTATGAAAGTAATTGTCTATGGTGTGCCTGAAGAGCACTCCCAAATGTGTTTGGGTTCCTGAGGTGTTCTTTTAGCACATCCAGCACCATGAAGGAGGAGTTCATGAAGTGTCATCATCTGATGCCGTGAGTAAAACCAGCGTTAAACCGTACCTCTCAACAGCAGGAGCGACGCCTTACCAGTGATTAGACTGCAGGACGGGGCTTTCGTTCTGGGCGATGTGGTATAAGGCACTCATAGCATTCATGTTAAACAAGGGAGGCTTCCTCTCCGCTAAGAAAGAAAGAGAGAGAGAGAGATTAACGAGTTAAAAAAAGGGTGGATATTAAACAGCAAGTGGACGTCAAAAAATTGTGCGACAGCTCAAAAAAGTGAGGTTTTCAAAACGAACAATAAACAAAATGAACAGGTTTATTTTCAGACTAGAGCTCAGTTACTCACCCAGCTCTATACAGGTGATGCCGAGTGACCACACGTCCACCTTTCCGTCGTACTGGCCCTCGTCCATGGCCAGGATCACCTCCGGAGCCATCCTAAACCAGGAACATTTACGTTTGGGGTTTGGCGCCAGTACCACTTAAACTGAGTGCAATTTCAGTTATAATAGCCTGCAGTTTAGTAGCTATTAAACTACACACATATAGTTAAAAAAATAAAAGTACACATTTCTGGGCATTTTATCTATCGACTGAACTGAACATATTGAGGAAACGCCAGAAAATGCCTCCGTCTAATCCGAGGGTAAAAACTTTTCTGGCTTCAAATCTGGTGCTAAGATGTGCAGCTCTGGTTAGGACGGTCAAAAAACTGTGTGGGCCGTATAAGCCTGGGCGCCTTACCAGTAGGGTGTGCCTACAAACGAGTTGGCGGGCGCCACGATGGAAGCCGAGCCAAAGTCTCCCAGTTTGACCTGGCCTGGCTCCGTCAGCAAGATATTTCCAGCCTTCACGTCCCTGTGAGGACACAATGCACAGAGACCGCCCTCAGTGACCGGACCAGATCCTCACACACGTTAATAAAGACATGAAATGATGAAGACTCGCACACGGCAACAACGTCCCCTCTCGGTACTTCAGATCAAGATATGCTGTGATATCGTTTCTTTCCTTTTAAACATTGCACCGCAGCAAATGCCATTAAAGAGCAGGGCGAACTCTGCTCTCTGTGCAGTGAAATGTGAAGCTGGTGACCGGACGACATCGCCATACGATGCCAGGAAACCGTGTGAAATGTGTTGAGGGGTGAGGAGGAAGAACGGAGAGAAGCCGAGTTTCTCGAAGTTTCTCCAAGTTTATGCTACATGGACGGCTCTTACTGGAGTTTTTATTTTTCTTAAAATGACGCCTCAGTAAAAAACACCTACGCACACTACCTGTGGATCATGTTGTGAGAGTGGAGGTACACCAGGCCCTGCAGCGCACCGTGGATGATCGCTGCAATTTCCACTTCCTGCAGCGGCTTCTTGTGCACTGAGGGAAAAGAGGAAGGAAGAAAGAGGAAGAAAGAAGTTCCCATTTTTATCACAGTAACAGCATCATGTTATATAATCACCTCACAGATAAAACCCGGCTGCTGAGAAACAGAAGAGGCGCTTCACTCGTACCTTCGTCAGTCTCGGCTGAAGAATTTCACTCTGAGAAAAACTGAGGCAAACAAAACCTAACGAGCACAATCGACGTCAGTTGTGACGTCGTCTTCTCGCACCGACGGCAGGTTAAAGCTTCATAGCAAATAACAAGTGGTGGCATTCGAATGGGCAGGACTCAAACCGAGGCCCCCGCATGGCCGGCGCCCTCGCGGGGTCCAGGCTCCCAGCAGTTGTACTCGTGCCCCAGAAGACTGAGGCTCCAATCCAAATGGTGCAGCATAGGGTTGAAACTGTGCCCCAAGGGTGAGGCTCTAGTCAGACTGCCGCCCCAGAGGGTCCAGACTGCAGTCAGATTGACACCCCAAAGGGCTCAACAGCACCCCCGAGAATCAGTTCTTTAGTTGGACTGGAGCCCCAGAGGGTTGAAACTACAGACCCAGACTCACATCAAAGGCACTCGAAAGACTCGATTCGTACCTTTGAGATCTGAAGCTCTAAGCATCAATTTAAAAACAGGAAGCTTGGATTTACAGGAACCAATATGTTGTGTACAACCGTGGGTTATTGTAAACTAAAAGACCAGAAGTACTGCAGACACTAAACCTCCCAACAATTCCGTTAAAAAATATCTGCCAACATCAACAATAGGAAGAAAAGCTTCAAGCTCATCAGTGTCTGAGTACGTTGGAGAAAATGGTGCAGATGTGAGCAGAAACGGTGAGGGAACCATTGACCGGACCAATCCAGAAGCAATCTTTAATTTCTTGGCAAAAAAGTCGACAGTAAGGCAATGAAATCTGCAAGCCTGCAAAAAACTCCTTCCTGCCAATCTTTTGAACATTAAGGTCTCAGCTTCTCATTTTTAGATCAAACAATTTGAAAAGTTCCAGAAGAAAAACACGTCCCGAGCAGGAACGCGTTTCTTGAGTTGGAGAAGATCACCTCACATTTTGTTTACAACAAACCAAAATCTCTTCCGTTTACTCACCTTCTAGCAGATCTGAGGCCGAGCCCAAACAATACTCCATCACCAGCTGAGGAGCAGAAAGGAGCTTATTAGGGGCTGTGATTCATAAGAACACTGATGCCATATTAGCACTCAAGAGCTTCTTAAAATAACCAGACTTCATAGACTGGAAAAAGTGTATATTGTGATCTTTTATTTGATGTTTAGACCTTTAGAGGGCGACGGCGAGGAACGTTTGTTTATTTGATGTTTAGTCCTTTAGAGGGCGACGGTGAGGAACGTTTGTTTATTTGATGTCTGTTAATACGACCTGTGCAGGATGGTGGCGTGTAATGTTTGTTTATTTGAGCTCCAGCTATGTCCGTCTCTAATTTTCCCCACCAAGTATCGACAGCTATGAAACACCAATAACTTCATACTTGAATATTTGCACGCGACTGAAATAGAGAAGTACACCGGATTTATTTAAGCCAATGAATCTGAAGCCAATATTTAACGGATATCAGGCCGTAACAATAATAGCAACACGGGTCAAACGCACTGAAGCGATGCTCCGGTTCATGAGATGCAGAACAGTTCCGCCGGTTAAAGATCAGGCCGTTTGTAAGAAAGAGATCATTTAAATTGCAAAGCTCCTGGATTTCCATAACGATCCATAGTCTCGGTCAAAGCACCAAATCAAGCACCGGTATCGGCAGCACTGACTGCATGTATTCAGAGGAACAATGAGGATAAATGCTTTGTGAGGGCGGGCGGGCGAGGACGCCGTGGAAGCAGCGCTGTAATAAAAAGGAAACAGTGCTACCGGGTCAGTACATTCTCAGAACAGCACGATCTCCACCCCCCCACACTCACCCATGCTGTGTGCTCTCTCAAGTAGCAGCCTCTGTACTCCACGGTGTTGGGATGTCGCAGCTTCTGTAGGAACTTCACCTCTTTGATAATATCCTGCCACTTCTGCAGCAGGAACAAGAGAACAATGAGAACCGGGTCACGTGTCTGTTCAGCATCAAGCTCTTGGCATTCTCAAGGGCCTGAAGGGCCCAGCATTTTCACTTTGCTCTGCAACGTCTAACTGCACCGCCAGGGCGCCTTAAACGCCTGCCGGCTCTTCACCTCGTTAGATTGCTTCCCGCTGTAGGACATCTTCTTGATGGCCACCACCTCGTTGGTGCGGATGTCATGGGCCTGCAGAGAGAAACAGGAGTGCTGAGGATCATTCTAAAATCGGTGTCTACATGAATAAACAGGCCCAGAAAAAAAATATCGCAATGTTTGTTAAATCTTGAAAGATAATCTTCAGTTTCACATCAGACACTGACAAAGTTGTAGCAACAAATCAAGCCAAAATTTTACCCAATCTTTCTCTGCTGCGTCTGCAGCACACGGCTGTTTACCAAAGATAATCCAAGAATAATTTTACCAAAGATAATCATTTTGACACGCATCCAGAGAAAGCACTTGTTCACAGCACATTTATAAAGAACACATTAACTGTGGCACTCTTATTCCCAGTTCTTACATTTTTCATTAAAAATTTAGCCAATTTCTGGAGCCCACTTTTGAAGCACTCTATTGAAAAGCATTGGGACACACCTAAATCACTGAATTCAGGAATTTAGGCCACACCCACTGTCACAAACGTATATAAAAAATGTAGGTCAGCTTGTGAAACCTCTTCCATGTGAGATATCCCAAGGTCAGCTCTGGATAGAAGTCAAAGTTTGGTACCCCAGTAAACGGTCCATTAAGGCTTAGGGTGAAACTGAATGTCAAACATCGCCACCTGGCCAAAAAAAAAAAAAAGCCTTTCTAGAAAAGTGGAAGCTGTTTTATCTGCAAAGCGGGGATGACTACATATTCCTCGTTATACGTTTGAATGGGATGCCAAACGTTTCTTTAGATGCTATGGCCAGATGTCCCTATACTTTTGTCCATATGGATAATTCTCCACCCACATCGCCCAGAACGAAAGCCCCGTCCTGCAGTCTAATCACTGGTAAAACGCAAACTCCTTTAAAACTCAGAACAGCAGCATTATAACTTCTCTCAAAAAGTTTTTATATCTAAAACGAGTCAGTTTCCATAAAGGACTCCACGAGGAGCGAAGGGTCTCGTATTAAAGAAGGGATTATTCTCAATGGATGAAAGTTTAGTCCAAAAGCTGCTCTTTTGGTCAGACACATGTCAAGTCCTGACTCATGCACATGACCTAAATGTGGAAGTGCTTTCTTCCTCTATTTCAGCGATGTTTTGGGTAACAATGAAAGCTCATTTTCAGAATCGAACGCAAAACAGAAAGTATGCAGAAGTGTTTCTCAACGTGACTCCAGGGTGCTTGTGTCCAGGGGTTTTAAGAACGGTCCAAAAACACGCATCATGGTAAGGCTTATTTATTTAGGAATATTTGGGTTGTTTTATAAAAGAGTGAAATTTGCATTTTATTTGGATGTGAATTTAAGCCGTCCCCTGCCCGTTCTGAAGGATTTCCAGAAAAGCAAGTGTATATTTTGGAAGAAACACTTTCATTGTCAGTTCATTTTTAGGACTATTTTCGCAAAATAAAGAAGGCAGCAGCACGCAGAGAGAAAGACGTTCTCAAAAATATATCCGTGCTTTTGCAGGCGGAGGCCGAAGCCTGTCGACGGCTGCACTTACGAAGTAGACGGCGCCGAAGCTGCCATGGCCGATCTCTCGCAGGTCGGTGAAGAGCTTCTCCGGGTCCTCCCTGTAGAAGAGCTCAGCCACCTCCGGGTCCTTCAAACTCCCGGCCCGCGCACTCGACGGCATGGCCAGGGCCTACACACACACACACACACACACACACACACAATTAATACCCTTCAAAGCAATGCAATGTTGTTAGACGGCTCTGCATGGCGGCGTAAGTAGACGACTCAGTCTAGAACGCCATGAGAAACCTCTCTGACGGCCAATTCAAAGCACTTGTTAAGAGAACAAACTGTTCCCTTTTAAATAGTTCTGCATAATTCACTCGCTGGAGATACAAACAGTCTCTCAGCCTGATGTGAACTGCTCCACTGCAGTTCACGCAACGACTTGCATTTATTCTTTATCATTGTTTTGTCTTTACACACTGCACGTTTCTCAAACAAGTTCTTTCATTTCCTGTCCCCGATTCTGAAAAAGTATATAGGAACGAACGGGGAAAAGCCTCTTTACCACGGAATTTAGGTGTTTGGGCCACACATTCTGTGCCCCTCCACCATGAAAGGGTTTAATTTTGGTCCAGAAGACAATCTGAACGATGACCTTAATGCAGAAAAATCACAGGAATTACCCTGTAATGTAGAAAGCACTCATCCAAAGGCCACGAGCTTCCTTTCAAGCCTGTGTTTTCCTGCAGGAACCGCCTGTGATCCTGCAACCAGAAACTAGGCTGAAGAACCACTTTCTCATGTGTGTCTTCACTGATAAAAAAAAAAAGAAAAAAAAAAGAGGGACCTATATTCCCACAACAAGTTATGAATAATTGATCCCGACCACCAATAATAGAAACTCCAGTCATCCGCATCAAACAGGACACGGACAGGTACACACGAGGACGCACGACACACGGCGGGCTGGAGAGATTTCAGAATCGTCTCCGCCGTACAGAAGATTCACGTCTGACATTTGCGCCGTCGTGTTAAATCAGGGCTGAGAACAAGTCACGTTCTCATTAAGCATTAAAACCGCTAACTAAAACCTCGCCGATCTCGCCAAAGTGCCTCGTGGACCCGTCTTGGGTGGCCTGACCACAAATCAGGACATGGAGGGCACGTCAGGTGAGATCCAGGTCCTTCAGTGTGGCCCAAGAACGATTTGTGCTAAAATTAATCATTTTCTCCAATCCGGTCTCAATGTCTCCGTTTAAGTGAAAGTGAAAGTGACAACCCTTGCCATTGTGAGGTCACAGCACAGCAGACAGTGAACCACAACGAAACTGGACCTCTGCATTGAACCCATGCACTCAAACACCGTGCAGCAGGGGGCAGCTATTGAAAGCGCCCGGGGAGCAGTGACGGGGACGGTACCTTGCTCAAGGGTACCTCAGGGCAACCTACTGGTGGGGAATCGAACCCACAATCTTCTGATGCGGGGGCAACTCCCTCACCACTAGACCACCGCTGCCCCTGTTTGCACCTGGTGTCAGGATTGTGTCCTGATCATACCCCTGTCGCTTGTCAGGCTGAAAGTGAAAGTGACTAAGTGTCATTGTGAAAACACAGTGAAAGGTAACCTCTGCTTTTCACCCACACACAGCGTGTTCCAGCAAGACAACGAGGTGAACACAAGCTTGATCAAACTGGACCTCTGCTGGAGCTGATCCAGACCGGACTCACAATTAGAACGTCACTTTAAGCCCTTCTCTGCCAACAGGAAACCAGTTCTCTACACACTTCTGTACAGAACGTCTTCAAAAGGGAAGGGGCAGACAATACCATTCAGATTTGAGAAAATACATCTACATTTCCTCATTCAGAAGATGCTTTTATCCAAAGTGACTCAAAGTGAGGGATGACATTAAAGTGAAAGTGACAACCCTTGTCATTGCGAGGTCACAGCACTGCACACCATGAACCACAACGAAATTGGACCTCTGCTTTTAACCCATGCACACAAACACCGTGCAGCAGGGGGCAGCTATTGAAAGCGCCTGGGGAGCAGTGACGGAGACGGTACCTTGCTCAGGGGTACCTCAGGGCAACCTACTTGTGAGGAAATCGAACCCACAATCTTCCGATGTGGCGCCAACTCCTTAACCACTAGGCCACTGCCGCCCTAAAGCAGTAAAAAGGTGCTGTAAGAGGTTTAGGGAGGAGTGGTGAGGATGGAGGGAGTAAAGGAGGTGAAAGGGGAGGAGTTTAAATACTCGGGGTGGACAGTTCAGAGTAAGGGTGAGTGTGGAAGAGAAGGAGAGTGCACGCAGGTTGGAATGGGTGGAGAAGAGTGACAGGAGGCAGTCCCCCATCTGTGACAGACGGGGACCAGCAAGAGTGAAAGCAGATAAGGAGGACAAGGAGGGACAAGATTAGGGACGAGTTTATAAGAGCAACAGCTCAGGATGGACGCTTTGGAGAAGAAGCGAGACGGGCCCGGTTTGGACACGTGCAGAGGAGAGACGAGGAGTATGTCAGGAGGAGGATGTTGAAGGTGGAGCTGCCAGGAAAGAGGAGAAGAGGAAAGACAAAGAGGAGGTTTATGGATGTGGCGAGAGAGGACGTGCAGAAGGACGGTGTGAAAGGGGAAGACAGGGGGACGGAAGATCCGGCCGAAAGAAGAAGCAGAAAAAGAAGAAGAGGCCCGACGTAGTTCGAGTTTGATCTGGTTTAAAGTAGTGCGTTCACACCCAAACGTTAAATAAAGATCGACACTTCTTCCGTTTGCGACCGGACCGTCCAGGACGAGTGTGAACGGGGTGAAGGAGAGAAGCCGATTCTCTTGCAGGACCTCAATGTTTGGGGTTTGAGGAAGTAAAAGGATGAGCTGTGTCCCAGCAGGAAGACGAAGGACAGACACAGATCAGTCTAGTGACCATCACTAGAGCTGTGGATCTGGATCAGGATCTGGATCAGGATCTGGATCAGGATCTGGATCAGAATCTGGATCAGGAACTGGATCAGGATCTGGATCAGGGGGTGTGGACCAGGTTTAAAAAGAGGGAAAGAGAAAGAAAAGGGTGGCCTTGACAGGGACATGCTTTCACACAGGAACGGGAGATGTTTCTCTGAAGGACGAGCCTTTAAAAAAGGACAATAAAACCCGTTTCCTGCTGGAAGAACACGTCCCTTCAGTTTAAGGTGGATTTGTTGATAAACTAGCGGATTTTTTTCTTCTAAATTAGCACGAAGCTCAAGGCTGGGTGGAGGTTTCGCTCACATTTCTCAGGAAAGAGAACAGTTTAACCCAGGAAGGAACAAAACCCCGCACGACGCCAGCTTGGGCACAAACACGAGCCGAAACGCTGAACCTGAACCTGCTCGCAGAAGAGGGGGCGAGCCGTTCTGCTAATGCTAGCTACGGCGCTAATGCTCCTCAGAAAAGATGAAAGCGCGGAGTTACATGGCAGGATGTGGGAAAGACTCAATGGAGCCGCCGACGCAGAGAGCGGCGGCGAGAAGCTCAGCGTTCGGAATTTTCCGGTCCACCTTAAGAGGCGCGGCGGCGGCGGACTCACACGGGGCCGCTTTTAAGGTGGAACGGGGTCGTCGGCCGAGCCTCGGTACGAGAGTGAAACTCACCGGGCCGGAGATCGAGCGTTTTTAAAGAGTGCAGGAGGCGAATGTGAGTGAGTGAGTGAGTGAGTGAGTGTTTTGGGGGTGGGGGGTATCTCGCTCACCGTGTTTTAAGGTGGAGTTAGCGCTGGGTGGCTAACGCTCCGGCCTGGCGAGCAAACCCGGCCCTCAGGCCACACGGAGCCGACTCATCACCGAGCCACAACGGGGGAAAACCGCCTTCCGGTGCCTCCCGGGGCCTGGAGGAGAGCTGACAGACCGCTGTTCTGATGTATTTTATTGGGACAGAACCGAGTCGGCTCCACCATCAGCTGTTCCGGAGCGAAACGGGGCCGCAGCGCCGCAGAGAGGCCGGCATCGCTCCAGCTCCACTCCCTACCGAGGAGTCACCAGTTCAGCTCAACACACACTGAGTCTCTGCCGCTCATCTCCCCCTCTTTCACCTCCCCGAGTGTGTGTGTGAATGTGAGAGTGTGATGGCGGGGCGGAAAACGGGAAAAGCGGACGACTCGCCGGATCCGAGTCGGTGATTCACTCAGATCGGTTCGCGAACCAAATCTGAACCGAAATTTGGATTCATTCGAACACTCGTATAGAATGTACGCCAGTTCCGTTTCTCTCTTTGGGCCAAAGCTCGTATCTCCAGAATGGTAGAAGTTAGTTAGTTAAATTAAACAAACAAACAAACTTTGAATGGAAGTCAGTGTAACTCTTCTTCTATTTCCTCTTCTTTTGGCTACCGTTTTTTGCGCAGTGGTGGCCTAGTGGTTCGGGCGATCTGAGGATCAGGGGTTCGAACCCCTTCCCAATAGGTTGCCCTGAGGTACCCTTGAGCAAGGTACCGTCCCCGTCACTGCTCCCCGGGCACTTTCAGTAGCAGCCCACTGCTGCACGGGTTTGAGTGTGCATGGGTTAAATGCAGAGGTCCAATTTCGTTGTGGTTCATGTGTGCTGTGCCGTGACCTCGCAATGACGAGGGTTGTCACTTTCACTTTCACTTTTTTCACGTCAGATAATCTGTCTCCATGTCTTCTTGTCCTCTGGATCTTCCTCTTTCACACCTGCATGTCCTCTCTCTCGACGTCCATAAACCTCCTCTTTGTCCTTCCTCTTCTCCTCTTTCCTGGCAGCTCCATCTTCAACATCCTCCTCCTGATATACTCCTCGCCTCTCCTCTGGACACGTCCCGAACAATGCAGTCTCACTCCTCAAACTTCGTCTCAGAACGTCCAACCTGAGCTGTCCCCCTAATAAACTCATTCTAATCCTGTCCATCCTCGTCACACCCAACAAACATCTCAGCATCTTTAACTCTGACACCTCCAGCTCTGTCTACGGCTCCGTCTCCATTCCATATAACATAGATGGTCTAACTACCATCTCCAACCTGTATAACATAGCTGGTCTAACTACCGTCTCCAACCTGTATAACATAGCTGGTCTCACTACTCTCTCCAACCCATGCAACAGAGCTGGTCTCACTACCATCTCCAACCTGTATAACATAGCTGGTCTCACTACTGTCCTGTAAAGCTTGCCTTTTACTCTAGCTGGTCCTCGTCTGTCACAGATCACTCCAGCCACTCTTCTCCACCCATTCCAACCAGCCTGCACTCTCTTCTTCACCTCTCTTCCACACTCGCCGTTACACTGAACTGTTGATCCCAAGTATTTAAACTCCTCCCCCTTCACCTCCTCTACTCCCTCCATCCTCACCACTCCACTGTCCTCACTCTCATTCACACTCATGTATTCTGTCTTTGTCCTACTCACTTTCATTCCTCTCCTCTTCAGAGCATATCTCCATCTCTCCAGGTTCTCCTCAAGCTGCTCCCTACTCTCACTACAGATCACAATATCATCAGCAAACATCATCGTCCACGGAGACTCCTGTCTGACCTCGTCTGTCAGTCTGTCCATTACTATTGTAAACAAGAGGGCTCAGCGCTGATCCTTCATGTAGTTCCACCTCTACTCTATTTTTTAAGCTTTATTACATTTTTTTCCTCTACATTCTGTTCTTTTTTCATGGGTATAAAAGTAGCTGCATCCGACTCCCTTTGTCATTTTTGTGGACACTAGAATAAAAAAGGTGAAATATGATTTACATCAAACAATCTTTAATTATATCCCAAAAAGAGATGGAGATAAACAGAATCAGCAGCCGGTCACTAAATCTACAGATTTAAAATGAAACACTATCGCCAGCAATACACACTCAGCTGCTCAGAATAAAAAATGAAATGACAATTAAAAAAAAGAATCATGAATCGGAGATTCGACTCATTTCCATGACTGGAGCGAGTCGACTCGTGAACTGATTCGATGCCCCATCTCTTCTTTCCTCAGCGGGTCTGTCACAGCGCTCAGGCCGGCGCAGAGTCGCCCCCTGCCGGCCGCTGGAGGGATTCTTTATCGAGAAAAAATCGCAGAGTCTGAAAGCCAAGCAGAAGAGTGAAACAGTCTCTGAAGATTAATAACACTGAAGAAATATGAGTCTGACCTACTTCAGAGAAAGTTTGGATGTGAAAAAACAGAAGAGGTTTGAACATCCACATTGAAATGCCTCTCCACAGGGGTACCTGTCCCTCCACCTGGATGAAGCAAAACACCCTTCAGTTTAATCTTTCACACCAAACAGTCCATCTTGCAGCATCAAAACATCTTCCTCTCTCCAAACAAGGTTGTGAGAAACCCAGGTGTTATGATCGATGACCAGTTGTCTCAGGCTGTTCCTGACTCAGTTTGCCACCCAGCTTCAGGCCATGGTCATACTCATGGTCATACTCATCCATACTCATTCTCTCCAGGTGGGGGCACCTTCTGGACCAGCTTTGCAGGCCTCGATTCCTGTAATGCTCTGCATCATATGGGGTTTCGCTTTGAAAGTGAAAGTGACAACCCTTGTCATTTTCACAGCACAGCACACAGTGAACCAAACGCCTCTGCATTTAACCCTTGTAAACACCGTGCAGCAGTGGGAAGCTATTGAAAGCTGCCCGGGGAGCAGTGACGGAGACGGTTGCTCAAGGGTACCTCAGGTCGAATCGAACCCACAGTCTTCTGATGTGGGGGCAACTCCCTAACTCCCAACTCCCTAACCACTAAGCCAACCGCTGCCCCGATTGCAAACCTCGATTCCTGTAATGCTCTGCTAGCAGGTCTCGAGGCCTGCAAAGCGAAACCCCCCCAGATGGTCCAGAAGGTGCCACCACCTGAAGTTCAATCAACCAAACAGGGCTCATGTCTCTCCACACCTCACTGAACTCCACTGGCTGTCCGAATCAAATGAAAGTCCCTGATGCTGACCTTCAGAGCAACGTCTGGATCTGCTCCAAGCTGTTTGAGCTCCATCATACAGGTTGATCCTCTTCTGCTTCATTACGTTCCTCGCCTGGCATCACCATCCCTTCACACAAGGCCCTCTCAGTCCACTCCAATGGTGAAACAAGCTCTCAAACACTGCCAAAACAGGCGTCTCCTTCAAGACTTCTTGAAGACAATCACTTTTCTCTTTGTAAAAAGCACATGAAAGTGACTACTCTTGTCATTGTGAAACACAGCACACAGTGAACCGCAACCAAATTACACCTCTGCATTTCACCCACACACACCGTGCAGCAGGGGGCAGCTATTGAATGCACCCAGGGAGCAGTGACAGGGACGGTACATGAGGGGAACCCACTGGTCTGGGATTCGAACCCATGACCTTCCGATCCTGGGATTGACTCCCTATCAATTTTAGGATGATCACAATCATCCTAAAATTGCAACGAAGGACTATTTTTTATTAAAAGAATATATAAATTTAGAACTATTGGGTTGACGATTTTGAATAAAACTACGAATCACATGATACCTATCCAGAAATCATTTTTAGTGAATGAACAAGATGTGCAAGCACAACAAACACGCAAATGAAAATGATCCAAATGACTGTTTACATTGTTGCCCAAATCCTGCCTTTAATCCCGGCCTGTGCACTTATTACACATGAAATCCTCTTGGTCTCGGTTCCCCTGCTCACTGCCTGCGCTTGGCAGGAGGGACAGCACAGCGTCACACCATCCCATCTCCTTATTCTGTAAAGAGACGAGCAAAAAAAAAGAAGAAGAGTGGATCCTGGGGTTGTCCAAGATCTTATTGGCTATTGGATCTTTTCCACAGTCTGGGCTGCTTTTCCCAAATTCTGGAAATGCGATTACAACCTATGCCTTCATTGTTTCTGTGATGTCACAAAAACAACTCATTTACATACACACACAAAGTTCATACGCATATATGAGAGATCGGATTTCCTGATAAACACTTCCAGATGTGTTTAATTTCACAGAAGGCCTCACTTTTTATCTGACCATCCAGTTTTTCAAGTATTTGAACGGCGAGACCAGTTCCTCGGTTTTTGCTGTGACCTAAAGAAGTCGGGTTTGAGATCAGAGGACGAAAGTGAGATGAGAGATCAGATTTTTAGCTCATATTTACTGCGTGGGTGGACATGGGAATGGTTCGACATGGGAATTGGGATGATCGGCCCAGATGTTTACCTGCTAACCTCGTTCATCACCCAGAGACTGTTTATTTCCATCCCTCTCTCCATCGTCCACTCCTCTAAGCATCCATTACGAGCCCCTGTCATGACCAAACCTGCACCCCCCCCACCACACACACTTTTCTCTGTTGTCTTCCTTTCCCTGCTGCTTTATGTAACCTTTTTTGGCATCGCTGCTAGAACGCAAAATAATAACAAAATCTGTATAAAGATCTTCTTGGCCAAAGCTGAGGATTAACTCTCTTATGCAAACAGATTTATGGCTTTAAAAGAAAGGGCGGAGTCATAAATTTATGTAACTGGGAGACAGTTAACAGGTTAAGGGTGTTGGCGCACACAAGGAAGGTCAGGCTCGCGGACGGGATGGAGAGATTTAGGCAGCGAGAGATAATTATAATATCATCACCACATCAGCCACATGATATTTTGCCCCACCGAGCCAATCCCATTAACACAGCCTCCCGGTACGTGGTTTCACAGCAGCGCGAGGAGAGCGACGGTGCCTCAATCGCTGCAAAACACTCATTATGGCATATTTTTACAATATTTCAACTTTTTAAGAAAAATCTACAGATAAATTTCAGAAGTTTCAAGCAAGAAAGTACGCTGGATGTGGCCTATCACCCTGCTGCTGACCGGCTTTCTGCATGCACAAAACATGGTGACAAATCAGAACACAGCTCATTTGCATCGATATTTTGCATAGATCAAAAAGCCTGTTTAATCGGAAACAGTGATATGTTTGTCTAGGACAGTTTCTGTTTGCACCAGCAGGGGGGCGACAAAATGACTTCTATTATAGTCGGGGGTTAACAGACAAACTTCAAACTAGCGTTTAGAACATACACGTTCATTATCTCATCTTTACTCCTGGACTCACACATCTTCTCGTCCATCTTCTCCACTCTTGCGTACTAGAAAAAGAACATTTCAGTTTAAATCCATTTTTTCATCTGTAAGTCAGATTCAGGGTTTAGCCCGTCGCAGTCACTCACAGGGATACACACCACTCCAAAAAAAAAAACCTGGTCCGAAGTCACAAATCACAGATCAAAGTACAACAGAGATACAAATGATACATTTTAGGTTCTAAGTCTTCAAAAGGTGTTGAAAGCATCCGATAACTGGAGTAATGGATGAGCTTGGATGAAAGGCAGCGAGGCTCTAGTGGTTAGGGATTCGACCCCATAATCAGAAGGCTGTGGGTTTGAATCATAGACCAGCAGGTTGCCCTAAGGTACCCTTGAGCAAGGTACCGTCCCCATCACTGCTCCCCAGGCGCTTTAAATTGCTGCCTCCTGCTGCAGGTATGGGTAAAACGCAGAGGTTGAATTTCGTTGTGCTTCACAATGACGAGAATAGTCACTTTCACTTTCATTTAGCCAGTGACGGAATCGGATAAAAACAAAACAAGGATAAAAACGAATCTACGCTTTTTTGCTTCCATTTTGATTGAAAAGGAGAATTCTAGCTTTGATTCAGTAGGACAAGAGGGAGGCAGCGGTGAAACAAGCTGCTGCAAAAACTTGTATCTCCTTTTTTGGCAATTTTTACTTCTTTATTTATTGTTTTATTTCAAAAACAGGCTGTCAGAATCCCATGACGGCAACGTCCCATAAATGACCAGATAATCTGCATTGTTTCTGCAGCGGAAACAAGACGCAGAGTCTTTACATAATGAGGAAACTTGTCTCTCGTTTGCGTCCTAATCCTGGATGCCGTCGGACACGTTAGTATAGAAACAATGGAATTACTGGCTAATCCTATTCTGTTACTCCACTGACCCACGCCGAGGTAGATACACGCGGTGTGTGTGTGTGTGTGTGTGGACCAGATGGATGCTGTATGATATTGTTTTGATTTTGAGCTTCTTATGAAGTCCCAGTAGTAGAAACGCAGAATATCAGTGACTTGTTTACCTAACAGTGTGTGACGTAACAGCAGTGATCCAGTGACTCAGGCCTGATCTTTATTCTTTAATTGTCCTTTGATAAGAGTTTCCTTCTTTCAGAACGTGTCTGTGAAGTCCATATATGGTAATGAACCCCTGCGCTAGTACTATGATGTCACAGAAGGGTTGACTTGGACCCCTTTAAAGATCTGGTCGTCTCCTTGGCATATGTTGGACCAGACTATGGAGAGTCTAAGCGGGACGGGATGCTGAATGGGACGCGTGACGTCATCATGACCACTCCCACCTGCTACTCCTTTCTGCCATCCTCACACACTCTCTACAGCTCACACACTCTCAGACACTCAGAGCGAGGGGCTGTGGACGCTTCCACCACGGCTCAGGGAGAGAGAGAAGAAGAGAGAGAGATAGAGGGAGGAAAAGAGAGAGAGAGGAACACAGAGCAGCAGAATACAGGTGAGCAGGATTCGGTGTGTTGAGTGATATATTCAACTTTTATATATTCAATTGAATTCAGAAGGTTTCTGTTCTGAGAAATTCACTTCTTTGAGTAAAATATCAGTTTGTTCTAAAATCTTCCAATTTCTCAGTTTAGGAATGAAACATAGAGCACCGATGAAAGGTTTGTAGATTTTTAAGCAAAGAATGCTGTTAGTAAATAAATATTTTAAACAAACATCAAATAAAGCTGTAAATAAAAAATAAAATCAATATTTTATTACTAAATTTCAGAAAGTTACAATAATATCATTTTCAAGAATAAAATGCAAATAAATGTTAGATCCTGTATTAAATTCTAATAAAAATAACAGCCAGGATGAAATTCTAATGAAATTAATATTAAACACAAAATTCACACGCATGAATATCAGAAAATAAATATTTAATATAATTATCCAGAATAAAATGAATACTAATAATACTAATGCTAAATTATTGCAACAAAAAAAACCTTTCTATTTCTACTAAAATGAATGTAAAATTAAAACAAAAAAAGGAAAATAATAATTTTCAAGTACTAAAAAAGTTCATTTCCAAAAATATTAACGTCCTGAACAAAGTTCTAATCAAATTCTAATAACAATCACACGTTCACTATCTAATCACACGTTCATTTCAGAACAAACTATCAAAGAAAGACAGTAAAAATAATACATGTTATTATATTTGAAAATATTTGGAAAATATGGAAAAATATTTCATTCTTATAAATGCTATTGGTCATATCAACCGCAGGGATATTATAAGCGAAAATCCTTCAAACCGTAACAGAAATAGCTACAAAAAACGTTTAGTGTTTTGAAATTTTGAGATTTTTCTAAATCTACCTTTTATACCTTCATATACAATTACAAAGATTTGGAATTGTGTCTTTATAATATCTCTAAAGTAATATTGGGACAGAAATCCATCATGAAATGTAGCCTTAATGTCTGCGGGTTACGAATGCAGTTCAGTATTTACTGAGTAAAGTGTTTACTGGAGTTATTGTTCCAGAATAAACAGCAGTGGATACAGTTTCCATCTTGGACGTCCCGACAGTAACAGAGCGCAGAAACTTCCCCCAAATATCTCCGAATCAGACGCACTCTGATTATTTTTCCTTCTCTTCTTGCAGGAGCACAGATCTGGACGGACACGTCTCTCCTGAAGGACCATCTTCCTTTCAGACATGACTGCCTGCATCTTCTTACGGGGCGGGAAGGTTGTACGTACCGTATTGATTTGTACACTCCCATTTATATATATATATGAAAAAATATATGCTGTAAACAAAGAACGCTTTCAGAAATGGAAGTGTTGATCATTTATTTTCATCAATCAACAAAATGCAGTGAATGAACAAAAGAGAATCTAAATCAGATCAATATTTGGTGTGACCACCCTTTGCCTTCAAAACAGCATCAGTTCTTCTAGGTACACTCGCACACGGTTTTTGAAGGAACTCGGCCGGTCGGTCGTTCCAAACATGACTGTGTTTCTCCTCCGTGTGACGTTGATGATCATCAGTACCTGTTTGGTAAAACTGGTTGATCAGACACCGACTATAATCCTACAGAATCCCAGACTGTGTGCAAGTGTTCCTAGAAGAACTGATGCTGCTTTGAAGGCAAAAGGTAGTAACACCAGATATTGATCTGATTTAGATTTTTCTTTTGTTCGCTCACTTTGCATTTTGTAAATTGATCAAAATAAACAATCATTATTGATATTTCTGAAAGCGTTCTTTGTTTACAAAATTTTTTCACACCTGCCTAAAACTTTTGCACAGTGCTGTATATTATATATAGATATATAGTTTGTGAGCAGCTTTTTGTTTCATTAATATATCAATAATGTCAGAAATGTAACCCGTGAAGCCAGTATAATGCAAAATTGATGCATTTTTGAATTTTAAATGAATCTGTTTTTGTTTGCCAGTTGTTTTAGTTCTAATTCACCAAGCATCAAACATATACACTTAATTAAGACAGTAAGAAAGTTTATCAAATGTTTACATTTATAAGCAGAATTTAATCTAATAACACAATACAGGCATTTTCTACATTTATAAAGAGGAATATAAATAGGTCACTATGAAAAATCAATATAATATTTAGAAAAAGTTTGCAAGAGAAAAATTTTGCCTTTGGTCACTGCTGACCTGTGTCAACATTTCATGATGAATGGACCAATGAAAATGCTCCAGACAGTCTTGGAACAATATTTTTAAAAGAAAAGAAAATTTGAGTTTTGTTTTCTATAAATTTGCTGTTTTAGAGATGTGAGAGTTTTGTTCACATGAATGACTTTATTCTGAAACAGATGCGATTGACTGTATATGAAATGGGTATGAATTTTTAGAGTTTTAGAATAATATTAATAATAATATTGATATAAAATAGTGTCCCCGAGGAACGTGAAGGAGACGTGAACATTGTCCTGATAAGATGACGATCCTACACCTCTTTTCTTTTTCAGCACAGACAGCTGGCAGATGAAGAGATTGAAGGTAAATAGCTACAACTTCAAAGCGCCTAAAGTCTAGTCTTCAGTCTCAGACCCGTTTCCCGGACTAAAGCTGGCTTTAAAGAAACAGGAAATGGTGGAAAGTGTTTGAACATTAGTTTAGAAATGTCTTTTTTGGGACTGCTTTGGCTCAGTTACTGGCCAAGTTCAACCTTTTGAAACAAATTACAGATTTTGCCTCCATCTCTGGTCCTTTTTTGTGGAGTCAGTTCGAGCACGGCAGAACAATGACCATTTCCCAAGCTCCCTTATATGCAAATGAGCTGTGCTCTGATTGGCTGCACTGTAATCCAAAGCAAAGTTGAGGCTGAAACACTCCTTATAGCCTCATTTTGAGAAGGTGGGGCTCAGCTGCTGTAAATATAGACAGATACATGTGCATTTCTTGCTGTTTATTTGTGACGTCACACAAAAATTGGTTTAGAAATTTGCGGCTTTCCATCAAAATGCAACAGAATTACCGAACGAACACTCGATTGGGGAACCCTCGCTTATCAAAGGAGGACAAAAGTATTGAGAAAAACAGCATTTCTACAGGCCTTGTGTTCTGTCTCAGAGCTGCGAGAGGCCTTTGACGAGTTTGACAAGGACAAGGACGGCCTGATCAGCTGCAAGGACCTCGGGAATCTGATGAGGACTATGGGCTACATGCCTACGGAGATGGAGCTCATCGAGTTGGGCCAGAACATCAACATGAACCGTAAGTCCAGAGACACACAGACGTCCTCTTTTCGAACAAACCCAACACTTATCAGAACTTCCACGCTCTAATACTTCACTGGTGTTACTCGCAGTGGGAGGCCGGGTGGACTTTGAAGACTTTGTGGAGCTGATGGCACCAAAGCTCCTGGCCGAGACCGCCGGCATGATTGGCATGAAAGAGCTGAGAGATGCTTTCAAAGAGGTACTACCTAACGACCTTGAAACAGACTTTCCCAAGGTTTTTCAGGCCTCGCACCTCCTTCAACCTCCTGACCAAATTAACCAGCATTTAGCAGCCGGTCCCTAAGCTTTCCAGCAGTTTTGTGGGTTTCCAATCTTAATTTTATGCCGAAAGCAGAGGTGACTAAAGAGGTGAAGCTCTCTCCTCGTTTTACTGAACAACCTGAGCCCAGAATGGACGCGACCATGAGATATTGCAGTTTAAATCCAGAATACAGAAACCCAGCGGAGTTAGTCTCAGCTGTGCCTTCTCTAAACTGTGGCCTAGGCTTGTAGTCAGGAGACGTGGCCCATTGCTGTCTGAAGGGGGACGTCTCTTACACTACCAGCCAGCGGTCCCACCTGACCCGTGTTAATAAGTGGTGTTGCAGATCTTTCTCAACAGCGCCCAGACTTTGATCATATTTAATCTTCATATATGTCAAAGAAGAGCCTTCAACAATTAAGTTGCTGTGAAGGGCATGAAACAGCTCGGTTTACTTACATCCCAAAAAACTACTGATTTCCTCCATTACAGTTTTTGTCTTGCATCTCCTTGAGGCCACACTTTGGGAAACGCTGCCTTATAACATCACCAAACGAATGGCTGGCAAATGTCTCGTCTGGTTAACGGTCTGCTGTGGTCCTTCTTCTTCTGCAGTTCGACATGGACGGGGATGGGGAGATCACGACTGAGGAGCTGAGGCAAGCTATGGCTAAGTTAATGGGGGAGAACATGAGCAACAGGGAGATCGACGCAGTGGTCAAAGAGGCAGATAACAACGGCGATGGAACGGTAGACTTTGAAGGTGCGGATTGAAGATTTGATTGGTTACTGCCAGGGATGGATGAGGTTATTCAAATGTATCTGACTATTCCTTTACTTCTTTGGGTGTTCTCGTACTGCTGGCTAATGCAGCTTCTTATACAAAGTTAACTGAGTGAGGGGGGAGGGGGAGGACCACCCTACACACCCAGAGAGAGAGAGGACAGTTATACTGAGTGATGGGGGAGAGGGAGGACCACCCTACACACCCAGAGAGAGAGAGGACAGTTATACTGAGTGATGGGGGAGAGGGAGGACCACCCTACACACCCAGCGGGAGAGAGGACAGTTCTACTGAGTGATGGGGGAGAGGGAGGGTCCACCCTGCCCACCCAGTGAAACCGTTCTTGGAGTGAACTCTTAGCTATTTAGTCTAAAATAAACCTTATTTCAAGATTATAGTTATTTAAGATTAAGATAAACTTTAATTTAAGTCTGAGAACAACTTAACAATATTAAAACAACCTTGATAAAGAGGTTATCCATAAAAATGTTTTCTGTTTCTTGGCAGAATTTGTGAAAATGATGTCGAGCTGCTGAGAGAGAGCCTGGGAATGGTTGTGAGGATGCACACAAATACAGGAATACACGCGCACATATACACACACACACACACACACACGCACTTAAACAAATAAATAAAACAAGTAACATATTTAGTTTATCAATCTATGCAAATGTGAAATTTTGAACATGACTGCATTTCAGATCACGTCCATACATTTTGCGAATGTTCTGTGAGATGTAAAACTATTTTTGGATGATGTTTATTAATAAATTTGTATCCAAAAACAAATTGTTTCCAAAAACGCTCCATTTTTCACATGAAGTGAAACTTCAGGGCCAACAGAAGTGACCTGGGATGGGGTTTGCGTCAGGCCACAGGTTGAGCGTGTGTGTGGTTTGGGACGGCCCTGTCGCTCTGTTTATGAATGAAGGCGTCTGCCGTGTCCATCTAAAGGAGAAGGAAAAATTGCATCGTTTGGTTAATCCGTGTAATGGGAGGATTGGGGGGAGCAGATGGTGAGGAGGAAAATCTCCTGCGAGACGAAGCACTGTTTAAGGATTAAGGATGGAGTGGAGTAGTCCTGGCTGGATATGAACAGGGGACGGGGCGAAGACACGCTGTTCTGCTGAAAGAAACAGGAGAGCAGATCAGTGGGTCTGTCTGCAGCGTAGACGGGGATTTATTGTTAGTAATGGGTAAAAAAAAAAAAGGGATTTCCACATACTGTAGACTAGAAAGATGAACCACACTTCAGCAGGGCTGATCTGGGATCTGACTGATCTAGATCAAAGTGCCGGAAAACACAAGGTTATGTAAAAAGCTGTTCGACTGAAGTCTCACTCATATTTCTAGCTGACAGTAACTCCTGCGGTGAACTAAACCACACTGCTCCACCTTAATGAAGCGCTGGACAGATTTTTTTGAAAGACTGGGACACCTAACAGGTCTGCATCCAGAGGAAGTGAAAGTGACTATTAATCATCGTGAACACAGTAAAACACAACCAAACATCCATCCATCCATTTTCTGCCGCTTGTCCCAAACGGGGTCGCGGGGGAGTGCTGGAGTCCAACCCAGCACACACAGGGCGAGGACGGGGGACACACCCTGGACAGGTCGCCAGCCCGTTGCAGGGAGGAGCGGGACGGGGATGGCACCTTGCTCAAGGGTACCTCAGGGCAACCCACTGGGAAGGGGTTCAAAACCCTGATCCTCCGACCATGTGGCCGACGCCCTAACCACTAGGCCACCACTGCCACAACCAAACACATCCTATATATTTAACACACACACACAAAACACACACACATACACCGTCCAGCAGAAGACATATCCAGCACCCGGGGAGCAGTGATGGGGACGGTACCCTGATCAAGGATACCTCAGGGTAACCTACTGCTGTGGGTTTCAAACCCAGAACCTTCAGATGAGAAAACTGTATCTAATTTTTAGTTTACTGTTCCTTTCATGGACTAGTTTACTTTCTTATTTGGCAGACGCTCTTATCCAGCGGAAAGACGATGTAGGTAAATATATTCTTCATAGTCTGGTCCAACTGACATACCATGCAAACCGCAGTGGGCAGGACGGTGCTGTTATCCACTACACTACACCATCCATCAAAGAAATGAGTCGTTGGTTCTTTGAGAAGCTTTTAGAGGTTTTCCCCATTGGGGGACCAAGAGTCGACTCTCTGATTCATCTGGGAATCAAGCCTTGCCTCCAAAGTTTCAGACTGTCCACGCCTGGACAGGCTATCCAGTCAAATGTCCTTCTGTAACAAATAACCAGATTTCATGTTTGAATACTCTCCGTATTAAAGTCCAGACTAAAGACTTACTTGTTTAGTCAGGCTTTTAGTAATTCATTCTCCTGTTAGTTAAGAGGTGCAGATCCGGGGGTTCACGGTACAGAGAATTACAGTAAACTGGGATGTTGGTGCTGCCGGTCCCCCACTCTCACACTCATAAACTCACGCTCAAAAAACTCAGGAACAAACCAAGGCCCAGACAGGCCGGTGGATTTCATTATCCATTGTTTGCCCAGAGACAAAATCAAAACTAAACCTCAGGGACAAACGTGGCCTGGACAGGTCAGTGAATTCAGGTTTGTTGAGGGTGGTGTGGGGGGCACCAGTGTCTCAGGGTGCTCTCGTATTTATAAAACCCCTGGATCTGTCCTCTTTAGTCAGGATCTGTCCTCTTACTCAGGATCTGTCCTCTTTAGTCAGGATCTGTCCTTGTTAGTTGAGTTGTAACAGCGAGTTTGCTGGAGTCACATTACTGCATTCTTTACACTCACGGTACAATGAGTTCAAAACAGATCAAAATCCTTTCTCACTGTTTGAGATGGACGGCTGTGTGGTGGACAGTATAAGTATTTCTGGAAAGCAAGTCCATCGATCTCCATGAGGGTCTCCTGAGCTCCCTGCCAGCTGCTAAACCGAGTCGACAAAGCTGCTACCATCATATTCTCCTCTCAATCTGAACTTCAGATCAGCTCCATCAGACCGGCTCTTCTGCAGGAGCTGCTGCCACGAAGATTAAAGCTTCCCACTCAAACAGAGCTTCACCATTAGATCATCAACCTCCAGTTACAGTCACCAGAGACTCTTTTACTCTTACTGGAACTCATGCCTACTGGAAGTTATCACTATATAGGGTTTTTCTCTTTCTTTCTTTTCTTTTATTTCCGGTGTCGACCAGAGGAGGATGGGTTTCCCTTTTGGGTCTTGGTTCCACCCAAGGTTTCTTCCTCCAGTTTGGGGAGTTCTGCCTCTGTCGCCCTGCCTCTGTCATCCGGTTTACCCAACTGGGACTCGGACCGGATTCTGAAAAGCTGCTTTATGACAACAGCAGTTGTAAAAAGCACTTTATAAATAAAGTTGACTTGACTCGAACGTCTGGAAATTGGTAAGTGGGTATGATTCCCAGTTGGGATGGTTTGGGTCCTTTTTGTGCTGAGGTTCTCCAGGTTTATTGGGATCCCCCTGTGATCCTAGTTAGGATAAGCAGCAAAGATGATGGATGGACAGAAATGGATGATTGTGGTTAAAATCTAAGCAGTTGGATCCTGTTGGCCGGAATACATTGAGACATCTGTCTCACCCATTAGAAACCCAACAGGAACATTCTGGACATGCCGAACGTCCTGCACTGAGCTGCTTCTGTTGAGTCACCTTTACGAGAGATCAAGTGGGATAAATGAATCAAATGTAAATGTTTTAAAATCTCAGGCAGACAGAAGTTGCTAGATTGAGGGAACAGAGGGAGGGAAAGGCGGGCACTGAGTGTTCAGAAATCCCAAACTGTTCCGGATTCGCCTGCGCTGGCAGCTTGCTGGATGTCAGCATGAGGGAGGGGGAGAAGTCAGGACGGTGTGACTGAAAGTCATGGCTGTGATACGTTATACTGGTGTCTCCAGCTGTAACACTGAGGAGGGGTCTGATTCCTCCTTAGACTTTAAGTCTCTCAGAGAAAGAAAACACTAAAGAATGACAAAAATGTCACATCAGAGATAAAGGACAAAGACAAGTACAGCCAAAATGCTGGATCGTGTAATTGGACGCATGACTTGATGCTTCTACAGAAACCCAGCAAACAAGTCCAGAGGAGGAAACATTGACTTACACTTTTGGAAGTGTCCCTGTCTCTGGGGAGGGGATGAAAGAATGGAGACCGGTCGTTCACAAGTCGTTGTGGAGAAACGTTTCATCAAAGAGCTCGTGTTTTAATGATTGTGTTATTAGTTTTATTAGTTAAACAAACGGGCTGCGTCCCAAACGGCATATGACTAGAAGCACTATTTTCACTATATAAAGTGAACGTGACTTTTCTTGTCACTGTGAAACACAGCAAAGCACATACATTAAAAAAAAAAAAGGAAAAGGGAAAGAAAGGAGATACAAGTTTTTGCATCAGCTTGTTTCACCTCTCCCCCTTTATTCAAAGCTAGAATTGTCATTTTCATGCAACCTTTCATAAAAATGTAACAAAAAAAGCATGAGGACGGGATTTGCTCAAGGGTACCTCAGGGTAACCTACGGGTCTGGGATTTGAACCCTCAACCTTCTGGTCTTGGGGCCCCGTCCCTGAACACTAGAGCACTAGAGCTAGTGTTTCCACTTTGGGACACGGCTGTGTGGACAGTGATGTAACGAGAGATCAATAATAAGTTCTCCAGTTAAAGATCTTCATCTTCAGTCTGAAAACTTCACGATGATTGTTGGAGAGAAGAGGGACGCTCGCTCACATTAGCTCATCATCACCCTTTACTTTAACAGTGAAGAGTCTCTCGTCCCTCGTCTCCCGAGGGGCGGCGTTCTTGATCGTCCACACTGAGGACACACAGCTGTCTCTCCTTCTGTAAACTTTCGTCCTGACGGCAGTGTAAGGGGAGGGACTCTCCACAAGACACATGCAGACGTCCTCAAACTGGAGCTCTGGCAGGGACGTCCCTGTTTTAGGGGCTGAAACACTGCAGGGTGATGGACAGGGCTTGTCTGATACACTCTGTTTGTATATAAAACTTGACAATTTATTTGACTCCACATGTGATTCTGTGCAACTGAAGACATTACTGGGTCGGAGCAGAAAACCTACCAAATCTCGATTCGCTGCAGAATCTCTATTCTTGCGCATTGGCCAATGTAATTCCGTCCATATGGTCCTTACGAGAGACGAGGCTGTGGAACTGCCCAGCTGCTTATGTAAACTGTGGGACAGATAACAGGTCAAAGCAAAGGTCAAAAAGTCTGAAAGTAGGTGATTTTTGGTGTTGGTGTCTGATACATTTCTGTACTGAAAGTCAGTGGCTGTTTTAGGTTCATCATCCCAGGAGAGGTTAACGACATGGAGACTGGAGATCAAATAATTCAAAGTCACAAAAATGATTAAATAATTAAAAAAACACACAATGTAATCTGAGCTAGCAAGTAATAATCACAGATCAGCATATAGAAATAGCTCTGTTCATCAGTTAATCACATATTCATCCTAATTTAATGCATTTAAGGTGCTCTCTCTCTCTCTCTCTCACACACACACACACACACACCTCAATAACTTTAATAACTACTGCACGGTGGCTCCGAAAAACAGGTCGACAGCTGGACGAGGCTTATACCACCAATTACCCAAAGTGGACTGGCACCCATCTCTGTCCCCCTCTCTCACACCCAGTGTGCACATCTGCCTCCCCCCCACATGCACATCTGTAAAAAAACCCTTCTGTCCCCCGGCCGGAGCCAAGACATGTCCTCTAAAAGGGACTTGATTAAAACGTTACGCAACATTTTCAGCGGCTGGGCTTTACTTTGAATCCTTGCTTTTTTTAAACCCCGATTTGTGGTTCGCTTGTTTGGCTGTAATTTGATTTAAATCACTCCTCACTCGCAGCTCACCCTCACGTTCGTGCTGCCTTGGGGAATTCATCCCAGTTTGGGTGAAAGAGGAAGACAGTAGTGAGAATAAAGAACAGAAAAGTGAAAATGCATGAGAAACCCCCCTGAAGATCATTAGCCTGCATGTACAGGAGTCAAAAGGATGAACTGTGATGGGATTCTAAAAAGAGTCCGATTGATCCGACAGGACAACTTTTTGCAGTTGTTGTGAAAAGAATGTGTTTTGATGTGAAGACTGTGTTTTATTATGAAGATTACTGCCTTTAACATGCGCTGATACCATGAAAACGAACAATCAGGG
>CM029378.1:22337706-22407706 GCA_017165825.1 Hepsetus odoe
TGCTTGCAGACCAAGACACAACATGTTAGATGGACTTGAAGAGCTGTGCCGTCCTGTTGGTTAATCTGTTCGTCCACACTTGTCATCAGAAACCAGGAGGGGGACCAGCAAGTGAAATTAACCTGCCCCAGCTCAGCACTGACCCCTGTCGTCCAGGCCGTGTTGGGAAACGCCTCAGCCAGCCAGTCCCTCAGCATCATGCAGCTTCAGCAGGTAACGTCTCACTTCCATGGACACTTTGAGAGTTTCTTTTCAAGATTCGCTTCATTTATCTTCATTTATCTGTAGCCCCCAATGGCAGGCTGTGGCCAAGGGCGACGTATCGTGCTGGATGAGCCTCTGTCCGTGGCTGTTGCGGTCCAGAGAATGAAGACACACCTGGGCCTGCCTCACCTCAGGCTGGCCTTCGGAGAGCAGAGGACATTAGGTATGAAGGGAAGAGAGCGGGGAGCATTTTTAACACTTGTCACTGTCAAATGATGGACAGGATTAGAAATGAGTATATTAGAGAGTATTTTTGACGATGCTGTTTCAATGTTTCTCCAGACTCTGTTGTGAGGACTGTGGCTGTGTGTGCTGGTTCAGGAGCCTCTGTCTTGCAGGGAGTGAAAGCAGACCTCTACATAACGGGTATCGTATGCTTTTTTTCGTTTTTTAAGGGTTTGACAGCTTACCCCATTCAGGTCTAAGCAAGTATATTTGCAGATAAACAATAGAGAAGAAAGAAAAAGAAAAAGGCTGGTCTTGTTGTCCCACTCTCAGGCGAAATGTCCCACCATGAGGTGCTGGATGCTGTTGCCAAGGGAACCAGTGTGATCCTGAGTGACCATAGCAACAGCGAGAGGGGGTTTCTGACCGTGTTTAAGGAGCGTCTCGCTTCACGTCTGCCAGACTCCGTTACCATAGCAATCTCCAAACGAGACCGAGACCCCCTGGAAGTGGTGTGACCCTCGGGGTTCATCCAGTGAAGTCCTAATGCTGTTCAAAAGTTTGCAATCACTTTCCCTACAAGAACAAGAACATGGTAGCAACGCATGGAAACCGAATTTCTCAACATGCTGTCCATGAAAGAGTAAAAACACTGACAATGAATGAATAAAAAGATCACAAACATCACCTTTTCACTGTTTAGCCTCTTCCATGTGAGCATGCAAGCAAAAAACCTGTGTTTTCACTCCTGTTTTTCAGAAATTCATCGTAGGCCTTTCAGTTTAAACATTTTTAGTTTTTTGAGCAACCTAATTATGAAAAAGTTTATCATTTCTGTAATATAAGGAATTTTTTTCCAGACCGTTAAATGTCTGTTTGATTGCAAAGGATCTCTTTTCGGACCTCTGACCAACAGAAACCTAATCTTTAAGCATAATAAATTGTGCATTTGAATATTCAATATTTTTTTTGAAAGTGCATGTTTGTATGTATAACAGCATCAATAAAAGTTGGGCAAGTATGTGAAAAAAGTAATAGTTTATTAAAAGAGTATTTAAACAGGTTAACAGTATAAACACCATTTACAGTCTACATGTCAAAAACTGAGCTGCAAAAACTGCCCATTTAAGAAGAACATTTCTGTGATGTCAGAAAAACTCATTTACATACAGAACCACATCTTCTCTTCACAGTTTGCTTCCAAAGAACCATACTTTTTAACATGCTTTTGGGGAGCAGATCTTCCTGAAGGACAGTGTTGTTGTCGCTCATTTTCAGTCCAGTCTCTGTACCTGAGCAGTTCTCCAGATCTTCCTGAAGGACGGTGTTGTTGTCGCTCATGTTCAGTCCAGTCTCTGTACCTGAGCAGTTTGATAGTTCTGTGTTGGTTAATCCACACAGTGATCTATGTCTGAACCTTCAAGCAGAACAAAGCGTCTAACATAAGACATGAAGCAGCGAAGAAACAGGTGCAGATGATTCCAGATGATCAGCTGATTCATTTACTGCTGATACTGAATACTGAGTGGAGAACTCTTTATCTCAAACCTTGTATCTTTAGGCACTTACAGCCCATTGCATATTGCATTTTGACAGTTTGACGGTAATAAAATAGTATTTTTGCACCAGGAAGGTGCTTCCTTAGCAAAATATAAAGAAACGAAGAGTAGCTGGAGACTTTTGTGCACTAAAGCTGGTGCTGTTATAAATAAAGTTATGTAGAATTCAGATGAAATATGAAGATGTAGGATATGGGTTCTTTAAATAGGAGGTGGGATGGGGTGTTTTTTAAGGTAGTCTGACAGGAGGGTGGGATAATCAGACATGACTCCTGTAGCTCCCACTGAAAAAGCAGCGTCCATGTCGCTCTCCTCGTTACACACAAACAACTGCACCTAATGGAGAGATCGAAAGAGAGAAAAAGAGAAAGATATGAATAACTGGCCCTCGCACATAAACCCTGATTGGATTCCCTTTGAGACTGGATTACACGGCTGGAATTTGAGGACAGCCTTATGTTTTCAGGGCTTTAAACCAGACTACAGAGGAGAATAATCCTGAAAACCTACCTGCATCCCTCGCTTGGCCAAGTGGTCAAACAAAGACTTCCTCATGGTCAGCCTGAAACGAACAAAAAAAGGCTTAAAAACTAACCTTTTCCTTTTGTAACAGCAATACTAAGCATCGTTCTCCAGAAGGCAAACTAACTAGACAAAAAAAATTGTTCCCAAGGCGACATGACGTCTACATACCAACCTACATAGACATTTATAAAGGTTAATCTCAACAGGTGTCCACTGTTGTACTTTGTCGTAATAAAGCTTATGTAGCCTTACAAACTTAAGACCTGCCCTACAGCAAAGAAATACTCTGTGTCAGGTTGTTCATAATGATTTCATAAATGGCTTTATAGACCTGTTCCAAGTTCCTACGTCAGCATCCTGCAGAAACCGAACTTGGCTAAACTGAGCCTTCTACGGTGGACACACTGGAAACTGTGGAATTGTCCACTTACTTCTCAATGAGAAACACCACAGATCTTTTCTTCAGAATGGATTCCTCCGGGATATATGTTCTACAAGAGCACAAATGGTTGATGTTACAAATACATGTGACTTTTGCAAGCGATCAAACAAAAACAGAAAGCACATTAAGACTGTTGGAGTTACTGTTGAGTTCACATGGACTTTAGTGCTCTATTTCTTTATTTTACTGCTTTTCAAACCAGTCACTGACCTGTTGATCACGCTGGGCAGGTAGAACTGTAGAAGACTCTCTCCTAGAGGCACAAAGGGCAGAAGGCCAGTGTAGAACAGCACCAAGAGCAGGAAGCCTCGTCTCAGGGTGAAGCTGTAGGGCATTGAGGGGTTCTGTCCAAGAAATTGAATTGCGGTTATAAGTAAGGTTGTGTTTTGTTGGGCCATTTTGCCACAAAATTTGTCCACTTTGCTTCAGTTTGGATTAAAGGCCTTCACATCCTCTGGCCAGTCTCCAACCTACAGAACCGCTGCTTCAGTTCTTTTACTGCTGTAATACCTGTAGACCTGAGGTAGCAGTGCATTAAACTGGCAGGAATCTGAGGATTGAGAGGTGCTGTGTGAAGATAACGTGCTAGCGAGTGCAGATTGTGGCTTAAGGAATGATTGCAACATTGTAGAAACAGCTTGGATAAGTTCTTGGTGACCTTGAAGGCCCTTCCTGGAAGCTCACATTTCTGTAAGTATGAAAACTGGCACTGAATATAAAGGGTTAACCTTGTGGTTTCATTCCTAATACCTTCTTTTGAAATGACCCACCGTATCGCGCCTTGAGGAACCTTGTTATTTACTGCATACCTTTATGTTCCTGTGGAATATCAGATGTCCACCATGCCTCCAAAAGTGCCAAGACACTCCTTCTGATTAGACCTGACTGTTGCTTCATTTTGTGCAAAATCACTGCTAGTGGAATTCACATAAACCCAATATAATCTAGAACAATGTCAAGAGGTAGCTTTTGTTGGGACACTGCTTGGAAAGCCCTGGCGTGATTGTGCACCTTTGGTTTGCTAAGGAATAAGCAGGAGGGATGATGTACTTTTGGATGTCTT
Source organism: Hepsetus odoe (assembly GCA_017165825.1). NCBI lineage: Eukaryota > Metazoa > Chordata > Actinopteri > Characiformes > Hepsetidae > Hepsetus > Hepsetus odoe. Next base: position 22,341,725 of record CM029378.1, read on the forward strand.
TGAGATCTTCCATGATGATGCTCCATTTAAAGCCTTCGAGAACACCTGGAATGATGGTGATCCATGAACACCTATAAGATAAATGGAATTATGGTGATCAATTGATCACCTTTAGGATGTATTGGAGGGGATGATACTCCATTGAACACCTTTAGGATGACCTGGAGTGATGGACCACAATTGAACACCTTTGAGAAGAGTGAAGCCCCATAGGAGCTGAACTGGTGGAGAACTGCTGAACTTGTTTAGGATGAAATGAAGATAGCTGATTGGCACTGAGCATGTATGTAGGTATCTGGACACTTTTGATCAGCAATCAGCAAGAATTTTGTCTTTTAAAAGATGTGATGTTTAATATGACCTGGCATGTGATCTACCATGATCACTTTTGAATGTTGTCTATAATGCTTGATTTGACGAGAAAGAACCTGCTGTACCTGTTTCCTGCACTTTGTCATGATGTCCGAGTCTTCAGTGGCCCAGACGGTGATGCTCTCTCTGTCATACTTTTTCACCAGGGAGGAGACCTGTAGGAGATATTAAAAAAAGCATTGCGTCCCTCTGCGGGTCCAAAGGATGAAAGTTGCGTTATTTGTGATGAGGGAAGCCGTTACCTTTTCTATGAGCACATCGTTGTTTTCTTTGACCTCAATGTTGATGGCCATTTGAGGGAATTTCTTGAACACGTCCTCCAACAGAGCGAAATGTCGATCTTTTCCTGTGCTGTAGTGCCCTGATGGAGATCCTGGGTTAATCATCAGTTCTTAGCAATACTTGTCTTGTTTGGTTGAGCCTTGTTGGCTCTTGTTTGGACTAAACTTACCAACGTTGAACGTGACCTCAAGCTTTTCTTTATAGAGTGGCAAATCCTGGAATAAGAATGCATTAGGGCATTAAAAATTCTGTGGACAGCCATGTACAACAAAATGATCATGGAGAGTCAAGATGTAGCCATGTGCAAACCAGACAGAAGAAGACATTATATTCAACACAAACCTGTAGGTTCAGAGATGAGATGGCGATATTGTACCCTGTCTGTCTTTCAAGGTTTTTGTCATGGGATACGACCACATGGCCGTCCAGAGTTAAATGACAGTCCATTTCCAGCATTTCCGTTCCTGCTTCCATTGCACTGAGGGAAGAACGGGGGGAAGCTGAATGTAAACAGTTTAATGTGTGACCGTAGATGTGAAAATAATGCAACATAATGTTAAGGCTCTATACACATTTAAGATCCTATAGAGGCACTTTATAGAAATGGTTCTATAAAGAGTTCCATTCAAAGGTTCTTGAGGGAACCAAAAGTGGTATATATATGGCAGGGATGCCTCCCTGCTTTATGGCATTGTCGCCCATTTTCTGCCCAATTTATTAATCTCCGGTTGGATCCAATAACTAGGGCCCCCCATCCTGATCCCACCCATGCAGGGGGTTAAACCAAGCAAAGGTTTCCTAAGATTCACAGAAGAGAGTCCCAAACACTGAAGGCTGGGGCACCAGCGCCTTCTGGGTTAGTTTAATTTATATAGTCATAAGACAGATCAATGCAGCCACTGATTTACTTACTGTGTAAAAGCCTCAATGGTGTTTTCTAACTTCTCTCCAGCACCTGAAGAACAAGACCAAAGGATGGATCTCAGTACAGAACAAACAGACTGTGTCAAAGAGGAGAATGGAGTCAGATGAGGCAAGGGTGTCATCATAGTTGACACTGAGAACCCGGAAAATCAGGAAGACTTAAAGTTAAAGATCTAAGTGAGAAGGCTGGACTTGAGCTCAGCATGAAGCCAAGGTTTTGAGTAACCTTTGCCACTGATGATGAGGAAGTAGATGTGGTCTACTTTAGTCCACTTGCATCAAAGATGAAGGAGCTTGAAAAGATCCTCAGATGCACTGAGGTGTCAGCTGAACATCAAGATTGTCTTGGACCCGACAAAAGCAGGACAGGAGAATCTGCAGTGCCTCTGAGCTTTGATGTCCAAGTCAGGTCTCACGTCTCACTTGAAGCCCAGATATCCAAACTAAAGGTGTTATAATGGGAACCATCAGTTGCTACTATTATCCTAACCAGGGTCCTGATGGACTGCTGGAGTTTTTTGAAAAGCATAGAAACATCTCATACAGGTTACATGAGATGTCCATCACAGGACACACCCAGTCACACTAATGGAACAGTTCAGCATCTCCAGTACACTTGTCTTTGGACTGAGAGAGGAAACCAGAGCCTCCAGAGGAAACAAAGACAAGTACACTCCATCTAGAAAAGATCCCAGAATGGGATTCAAACCCACAAAATGCTCACTGTGAGGTTAAGGCTCTAAGCACTGTGACTGTGATCACAATCAGGGACCTCAAGATGAAGCCATTAAGAGGCTTGAATACCCAAAAAGAAGAGGACTTTCAGGAGAACCATCAGGAAACCAAACCGACATATATATAAGCTGTTCTGTGAAGCATCTCATGAAGGTCTCAGTCTACAGAAATACTTTTAGCAGACGCTCTTATCCAGAACAACTTATAGTTCCTAACTACAAAGTCAGTCCCCCAGTTCAGGGTTTTGCTCAGGAACCCAGTGGTGGAAGACCTGGAAATGAGATTTCGAAGCTGTGACCTTTTGGTCCATAGAGGTCCATAGATGAGTATCCTACCGCTAGAGCACCACCACCACCCATCCAGCCTTCTTGCTGACAACTTTAACTTTGCTAAAATGCTATTCAGATCTTCCTGATTTACCAGCTTCTCATAGATGTTTGAACATTTTTGGTTAAACAGCTATGGTGACAGCCTTGCCTCGTCTGACACCTGAGCATCCTCCTTGTCCTGAGCTTCCAAACTATTCGACACCAGGATGGCTCCAGGAACCGAATCAAGCCTCAAAGAAAAAGGTCATGTGATGGTCAAGTGAAGCTAAGAGGGTTCAAAGCCGATAAACAACACTGAGAGAACGTGCTAATGAAGAAGGTCTACTCACCTCCTCTGTGGGAAATGTGTCTGCAGTAGAAAGCTAAGTGTTTCTTCTTATGGAGAAGCCAAGGGTGGCGCAGAAAGTAAACAGAGCAGAGCACGTACAGTCCCACAGCAAGGACGAACAACGCGGGCACCAGCACAACCTCCATCGTGTGGTTTCCTTCAGTCCTCCGATAGCGAGTTATCTGCCTTTATATGTTGTCTTCTATAGCACGTGAGGGGACATGTGAACAGTGTGGGAGTGTGTGGTCAGGTATGACAAAGCTTCAACAAAGGCCCTGGTGGAAAAAGCGGAGGGACCAATGGCATTCGGTGGAATCCAAACGTCCCTATCTTTGTTGCACAACATTGTAGAGTCAGGCAGAATTAGCAGCAGGATTTCAGCTCGGTGAACGGTGGGAACGCTGTCTGCGTCTCATGACCCGTCCCAGCTCGGCTTCCCCATAGAGAAGTCACGCAGGCGGTTGACCCTTACGGCCACAAACCATAGGAAGCTGGAGGAGGTCCTCTTTCCAAGGCTATGTTCACACACTGATACCAGGGTGAAGAACTGGCCATCGCCATCGAGGCCTTTTCCCACACTAGTTGCCCAACAACGAAATAGCAAGGTTTTACCAAGGTTTTAAGGGTGGTCTGTCACCTTCAGGTCAGTCCCATGTTCAGAGGAATAATTTTAACTATTTAAATATATTGCCATATATGTGAATATAGAGACAATCTATAAACATACTATTGCTGTACACATTCAGAATTGTTAAATAGAAACCTAGTGTGTGTATATATATATATATATATATATATATATATATATGAAGGTTATGAACAAATATACATATATATCCCTTCCACTTCAGAAGAAATGGTATTATACACTAAATAAAATCTATTTTGTACATTACAAAAACAATATTCTTGCATATATATATAAATATGTATTACATCATGCCATTTTGTCACAATGAATCATCAGTTTAGTTTTTTCTGTTTCATTTTCACACTAAAGTTTACGTCCTTCGCCTCAGCTCTGTGTTGCCCAATCACCCGACACAATGTCTCAGCAACCACCAAACCAGCTACTTCTTCACTGAACTGAAAGCCAGTCGGTTTCACTTGATGGTTCAGGAAGCTCCAGTAACTACATTCACATTCCATCGTTCATCAGACGCTTTAGGAGCATCTAGATACCTCATGTAGCATCAACTCGCATAAATGACACCAACATTTTGATGTTTTCAAAAATTCAAATAGGAAGAATTTTGGGAGGGGGTGGAAAAAGTTATTGAATAATAAGGATCAGAAACATCATTTCCAATTTACTATCAATTAAGTTATCTGCCAAAAAATTTGAAATTTACATTTCAGATTTGTTCAGCTCTGAATTTATTATAGATTTCAATCTTTCGGTCATTGGAGTATTATTTACTGCTCTGTTTATTATTACTTTCTAGAACAGCTTTAGACTAATTAGTTGAAAATCAGCCTAGAAAATCTTTAGGAATGTATTTGTAAATTAAAAAAAAAGAAAAAAAAAAGAAAGAACCAACAAATATGAAAAAAAAAATATGAATAATAACAAATCTAACCAAAAAAAAAAAAAAAAATCAACAAATGTAACTGAATTTAATTTCATTATAAGAATATACAGCTAGAACACAGCAAACAGTAGACTATGGTTGCTAAGCAACAAAATGATACTGGAAGATTCCGTAAATTAACAATAAAAACTCATTTCTGCAGTAAAGTGGACTGATCTGGAGGCGGATCAGGTTTAGTCAGAGTAGCCATGATGTGTTAGTGTCAAAGATGGAGTTTACAGGTCATCAACAAAAACACTCATTAAGCACTAACGGCGGGCGAGTGTGTCCCCGCTGCTGCCAGTGCCTGCAGGGACACACCTGTCCTCTCATAAACACATTAAAGGCCGTTACGCCCAACACTCCCCGACCCCGCGGCGATGTGCTGTCCTCGCCACCTCATGGGGACAGACTTCAGGAGGAGGAGCGTTCACACCTCCGTTTCCTCCCAGTCTGGCTTTCATCCCCCACTTCAGGTGCTGAAGAAAAACAGCAACTACAACAACATCAGGCCCAGAGACCCCACTGTCCACATGCTGGACCTCTTACATCCGCAGGACACTTCCCCTGATCTGAGGCCAAAAAGATGTGGAATATTATTTAGGCCTGACATTTCTTTTCAGTCCAAGGGGAAAAAAAAAAAAAAATATATATATATAATATTTTCTTAAGAAGCTACTATATTATATTTTATTATATTAATATTATATTATATTATCCATTTTTGGACCGTTTCTCTTGGTCCACCTGGATTCAATGTACATTTAGAAAAAGTCTTTTAAAAATCACTGGAATTCTACTCAGGTTCTCATTACATGCTGTTGGAAGGTTCTTTAGGGAACTGAAAATGGTTCTTCAATGGTATTGATCATAGGAAGCCTTTCTGATTACATTCAGTTATTTTATCTCATATATTCAGTACTGTGCAAAAGTTTTAGGCAGGTGTCAAAAAATGCTGTAAACAGACGCTTTCAGAAATGGAAGTGTTGATCATTTACTTTCATCAATCAACAAAATGCAGTGAATGAACAAAAGAGAATCTAAATCAGATCAATATTTGGTGTGACCACCGTTTGCCTTCAAAACAGCATCAGTTCTTCTAGGTACACTTCCACACGGTTTTTGAAGGAGCTCGGCCGGTCGGTCGTTCCAAACATGACTGTGTTTCTCCTCCGTGTGACGTTGATGGTCATCAGTACCTGTTTGGTAAAACTGGTTGATCAGACACCGACTATAATCCTACAGAATCCCAGACTGTGTGCAAGTGTTCCTAGAAGAACTGATGCTGCTCTGAAGGTAAAAGGTAGAAACACCAGATATTGATTTGATTTAGATTTTTCTTTTGTTCGCTCACTTTGCATTTTGTAAATTGATCAAAATAGACAATCATTATTTATATTTCTGAAAGCGTTCTTTATTTATAGCATTTTTTCACACCTGCCAAAAACTTTTGCACAGTGCTGTATATTTGTATAGAAATGGAAAAATACCTGTGAAAGTGAAATGATAAAGTAATAGACAGTTTAATATTTGATGTTTGTTACTGGGGTGAGAACGCTTCAGCTGTTGAAGAGTTAAATGGTTTTTACAGGGTTACGGTCAGAAGTGTCACCCGGAGCTCCTGCTGCTTGTTTTTCTTCGACTCTGTCGAGGACACCAAACTGCAGCAGATGACCAAACTGAGTGTGTGTGTGTGTGTGTGTGTGTGTGTGTGTGTGTGTGTCACATGCTTCCACCTGCAAAAGCCTGTCCTCCACACCTCCAGCTGAGTCTCTCCATCATTACACATGCTCCACTCCTGCCGCTCAGAAGACTACGGCTCATTTACTCTTATTGTAGAATTAAAACTTTATCGACTGAACAAGCTTCCTACCTTCCTTACACAGTGTTGGAAATGTTTCAGGAACAAGAAGATTCCAGTACACTCTTTCTTTCGGCCCGCAGCAGATCGTCCGTCTCCATGTCTTCCTGTCCTCTGCATCTTCCTCTTTCACCCCTGCATGTCCATCTCTCATAAACGTAAAACTCATTTCTGTTCATTTCTTCTCACTCCAGACGCTGTCGACCGCATTTCTTTTAGAATTCAAATCAATTCTGTTGCAGATTCATTACATTTAGATCATTTAAAAGTAATTAAAATACATTCTGGATCTCATTATAATCAGAATTTCATTTCGAATTCAATTCTGGATATGAATTTGATTAGAAATGGGCCTTTTCCATTATTAACTTCTTATTGGTGCTAATTTTTGAATTGCAAACTGGACTTTCATCTTATTCAAAGTTTATGATGAACATTACTTCTATTATACATTATTTCTGACTATGAATTTGATTCAATTCTATTTAAAATTCTGGATGGTAAAATATTAGAATATTAATTCTGGGACATTTTCATTGCAACTGTATTTATTTTAGTACACATTGATTCTGGGTGGAGCTTCTTTTAGATCATATTTTGGATTTCAATTCAATTAGAAATTGATTCTGGATGTTAGTTTGATTAGAAAGCGATTCAATAGATGCATTTCATTAGGGAATGGGTTTGGAAATGTTATTAGGAATAGTTACAATTAAAAGAAATGTATTAGAATGTCATTTTGGGTATACGTTTTTTCTTATAGAAAATGTATCTATTTATAGATTATAGATATTGTAATTTATCAGACGTAGACTGACCAACTCCAGTTAGAATGAAGGATGGATCATATGTATAAATTTCATTCCAACTTCACTATTATTATTATTATTATTATTATTATTATTGTTGTTGTTGTTGCATTCTGAAACCTCTGAAATTAAAACTCCATCTTAGATTCAATTTTATTAGATTTTTTAGGATATATATAATTTATTGGAATTTTATTCTAGATGTTAATGTCATTGGAATTGCAGATGTTTCATAGTTTGTGTGCGTTCCGACACCTACATGCAGCCTCAACACCAACACTTGGCTGGAAGGAGGGCTGATGAGCATGGAGCTGGTTTGCTGAATGTTTGTGCTAAAAGTGTGTATTAAGAAATGTTTGAAAACTTCAGCCCGTCAGTAGGGGCGTGTGTGAGTGTGTGTGTGTGTGTGTTTGTTTAGGCCATATGTAAAGGCCAGAAGTGTGTGAAGCCTACAGACCTGGACAGAAGGAGAGGGAGGGAGTGTGAGGACACCATTTGGTAGATGTGTTAACACACACTCACCTATATAACCCGGGGAACCCGGAGCAGCGGGTGTTAAAGGAAGACATACAGAAGAGGACTAAAGACAGGGGACAGTTCTACTAAAGCCATGTTAAAGCCTTCGCTGATCCGATACACCAGGAAGGAGATCTGACACACTGAAGGCCTGATAAAGGAGCCGAGGAAAAGGATGTTGGGAGTGGAGATGTACCCCGGCTTGGCCCTCGCCCCCCAAAGACTTGGAGACTGCTACTACCGTGGTGAGAGGGCGTGTTTACTTTTGCAAGAAGCAAAGATTATAAGATGAATGTTAAACAGGAAATGTCCATCAGAAGGGGAATTTATTTGGATTAGCAGTTCTGCCACATTAACCATTAAAAGTGATGGGAAATATTGACTTTTTTTAACTTAAATTTAGGCCAAATTTTGTTTTGGATGAAAAAAAAAGAGAAAAGTTTCTGTAATTTAAATAGAATTAAGCTGAATTATAACTGTGATAGACTGGCGACCTGCTGCAGGGGCCCACCCCCCTGCTCGGGACAAGCGGCTGAGATAATGAATGACTGAATGAATGAATTTCAAAATTAGAATCCAGTTACTTCTTTTTTTTTTTATTTGTTTAATAGATTCCATTGCTCCAAGGGAACCTTTGCATTTGACTCCTTAATTTTTAAGATTTGTTTTTTACAAACTGATATTGGACAAATTCTATTTAAATATTATTATATTGTTATATTGTTATATTGTGAAGTTCCAGGTGAATCACAGTGAAATCGATATAAAATTCCGATATAAAAGTTATTAACTATTTTAAGAACAGGATCTGAATTCGGATCATTGAAGCGCAATGTAAACAGGAATTTACAAACACTAAACGAGAATGAAATAAAGATGTACTGCTGTACTGCTTTCTCACTCTTGACATGTTGTCACTTTGTCCTCCAGATCGAGAGCCCCCAGCCCATGTGCCCCTGTACCCCACGTCCTGTGACATGATGCCCCGAAGCCTGCCCCCTCGGCTGCTAGCCCCACCGCCTCCAAACCGAGAGGCGCCCAGGAAACCTCAGGACACGGTGAAGATGGAGCTGGAGAATGCGTCGTTATGGAAACAGTTTAGCACTGTTGGCACTGAAATGATCATCACCAAGAAGGGCAGGTAGGGCATTTTTTGAACAGGTCTCAGAATCACATTGTTCTCAGGGTTTTTGAACCACATACCTTCATCTCTCTCCCTCAGGCGGATGTTCCCCCAGCTGAAGGTGAAGCTGTCAGGCTTGAACCCGTCCCTGCGTTACATTCTTCTGTTGGACATTGTACCTGTAGACTCCTCCAGGTACCGATTCCAAGATGACAGCTGGCAGGTGGTTGGTGGGGCTGAGGCCCGGCTTCCAGACCGGGTTTTCATCCACCCAGACTCTCCTGCCACTGGAGAACACTGGCAGAACCGAAGCATATCCTTCCACCGAGCCAAACTCACCAACAACACACTGGACTCGCAAGGATATGTGAGTAGACACTGTCCTTCCTGCAAATCCATGTTTGTCCTGCCTCTTTAGGACCTAAGCAGCTATGGATCCATAACATCACATCACCAGTTCTCTGCTAAACTGACTCTTTCCTCGCTCTTCTTCAGATCATCCTCCACTCCCTGCACAAGTACCAACCACGAGTGCATGTGATTGAGGCCAGAGACGTGCTGATGTGGGGAGGAGCTCAGCGTACCTTCACGTTCCCTGAGACCCAGTTTATCACAGTCACAGCCTATCAAAACAGCAAGGTGAAAGACAGAAAGAAGAAAAGGTCTTCCTCTATTCTTCTGCATGTTTGTGTGACAAACTGCAGAACCAGAACACAATTTAGAAATAACTGGAATTCTGTATTTTTTAGATAACGGAGCTGAAGATCAATTCGAATCCCTTTGCCAAAGGTTTCCGAGAAGATGGAATGAACTGCAAAAAGTAAGTTGCAGTTAATGGACATGCATGGGCTAATTAGAACAGAAATCCTGCAATATTAACTCTGTTTTTATTTTTTCAAGACAAAGAGAGGCAAGGCAGAAGAGAAAACTGTCCCAACCCCACCAAGAGGAACCTTTAGACATAGGTAACTTAATAGGCATCTAGTAAAAATGATCAAAACAGAATGCAAACAGCAACCTATGATTCTTTAATTTGGTATTCCTGGTCTATCTTTCAGAGTCATGTGACCCATGTGATTCCACTGAGGTCCTACCGCAGCCCATGGTAATGCAGGGCACCACTCTACCTTTACCCAATTCAGGCTTCTGCTCTGAAGTGGCATCGTTTCCAGAGCAATCCGAGCAGCAGCACAGCTCTGGACAAGTATTTCTGGGTACCCAGATTACTCAGATACGCCAGATTTCAGATCTTTCTGATTCTGGAGAGAACCAACCACAGCCAACATCAGATAGTGATATGAACAATGAACTGCTTCATGGGTGAGTTGTGTATGCTTCAAACTATATTTTCTGTCTTCTTAATCTGATGTCGTGAGCAAATTTATCTTGAGCCAGATCTATGAATGAGAGTTGCTTATTCAGTCCTTTGTGTTTGGTCCTCATCTGCAGATCTTTGCAAATAATGGAACTTTCCTCATACACTACGTTCACATCCCCTCCGATTACATCCTCATCTCACCCTCCTGTGCCTCTCCCTCAGCCTTCATCCCTCTATTCCTCAGTGTCCTCCACCCAGGCCCCAGACCTCCCATCCTCTCATGGTAACCCATCCTCTCTGAGAGATTACTCTTCCATAGATTCTTCCCACTATCCCAACATGGATTCCAATGCGCCAATGCCCTCTTCCACTGCCTCTCCACCTGGCTCTACATATTCGTCCATTTCTCATTCCTCCTCTCCTACTCAGTTGTCCCAGTCCTCTTCCTACCACTCAGTCCTTCCATCCCAAGACAATCTAAGTCCTACACCTACGAACCCATCCTTTCAATCACTTCCTACAGCTTCTTGCCAGTCCATCAATAGTCTCTCCATAGACTCAACTCAGAACCAAGCTGGTGATGGAGGTTTGGTCAATACACCTTCTTCCGTCCAAGACGCAACACCAACTGCCTTCCCCTTCCCCCCAGTGCAGACGCCTAACGACACCGATCCTGCTACACCGCCATCCCAAATAATATCCCAAACCGCCTTCCCCTTTCCTCCAGTACCACAGGCAAATCCTGTGAGTGCCACTGCAGATCCAAATCCAATCCCAGCTGCCTTCCCTTTCCTTTCAGTGCCACAATCCTGCTCCAATCCAGCAGCTACCCCATCAGATCCAAACACTAACACAACTGCCTTCCCTTTCCCGACCCATCCCAACCATCCAAATCCTCCAAGTTCTTTGCCTCTACAAGCCCCAGGAGGTTGCTCTTTCACAAGCACTCAACCATCATCAGCTTCTCATGTGAACCCATCTCTGTCTTTTCAAAACCCAACACACTCAACAACAGAATTCTTCACTCTTTCTTCTTCAAATTCCATAAATGCAGTTCCTACACAGGCCATTTCCTTCCCCGTAGTCAATTCCTCTGGTTCTTTGCCCCCACATGCCGTCTCAGGGCCCATTTCCACTTCCGTTCAGCCCCATCATCTGTCATATCCCTTCCCCACTTCAGTCCCATCTGGTCCTCCTCCTCTCCAAAATCTAGCTATGCCGTCTATTGGCTCTTCTCATGGTGTCTCAGCCTTACCAAATATGGTCCAAATCCAAGCCACTATACCCCAGTCCCTACCACCCTCTTCCTTTCCCCATATCCCACCACAATGTGCAAACCCATCCCAAATTCCACCACAGCCTTTTGTGCCTTCTACAGCTTCTCATCTTCCTCACCCATCCCTACAAAACCACCATGTTCCCCCAGGCTCGACCCATTCTCAATATCAACCTTCCTCCAATGCGTACCCTCCTGTGGCTCCCTCTGAAATGGGCTCTTTCTCTCAGATTACTCCAGCTGCCCCCTACCTGCCAGAGGTAGTACTACACCCTCCCCTTCTCCCTCCTTTAGAGCATTCCCTTCCCTCTTCTGCACCCCCTTCCCGCTATAACCCCTTTCCCCCCTATCCACTCCGGCTGTGCCAGGACACCAGGGGATCCTTCCATTTGCCACTCCGGCACATTTACAGGCAGCCCCAGCATGGCCACTCCAACAGCCAGGGATCCTACCTGGACCTGGGAGGAAGGACGTCATTCTGAAGAACTGAGGTCTCTGGCAGAAAAGGACATTTAAAGAGATGTAATAGTTGAGATTTTTTGCCGGTCTTGTAGCTTCAAATGTTGAAATTCTTTCTATTTAAGAGACAAGCATGTCCATTTTTGGCCTTTTAACCATATTTTTTTTAACTGATGTTAATATTTTTTCATGTATTCAATAGATCTGTATACTGGGACTAGTAAATAAAGTATTTTTGCCTTCTTTTTGGATTCTTTTATGACTTTCCCACCAAATTTCACCATCAGAGCTCAGCCACTGTGAATATTTTACACTCAGCTCCATAAAATTGCTCCAAAAAGATGGGTAAGAAAATTGTTGTAGGATCAAGGTTTTTACAAGAGCATCCAGTCCTTTGACAGAAAAAACAGGAACTTTACCCGTTTTTCCTCAAACGATGTGCCTGAATGTATATTGTTCCTCAGAGCTTGGATATATGCTCTACACAGCAGATCTTTGAGAAGACTGTTCTCGGGAAACAAGCACGGCTGCCCCATTTCCCCACTTCTTTATGTCACACCTGCTTGTGGCGCCGATTTCATCCCTGAAATCTCTTGATCCATTTGTTTTTCTATGGAGTAGGGGGGTACATTCCCATTTGCTGGGCAGGGGGTGTGGCAGCACGGTGGGCAGTTGGGGGGGGAATCATTAAAGAGCAGGTGATAATGACTCTAGACCCCTCCTATCCTTCACCCTCCATTTGCTGGGCTAAAGGAATGGTCTAAGTTCTTACTCTGCTGGGAAACAGAGCCTCTCTTTATGGATATAATGGAACATTGCAAACCATTAAGATGACAGAATTCTGAAAGATGAGGGATTTTTATTGGATTGTATTAAATAATACACAGAAGGAAACCAATAGGTCAGGACATGTGATCACATGACAGTTTGTGACTTTCGTGCAGCCTTACAGTCACACTTCTGATGACATCAGTTTGTAGGTTTCATATTCACATTTACTCTTCTTCTGGTTTCATTTTAACTGGAAAACAGATGTTTCCTCATGTGTAATTCAGTACCTTTCATGTATCCTGATATGTAACTTCATGTTCATAATCTACAATCACTTGGAAAAGGTCTTCGCCCCTCATTTTTCATATTTTGCTTCCAGAATTTCTTGTATTTTTATGTGTTGATGAGGAACAGTTGTCCAGATCTTCCTGAAGGACAGTGTTGTTGTCTCTCATGTTCAGAACAGTCTCTGTACCTGAGCAGTTCTCCAGATCTTCTTGAAGGACAGTGTTGTTGTCTTTCATGTTCAGTACAGTCTCTGTAACTGAGCAGTTCTCCAGATCTTCCTGAAGGACAGTGTGTTACATTTATAATTCAACTCATTGCTTAAGTTGAACATCTACTTGGTCCTGGTGATCTTCTCTTGGACTCTCCGGCGGAGCTCCTGCCGTAGCAGGTCCCTCTCTTTGCGGATGCCTTGCAGCACTGTGCGGTTCTCTTGAGCTCTTCGAACCAGGTAAGGCAGAGTGTCGTCCACCGAGCCATACGGCACAGACTTGTAAACAGAAAAACCCTGCTGGGCTGAGAAAGGGGGACAGAAATAGAAAAGTTCAGGGGACTACAGCTGAATTCGGGATCTGTCGCCTGTGCTGTTGGTCCACAAAGAGCGATTGAGCCTAGAGTTCAATGACTGGAGTGTGTGAAGTTTCATATGATGTTTAAGTTCTGGTAAGATTCCTTAAAATGGAGAAGAACCTTTACATCAGGTGTCTTTTGAAGGTTTTTCTCAAGCATTATTCTGTAGGGAACTAATGGTTCATTCATAACAGAACTATGAAGACCTGGCACCAGTTTGTACATAAGAACATGTTTTTAAGTAGAGCCTGGAAAGATCAGGGTGGAGGCCAAAAGTGAAAAAAAGGTCACAACCACACTCCAGTTCAGGCAAGGTAAGCTTGGAAAAGGTAGAGAACATACCCAGAGTGAGAGACACATGGTCACACATGCCCAGCAGCTGACCGAAACACACCGAGCCCCCGTCACGATCAATCCCTAATTCAGCCATCCTGAAAGAGAGATGTAATCTTCATGTCATTCATGGCATTTAGCAGATGCTCTTGTCCTTGTCCTCTGCTTCCTAATTCAGGGACCATCTCCTTGGAGCAGGTTGGGGTTAAGGGTCTTGCCCTTTAATTACTGCTTAATTTCCAAACAGCCCTGTCAAGCATTTTCACTAAATCCCATTTTTGCAGAACTGTTTAAAATAAAAAAAATATTTTCTTCATTTAACAGTAAAACTGTAAAAGATTTTAATTATTGGTTGTGTAAATTACTCTCTCTTAAATATGTTTTCCATGAGAAATTAACATTTTAAATCTGGTAATAACCAAATGCTGGACTTTAAGTTTGTAAAAATGTAAATATATGTGTATTATATTAAATTAAAAGCCCAAGATTCACAGTCATGTCTCCTGTTTTTAAAAATGACTGTTTTGTAAATGCCACCGTAGCACCGTACCAAGTGACTGCCTTTCGGACAGATTCCTCATTGTGCGTTGCTATGATGATCTTGTAGCGGTCAGGGTGCTGAGAGATGAGCTTCAGCATGACTTCCAAAGAGCCGTTGTAGCTGCAGGTTAAAGCGGACACAATATGAGGAGAAGATCACAATGGAAGTCACTTCTAGAACATCTCTAGCAAGACCATCTGATCACCAGTCATTTGTGCATTCCCAAGATTGGTGAACGGGGTCCACCTGGCCTTCCTTGTTGGCTATTTTCCTCTCTTTGTCCATGTAGGCGCCTCTAACGAGCTTGACCCCAAGACAGAAGGAGTGGTCCACGGAAAGACGAATGGCATTAAGCAAGAGGTCCCGCGACTCCTGGAAAAAAGAGCAGAGCTCTGTGTTCATGCAATTGAGCATGTCTAGAGGTAAATACCACCTGATCCCTCATCTCATATACTGTATCTGTTGATCTCAAACCCAAAGAAATATGGGCGACCCGTTAACTGCAGGGTGTAGTTCATAAAGCAAGGGACCAGTCTTATGTACTACACTTGTCCAGCCCAGTACTTGATGAAATCCTGCATCTCAAAGTTATTTCATCCTGACTTGAACAAGAGACGGACTGGAGACAGGAACCCCTAGGAGTGATGTGGGCATTTGTGTCCACCCTGCAATGGACTGCAATGGACTACAATGAGACAGATTCCTGCACTCCCTGCAACCCTGGCGGCTAAAAACTGACCTTCAGGTAGCACTGATAGGTGTTCCAGATCCAGGCACCATCCTGATTGAACTTCTTCATCATGGCCATGGTGACGAGAGACAGGGCAGGGTTCATGTACGTGTATTCAGCATCCACTAGAACTCTAACTTTGTTTACACTGGCCTGTTGAGCAAAAGTAAATAAATTGGAAAAATTAGCTTTATTATTTCTATAAAGGAAATAAACGTACCTCCCATCATCCACTAACCCAAGTGTGAGTGAATTTGTGAAGACAAATGTTCCAAAATTCCAAATTCCCAGTAATACTCCCATCAAATCACCACTCGACAAACCTGCAATTTCCTGCAGTGAATTTTTAAGACTGGGCCATCTGGATAGTGATTTTTAACCTTTTAACCATTGCCTCAAGACAAAACAGGTAGGAATTAAATTAGGACCAGATTCATACCTCTCCAATTTGGTTTAATCTGTGAAGACCACACAGAAAATGTTTGTTTTCAGCATCACTGAGACCAGGAAACTTGGCTACCTGTTGAAAAAAGGACCAAAAGTTACACCGTCCCTTCATCTAATGTGTCATAAGATAAGACAATGAGAGTGAATTCTACCTCTCCGTCCATGGCTCTGACCAGGAGGTTCAGATCATAATGCTGTTCCTTCAGCAAGCAGGTCAGCTTAACCTAAACATCAGCACAAAAGAACACGGTAAATACATCCCGACTGCAGGTCCCAAGTGTAACTTCACAGCAATCGTGAGTCAGTTCAACTGAGGCTTGTAGATTCTCGGACAAAAAGCACAGCAGTGGTGAGAGCATCAGCACAGGGCACTGGGATCTCCTCAGCATGGGACGCTGATGAAGGTTGTGGACGTGCTCTGACACAGGTGGACGAGACAATTTGTTTCTAGAGCTTGGTCTTAAAAGCTCTTCTAAAGAGGCCACAAAGTGAAAACATGTAGTTTTAAGGTTTAACGACAAGCGAGTGTGAAATGTGGTGATATTTACAGCATTAGGATATACTCTGTATCAGTAACGTGACCTACCAATTCCCATCAGCCAACGGTGTTTAGCTATGATGCTAAAGTTAGTTTGCAGTGTCCTTCTGTTATGCATTTCACCAACCCATCGTTGCTTACTTTCTAACATTTGTCTCTGTAGACAGTATGGGAGATAATGAGAAACCATGCCTGGTTCTCTTCCATTGTCATTGGGAAGTAGTGGTAGAACCCATGCATGTGTTCTCTAGAGTGGAGGATTCCTAAAACTTGGTTGCTGCAGAACTGTGTCATGGCTCATTTTCTTAAAGTTGCATGAACTTCAACTTCATTTTGATGGCCTTGCTGCCACTGCCAAGAGATGCCTATTTACATAGAACATGCATGGGAGTGTACTGTAAGGTCATTTTGCCTGTGAGGGGTTTTAAACCCACCAGCTTTGAGCTGCTTGAAGATCACCAAGCTTATCCTTCAGATACAACCACACTCACCAACACTGGGGCAGCGGTGGTCTAGTGTTTAGGGACGAGGCCCCAGGATTGGATGGACGTGAGTTCAAATCCCAGACCAGTAAACACCTTGAGCAAGGTACCGTCCCACAAAAAGCAGAGGTTGTATTTTGTTGTATTTCACAATGATGAATCACTTTCACTTCACTTGGTGTGTGGTAAGCTAGATTGATGGCTTTTTGACAAGCTTTGTGTGAAGCTTTCCAACCTCGTATTAAAGAACCACCCAAAGAACCCAGTGATGTTTTATTTGTCTACCAGGTACTTACACAGAGCTCTGGGCTGACCAGCGCAGTGATCTTCAGTTGCATCATGGGATCTTTGCTCCACGTGTTGCAGTGAGACAGCCTCACGCACTCCAGCATCGATGCCAAGTTGTCGTCGTATCTCTGCTCCCTGTTTCAGGTGGGCGAGGAACCCGATCGGTTTGACATTATGTTTTGAGTTAAAGGAAACAGATTTCATGCCAAATCTTTTCATTTGAGAAGCTCTGGGTTTGAATAGCTTCCAGTGGTGGTGAGCAGGACCAGACATCTGGAGCTTAATCAGAGGCATCATGGTCCTGCCTGTTGCTTCATACAATGATTTCCCAGGGTTTGGCGAAATGTTTGCACTCAATCTTAACCCCAAAACCGATTTAGCTCAGATTATTTTATTCTCATTTCCATCCCAGACAAACACTCAGAATGGGCCGTGTGTGGTTCCATTCACCATCACTGTAAAGTCATTTCTCCATCAAACATTTTAAACACCTTCTTACCTGCTTACATCAAAAAATCAATAAGCGGTTGCAATATCGTTTTATCGTCGAAATGTTACTGGCTCATACCCAGTGCTCTCTCCCAGGTCCTCTTCGATGGGGACGGCCAGCATGGGACGCAGTCCCAAAGAGCTCATCTTCTCCATGGAGTCTGCAATCTCCTTCTCGGTTTCTCCGGCAACAAACTGGGCATACACAAATGGGCGAAGTGCCATTGCGAAGGCTCTTTTGCCAAAGATGGTTCGGGTCACCGACATGAGCTGAGAGCGAGAGAGAGAGATACTGCATATAAAGATACTGCACATAAACTGAGGATCCATTGCAGGATGTGATTTTTCACAGTGTCAGGGCCATCACCACAGAAGATAAACCCTGGACAGGTCCATCGGTCCATCACAGCGCAAACAGACACACCTAGGGGGCAGATAAGCATCTCCAGTCATGCAAGTCTTTGGAAACCAGAGCTTCTAGAGGAAACTCACACAGACACGGAGAGAACATGAGAGGAAACCGATGGACACGTTTCCAATGTACTTAGAGGAAGCCTTTTACATTTACAGCATTTAGCAGATGCTCTTATCCAGAGCGACTTCCACTTCCTGATGCAGGGACAGTCTCCCTTGAGGGTTTTGCTCTGGAACCCAGTGATGGTGGTGCTGGAGGTGGGATGTGAACCTGCAACTTGGTTCACAGGCAAGTGTCCCACCACTAGAACACCCATTTCACACTTTTTTTTGACCTGATGATGGACGTCATTGTCATAGTCATCTTGTCTTGCCACTAAGGCACTAAGACTGTGTCTCCATGAAGTCTCAGGGATTCCACTCTGTGCACCCCGTTTCCCCATTTTAACTCATCTGCTCCTGCATTTAGGGGCTTAGTACTTGGTTAATGGGTTTAATGGAACATGCAAGATAAGGGAAACAAAGATCTGCACATTACAGGGAACCATCGCACAAGGTCAGGAAAGTGGTCTTAATTAGGCTGGTCAGAATCTATTCAGTGCATGGAATGAAACCTTAGTCACCTTTCCACAGTGGTTGACCAGCACAGGGATGGAGCAGAGTCTGAAAACCCCCAGCGCTCGCATGAGCTCCCACCAGCTCTTCACCTGGAATGCCCGTGGGTCCTCAAACGTCAGGATGGTGGGTGGAACAGGTTCCCTGGCATCTTTACCTCGAAGTGATGCCAGCCTGACGCGCTCAGATCCCAGCAACCTGGAGGTCACTCCGGTGACTCGCCTGGCATGGAAGAGATGTAACGTGGGTGGCCGGAGAACAGAGAACATCCTCGGCTGGAACTTAGGTTTATATATGCGTGAGGGACTCTGATGAAAAACAGAATTCCCTAAGGAGAATCAATCCTCGCTTCAGTGTATCTTCTGGAAAATCATCTGGGGTACCTCAGTAAAATGACAGTGAAAGAGAGCCTGGCCCCGAATGTCTCACGGAGCAAACTGATGACGAGCATGGGAGGGATGTCTGGGATTGGGGTTTGTGTTGGGTGGTTCTGTGGTTAATTACTGACGAACAGCCTGAACTTTGGGCCTCAGAGGGCTGAACACCTCTAAGAACAGACGACACCATCACCAAAACCTGCATGAGATCTGGCTGACAGCCTAAGGGTAACCAATCAGGGCAATAAACCTAAGTCCATATTCAAGGTACTGAAGAAGGAATTAGGTCCAAAAGTATGCTCCTTGGGTAACTTCCAGAACTGTAGTGGGACATCCGGCTTCTCCATTCAGTACGAAGAGAAATAGGCCTTCATATGTTAATGGACTGACGCTTGTTTGAAAAGAAACACTGATTCCAATGATGTCGTTTCAAAATGTCTGGTGCGATCGATAAATACAAGAAATCCTGCTCCATCAACTTGGCACTGCTAAAGGCAGACGCTACTGAAAGCAGAGGACACATGCAGAGGAAAGGTCGACCCCTGGGGTCAGTGACATGCGTAACTTTTAGACAAACAGACTTTGCTCCAGTTTTGACCCTGCTGACGAACTAGGGGCCAAAAATTAACTTTGCACCACCTGAAATGTTGCATCGCCACTTTGACAACCTGTCTAGAGTGCAGAAACAGTCCAGCTTTGCTTTAATAACTGCTAGATTAGGTCAGGGGTGCCCTACTGCCCCTAAAGGAACAGTCTGGAGACGACCCTGCTCAAACACCCCTGTTCAATGCCAGGTTCAGTGGGTGCGTTTGAGGAGCAAACCCAACAAGCTTAGCTGGACGTTCAGGACCCTGCGGTCGTTACGGATTGTTTGTTGGTTTTTTTGGGGGACAGGTTTGATTTTGAGGGCATGAATTTGGTCCCCGAGGAGTCTAGCTGTTACCGCGAACGGTCCCGTCGAGGGAAGGAGATGCCAAGATCTTAAAATGAGACAAAGTCCAGAATTAAATGTTTATTTCAAATATCACACAAAAGAAATGACCTGTTACCAAGCCGGCCAAGCTTCTCTGGCAAGACTTGCTCCTTAAACTCAATTAAGAAAACAAATCTTGTTCAAACAGCAAAAACTAGGTCTGGTAGAGAGAATGAATAAAAGTTCTGCTACTACAGAAGGAGTATTGGGCTGAAGCGATGGACACGATGGACAGCAGCACTGCACAGATAAGGGAGGAGACCCGGGTCAGGTTGCAGGCTGGTCGTGGAATGAAAGCGGGACCTGCGCTGGAAGGCCTGGGCTTCAGTATGAGCTCTGGTTCTGGGACCTATAGCCTCGCAGGTAGCCTTTGCCCTGCTGGTAGCCACCTTTCTGATCTGTGAGGGAGAAAGGAAAGAGGAGGCAAACAATGAAGGACAAATGGTGCAGCACAGAGCAAGTCTGGAGACAACTCTTGGTTGAAGTCTCAGCGCAGCAGCAAAAAAAGAAACCAAAAGGGACCTCATTTATAAAGAATTCTTTTTGAAGCCTAAATTTGGGACCTTCTGAGAAGAACATGATTCATTAAACAGGGTGGTGATGGCGATGTGCTGGTAGGACACTCACCTGTGGACCAAGACGTCACAGGTTCAAATACTACCCTCAGCACCACTCTGAACCCTGAGTAGCCCCCTTTCACAACATGCCCGTCTAACTCGTTAAGACTCTGGCCTTTCTTTTCTCCTCAAAAGGAGGCAAATGCACATTTTCTTCCAGACTTTCGTTAACAAAACTGGTCAGTTTCTCATCTTCCTCTTCCTCGCGAGCCTCATTCTTTCGTATCCGGAAGGAGGAGTCCCTCAGGCGAGAGTTTTATATTTATTTATATATTTGTTCCCCCGTCAGGGTTCACAGAGGAAAAGGGGGGGGGGGGGGGGGGGGGGGAGAGGATGCATAAATGGGCTAGATATTCATAGCTCGTTGGTAACCTTGTCTCTGGTAACCGCCCCTCTGGTCTGAATCTGCAGAGTGAGAAGAGTTTAGAGGCAGCCGTGGAGTTCAATGACATTTGAAGAACATTGAGAACATGAACTTCTCGCATATGAGCTACGCTCGTTTCTGGATCCACACATCTAAACTCTACGTTAGGACAGGATTATGACTTTCAAATATTCAGAAGATAATTACTAATATAAAGCGTGACTGCGGAGGTAAAAACGTGCCAATATTTCAATACAACATTTCAAAGAGATGCTGAGTCCGGTAAACAAATAGATTCCGGGATAATAGTTCATTATAATCAAGACATCGACACTACAGAGAAGCCCACCGCTGTTCCCCCGTCAGGGTTCACAGAGGAAAGGAAACAAGTGACTTAACGACAGGTGAAGGTTTGTGGGAGGGGAAAAAAAAAAAAAGGAGGTGAAGGAGAGGAGAGGATAAATGAATGTTCATAAGCACCTCGTTGGTAACCTTGTCTCTGGTAACCGCCCCTCTGGTCTGAATCTGCAGAGTGAGTAAGGCAGTAGTGTCACGAATAGGTGAAAACAATGTGGGACATCAAAATCACAAATCCAGTCAAACTAAATCTGCATAAAACCGCCATGAAAGCATATCGTTAATATACATTTGTGGCACTGTTTCTTGTTTAAACATCGGAAATACTAAAAAAAATTGAAACCGTGTGGAAAAAAAAGGTGTGAAACAAAACATGTCCTAACTTTCAAACAGGCCGTGGTTCAGAGGGACCAATTCAGTGTTTTGTTACACAAACAGTGAGTCCTCACGCTTACCTCTCTGGTAGCCCGTCTTCTGCTGGTAGCCGCCTTTCTGATCTGTTAAAAGAACGAGACGCCGGTCAGTCGGTGCCAGATAAACCACCGCGATCGATATTACTGTTCGCCTTTACAATAAAACTGTAAATAAGGACTTTTATTTTGTTCATCACTTCTGATGGATTTTCAGTGATCTGTAACTTTTGACTGCAGATTATCCCCAAAACGACCTTTAATGGACCTCTTAGTCCATGTTCTCGCCGGATATTTTTTTAAATCTCTTTAAATTTGCTTATTGATTGAATTTTAAACTTATCAGTAACCACAGAAATCCACAGGTAAACATAAAAATCTTGTTCAGTCTGGAAATTCTCCACAAAGGGGAGCTCTCAGCAATCAAATCACTTGTTTTCCCACTGCGAGGGAGGAAACCCACACCAGCGGGATCGCCAAGCCCTTCGCTGGAAACGTCATGGCCACTTTTATAAAAAGGACTTTACATTTAAAAAGCAGGTACAGAAAGTGGGTTCCTTTTCCAGCTGGCACAGAACTTTAAAATTCACAAACATTTTAGTCATTCACCAATTCCTCAAATCTTATTCCAAGATCAATGGATCTCTGCGGAGCTTCATCTGTTGCTGTAAGTAAACAAACAAACAAACAAACACACTCAACCCCTGAAATGAACTCACTCTCTAACGACCCTGAGCAGCAGCAGCAGATCATCACTCTTTCAGGTAGCGACGCTGGAAGTCTGCTGCGACTTCTTGTAAAATGTTGGATCATTTACAGATAAACATCTCTGTTTTGATCCATCATGAGGTGAGACGCTAGTTTTGATCTGCCGCAAAAGGATATTTTCTACTTTTTCCACATCTAGATCTTTATGCACTCCGTTCTGGGGGACGCTGTGTGCATCTTTTTGCTGACACAAAGCGGTGGGAATCTCCTCACCTCGGTTGAAGTAGCCTCCATAGATGCCCTGTTTGAGGTCCAAGACGCGCTCGTTGTTCTCCACCAGGATTCCAAGCTTCTCAGCCAGCTGCAGTGCCATGTTCTGCAGGGAGGTGGGCTCAGTCCTGTGCATCACCACGGTCTGAGAGGGCTGGTCCAGAGACGCCTGGGAGGTGGGGAGATACAAAGGGGAGTCACTTTCTGTCAGCTAAAAAAATCCAAAAATAACATGCCGAAAATGGCTCTCGCTCACCATGAGCTCCTCGTTAATGATCATTTTGCTGATGATGCTGTGCACTGTGGGTAACTCCAGCTGGAACATGTCTCCCAAGGTCTCCATACTGCAGAAAGAAGCAAAGAAGGTCATCCAGAGGACACAGCCGTCTTACAGTAAACTGAAATGTTCAACACTTGGCTGCAGGATTACCTGATGGAGTCGTAGACGCTGCTGTAGGTGAACAGGTAGGTACGCAAAGACTCCTCCTGAATCTTCCTGCAGAAAACAGAAAAGTTTCATTTAGGAGGGTAATTGTAATTGTGGTCCCAAATTTGTGGCATTAAGCAGACACTCCTGATTACAGGGACAGGCCACCTGTACGAGACTGGAGCAACTCAGGGTTCAGGGTTTTGCTCAGGTACCCAATGGTGGTGGAGTATCCAAATATCCTACCACTACATTGTGATGCTCCCCATCACTCCAGAGAACCTTCAGGTCAACTCTTGGGGGCCTTACACCCCTCTAGTGAATCGGCCGTCCAATTGCACCCATGTGATCACATCTGTGCCAACAGCAGGGCACCGAAGTCCCTCACCTGACGAGCATCTCCCGGACGCGCTGGGTCTCAGGGAACAGGTCCCACACTTTGCTGTTCATTTTCTCGTTGATGATGAAGGAATGGCAGGTGCGCCAGTCGCCCATCTTCATGGCCTTGCTGGCGGCCACCACGTGCTCCCTCATGCTCTCAGGTGGGCCTGAGGGAACGCAGACAGGGGTCACGGGTCTTGCTCAAAAGATGTGTGGTTTGACTACAAGCCTCAACAGCAAAAACATTCACATGTAAACTATATTTCTTCCCCAAACTTTCTCTTCTGGACTCACCCAGCAGGGGCTGTCTCTCGCCCACTCGCAGCTGGTGATGGAACTGCTTGCTGATCATCCTGCGGCGGGCATCGAACTCGTGGGCCGCCATGTAGGGGATTTCCAGAAGCATGGCCGACACCAGGTACACGCACTCCAGTAGCTCCAGGTTGATGTGCATGTGGAAGGGAACCTGGGAGGAACACACACTGATGACACGGCTGTACATTTAGAACTGGGGACGTGGATGCTGCTGCGATGGGACCAGTGCCAAGATGGGCGTTTCTAATAAAGCGGCAAGCAAATATAAACACAAGGCAGGAGTTCCCCTACCTGTCGCCTCTTCTCGATCTTCTCCTGCTCAGCGTTCCTCTCCTGCATGTTCCTCATGAGCAGCCCCTGTCCCAGCAGCTCCTTGGCCCTCCCGCTCGACTGGATATCCAGCAGGGCATTGTGGGCATCTTTGATCATGCCCTGCCGGAAGGCGCAGATGCCCAGCTGGACCATGGTCCTGTTGTATAGGATCTGAGGACGGGAGATCAAACGGATCAAATCAAAGGCCAAACGACTCTTCTGTGCATTTGTGCCCTCTCTAAGGAGGGACGTCCCGCACGCACCTGCACGGGAGGGTCGGCGTGCTGAATGTTGTCCTGCAGGTGGCTCATGAGCATAAGGTCACGAGCCTGGTACCAGCGGCTGTGCAGGGCGTGGTGGTAGATATGACACAGGATGGCGCAGGTGCGGATGCGGTCGGTGCGGTCCTTGGCGTAGATGAACTTGCAAAGACGGTCCATGATGATGGCACTGTCCTCGCCCTCACTCTCCTCTTGGTCCTGCTCAGACTGTGGGGAGAAGGGGAGGGTCATTTTCATATCGTTCTGAAGACCAAACCAGAGGAGAAGTTCCTCACGTGTTAAACCTTGCGAGATTATCTTAATGGGGCAGGAACCTTCTCGAATAAGACTGGTGAGAAGCAGGGAGAACGTTGTCCACCATTCAAGACTGCCTCGAGAGGCTCTCCAAAGAAAAATCCTTCCCGAATTTACCCCGAGAGCTCAGAACCACCTGATCTCACCTTGCTCTCTCCCTGTATGCCCAAGCAGCGGCGGTGGGTCTTGTAGTCGAACTTGTAGTAGGTGTGCATGATTCTGCGAAGGTAGACGCGACACACCTCCTCGGTGCTGCCTTTGTTCTCCAGGTACTGCAGCAGCCGGTCAATGACGGCGCACACCCGGCCCTCGTCCTTCAGGTTGTCCACGTACTCTGCAACAGCAAGGTCCTGCATGAACTTAAGGCTGGGACGAGGGGACGAGACCTCTGATGTTTAAATGAGACTCCAGGAACACATATCCCGCCCTAGACTCACCCTGTGAATGGGGGTCCGTGTTCTGCATGATTTTGGTGAACTCCTCGTCCATCCTCTCCACCAGAGTCAGGATGCAGCCGCGAACACGGAACGGCTGGAACACACAAGGACGAGAACGTTCCTTTAGCTTAGGGTTTTAACTACTAAGACATTTGGGCTCAACACTGGCCAGAAGGTGCCGACCTGGTCAGAGATTGCCAGGTTCTCGCTGTCCTCTGCGATGTTCTCCCCAATGAAAATGTTGTTGTTCTCAAACAGGATGTCCAGCAGCTCATTGATGCAGTCCAGGCACTTCTTCCACATATCCGCCTGAGTGAGGAATATAAAATTAAATAATAAAAACAGGAAAAGAAGAGCAGGTTAGTACTGCTGACTAAATCTCAAGCGCAAAGAAACAAAAAGATGTGAAGGAAAGGTCTCCCACCTTCATGAAGGTGGACAGATTGGGGTTGTAGTCGTACAGAGAGGCAATGATGTTAAACTTGATCTTCACCGTGACGCCTTGGCCCAGATTATTCTCGTCTGCAATCGCAGCGAGAGCCTGGAAGAGCTCAATCTGAGCAGCTCTGAGGAAAACAAGCACAGTTAGAAACCATTTCACAGCACCATGAGGAACCTGACGGATGGTTACACTGGGTTCTTCCAAGGTCACAGCTCTGCAGAGATCACATTCACATGTGCTGAACCACCTGGACCCGGTGATGGTTCCAGGTCGTGGAAAGCAGTGGGCTGTGAGGAACACAGGCTGAGATCCTTACCTGTCCGTTCCTTTCTTTCCTCGAGCCTGAAGGATCTCGTTGAGCTTCTTCACCACCACGGGCGTGTTGATCTCTGTGCCCTTGGCGAACATCTTGGGCTTCTCCTTCAGGATGGGCGCTCCTGACCTCACTTTCTCCCACTCTCCCCCTTCCAACTCCTGACCCTCCTCCTCGGCCTCCTCCTCGGCACGCTCCTTCTTCTTGCTCCTCTTCTTCCTGTCCTCCTTCTTGCGATCGCCACCTTGCCGGTCTCCGTCCTGAGTTCTGAGAGGAAAGACATTTAGTCCTGCTGCCATTTGTCCCAATAACGAAGGACGAGGACGAGGACAGAGAGCCCTGCTACTGACTTTTTGAGGAAGGCCACAGCCAGGGACGCAGCGTTTCCTTCGTTGTCTTCGCTCTCACTGCCGCTGTCCGTCGAGTCCGAACCCCAGATCTCGTCGTCATCATCGTCGCTCTCAGACTCGTCATCCTAAACGGCAACAAAGTCAGTTAACGTCACCTGGACTCCACGTCTGCTCACGGAGGAACGCTCGCTTTAAAATCCCCGATAATCACGTCTCCGTTGCCCTGCTCCGAACTACACGACGGGAGGCGGTCCGACGGCCTTCCCGAAAGACAGACCAGATCCAAAAACTCCCGAAACCCGTCCCAGGATCAGGTTTCATCAATTCATCACATTTTAGTGCTATTTCCACACTTCAGATGGAAACT
Source organism: Hepsetus odoe (assembly GCA_017165825.1). Taxonomy (NCBI): domain Eukaryota; kingdom Metazoa; phylum Chordata; class Actinopteri; order Characiformes; family Hepsetidae; genus Hepsetus; species Hepsetus odoe. The sequence continues at coordinate 22,368,126 of CM029378.1, forward strand.
AATTTGGCCAGATTTTTCCTGATACTGAGGACGGGGCTTACTACGGTTATTAATATAAATTATGATATTATCTTATAAAGAATGAAATATGTATTAAATTAGTATTAATATAACTCAGACCTCAAAGCTGCTTTCCTGATCACGATGCGATTTTCTATAATAATACTATTTATACCGTTTTATTAATGAACATCATTAACTCCTCTTTTAGTGACGTGTTAATAAAGTTTAGTAATTATTTATTTCACCGTCCTGATGTTCCAGAGTTTGAGAGAACCACCCGCGAGAACCAAATCCACACTCGAAGCCGGTTCACTTCAAACACGTGGATGGTGCATCAACACGTTTACTCTGTGAGCAGACGGAACCTGCAGAACACGGCCAAACTGAAGAGCGGCCCTGCATTTCTCCAAGGACGGAGGCGTTAATGCTCTGATAACGTCCCGGTAACGTTCTGTAATTCCGACCCGACAGGTGGGTTCGGACCAGCTGAACCAGGAGACGGTAAATTAACGAACTCACAGCTGCTCCCTTCAGGAACTTGCTGGCCTCGGGAGCCGCTTCTGCTGCAGGCTTCTTCTTCATGAAGCTCTTGGCCGTGACGCCTTCTTCATCATCGTCATCATCATCATCGCTCTCCGAGGAGGAACCTGGAGATCACACACACACACACACACACATTACAAACCAGGGTTTTTATGAATTAACTATAAATAAAAAGGAGGCACAACGTACCGGACTCTGCTTCTTCCTTCTCTTCCTCTTCTTCTGCCGACTGTTCTGGGTTCTGAAAGCAATGATGGGGAAAAGAGAGCATCTACTGCGGTGCTCCAACATCATACCATTTCACTTCAGTCTAGAGGAGCTAAAGTTTGAGCTCAGCTTTTAGAAACATCTATCAGAACGGAGCTCAGTTTGTTAAAGAAGCGGCCTGTTTAGTTCTGAGGGACAAAGAAAGGGTGGAAAAAAAAGAAAGATGTTAGAAGTGGACTGAAAAGGGAAACAGGCAGCGTCCAGCGCTCACCTCCTTGTAGTTGGCGATCTCCGTCTCAAAGTCGCGGTTGTATTTGCGGATCTTCTGCCGCAGGGTGCTCAAGGCTTTGGCGTTGTTCTTGTTCATCTTCTTCTTCCCTTCTTTGTCCTCCCAGAGCTGTGTGGGACAAAAACACAGTCAGGAAGTTGTTTCTGAAAGCTCTTAACGCCAAGGAAGAGCTTTTAAAGTGAAAGTGAAAGTGACTTGATGAAGTCAAAGAGCAAACCTTCGGACGCCAAACGGAGCGACAACAATCGTGGAAAACTACTGTCCACCAGTTTTTAAAAGCATGATCTACAGGAAAGCCTTGCGACACACCGTACCTGGTTGAGATAGTCCTCCAGGTCGGCGAGAAGACGGATGTAGAACGGCGGGACCCCCTCCTTGTCCACGATGGCTTTGCTTTTTAGAAATGCTCGACAGAGCTGCTCAAACTCCTCCAGGCACTTGGCCATGTCTCGGATCTTCATGGCATTGCGGATGGTCTTGATCAGGTTCGTCAGCTCCTCGAACCTGAGACGGAAAAAGCAGATCAGAAAGGTCAGGACAGGATAGATCAACACCTCTAACGGTGCGGTCAGGAATTCAAAATCGTCCCTGGCGGGACTAAATTTCTAGCTTTGAGACCCGTCCTTTCCTTCCCGTTACAAAAAATGCGGAAGATGAGCGGAAGGTGTTCATGATGGGGGGACACTTTTCAGCAGCGTCTGATTTTCCAGCAACACCGTCACACGATCAGGGTTGCCAGATTGGGCCGTTTTGGGCATATCAAAAATTGTGTCAAACCATTGCTTTGGAAACTCCTCATGAAATCTGGCAACCTGTTTCAGAGCGATCTGAAATGGAAGAGCCAGCGGCGTTTCTGACACGAGAACGACCTGCTCCGTTTTCTAGGTTTATTTTTAAAAGGCAGATTTTGGAACCTATACGAAGTGCGTTCAGTAAAATTAACCAGGTCGGCACAGCAGCCGAAAAACAAGAGACGGCCAATATCCGTCTGCGTGACCCAACCTTCCTGTCCCAACGTCCTCACCTCTTGTCCTTGGCGCTGCGGACGACTCTTTTAGTGTCCTCCTCATCGTCACTCAGCAACAGATTCCTGGAAAAATAAGAAGCAGAAAGTTAAAAATAAAACAAGGGCCGCCTTTAGGGAGGAAAAAGACTTTTATTTTGTTTTTTTACTGGGATTATTTAAATTGGGACAGATCCAGAGCCCTCAGATAATATTACAGCCACATATGTTCAACTGTTCACCCATTCATTAAAGTTAATGGAATAAAAAAAAAAGTAAAAAATTGGAAATAAAAACCAGGAAGTCTTAATTACAATAATAAAAATAAAAAAACATTTATTGTAAAATATATTATATTTTTTATATATATATATATATATACACATACACACACACACAATATTAGTATAAAATAATGACAATATTTGCGAATAAAAGCAAGAATTCAAAACTATTTAATTCACATAAATGAATTTTTTTTCATTAGTTTGAGTTTATTAGACTATAATTGAAACAACTCTTTTTTGGAGATCGATGATTCTGTCGAACCCTCACGTGGCGTACGAAGGGCTGGAATTCGGGGCGGGTTACTCACTGCTTGTTGAAGGCGGTCCCGGTTGCTTTGGGGGCGATCTCCTCGGCCGACGAGGAGTCCTCCGACTCGCTGTCGGATCCGGTGGCGAAGAATCGGGACATCCCGCACGGCGTCCGTCACTGCGGAGAGAGGGTGAGAGACACAGTTTAGTAAGCGAGGAGTAGGACAGGTCCCGGCCCCACCCTCCAGTCTCGGGACAGTCCTGCTTTCTATTTACACCCAGGAGAATAAAGCCCCCTTTAAACAGAAGAGAGCTCACATTCTGGAGCCAGCTTTTTGTGACGTCACAAAACTAACTGACCCAAGACCACCGTTAATCCCCGCCCACTCAGGAGCTTTCAGTGCATCAGGACGGAGCTCATTTGCATGTAGGGTGATTATCAGTTGGAAGGATGGCCAAGAAGAAATTAATTAAACCGGATAGAGTGTGAAATAAGGGCCCTTTAATAAAGCGGAGGATACGAGGCTGATATTAATCTTTATTCGTCAGAGTGGGACTGTAAAGGGTTTATTTATTAGATAAACTCATGTTGGGCCGCGTCCCTCCGTAAACTGGAGCCGAAAAATGACTTTTTCACCGTTTTAAGGGTTAAGTGCACAGGGTGCTGCTTTGGGACGCGGCCTTAATATGGAGCTAAAATTTCAGGCCGCAGCGGCGGAAAACGAGCCCGAATCGGCCCGGGACCGCACAGAACCGCCTCCTCACCTGATATTTAAGGCGCGTGGTCGGTGTTCGGATCCGTTTAGCTCCGGTTTCAGCGTCAAATCCGCCGTTTTGTCCGTGCAGACAGGCAGCGTGCCGCGCCGAGCCTTATCGCTGATCTCCGGCGAGAGAGAGAAGAGCGCAGACCGGCCGCTGCTCAGCGCCCCCTGCTGGCGCGGAGCGGCACTGTGATACTGCACTCTCACCAGCAGAGGGCGTTTCACACAACTCGGGAGAAAACCATGTTTTATAACATTAAAAACAAAGTGAAATTAAATTCAAATAAAATACATATCACTAATCAGATAAATTCAAATAAAAACACGCACCAACTCTGCAAGTGTGGTTTACTTAAAAATGTATATTTAATGCTTTTTATTTCTACATTATCCACAGATGTTTTCTTTTTGAATTGAAACTATTTTTCCCGCATTTTTTACATTTTATTTTACTTTGTGGTTTATTCAACAAATAATTTAATATAGTAATTTATTTAAATATTTATTATAGTGGTGAATGTAATCCGATTAAATAAAAACGTTTTCACTTCCTCATCATTATTACCAGTGACCCTTAATTTGAAAATAAAAGCGAGAGGAAATGACTTTTTCATAATAAGAGTCCTAAATCTACTCTCTGGTCCTGCTTTATGCAGTAATTCGAAATGGAATAATTATATTAAAATTAAAATATAACTTTAGAAATTTGTAGTCAAATGAATTCTGAACTTTTATTAATTTACATTTAGTATCTTCAAACATTTATGTACAGCCATGTGTAAAATTCTTAAACCCCTCATTTCTTCCTCCTTCTCTTCCTGAAGGACAGTGTTGTTGTCTCTCATGTTCAGTCCAGTCTCTGTACCTGAGCAGTTTGATAGTTCTGTGTTGGTTAATCCACACAGTGATCTAAGTCTGAACCTTCAGCAGAACAAAACGTCTAACTTAAGACATGAAGCAGTGAAGAAACGGGTGCAGATGATTCCAGATGATTTGTTTACTGCTGATCACTGGAGTGGAGAACCCCTTTAGGACACTCCGCAGCCTGGAGCACTGAAACGTGTTCCATTTTTTCTTTTAATCCCGATAAAGATCAGACAGAAATAAGAATTTTTGCACAGAGAATCTGCAGGTAAAAATAAAGACGTTTACACTCCAGAGGAAATGAACCTCAACCTGAACATACAGCGGTGTGTAAAAGTGTGTGCACCCCAGGTGAAAGTGATTATTTGTCCTTAACCACAACCAAGTGCATCCTCTGTATTTAACCCACACACAAATCCAGCACCCGGGGAGCAGTGACAGGGACGGTACCTTGATCAAGGGTTTTGTGGTTTAGTGTGTGTTCAGCTCTATCTCACACAGTGACCAAGTTGTGGGTTTGACTGTCAGTCTGGGCTCGTTCTGTGTGCAGTAGACATGGTGTCCCCATGTCTGTTTGGGGTCAGAAGACCCGTCAGGTGGACCGGAGACCCGAAGGTGTGACCTTGTGTCCTGGTGTCTGCTGCTCTGATGTGTGTAAAGCAAAACAGCAAAGTGCTGGATTACATTCATACAAAAGTACAGTTTATTGTCACAAATAATAATAAAAATCAACATTTAGACCTATTGAGAGAACAGTCGGAAGGGGACAGGGGAAGAAAGAAAAAAAAAAAAAAAAAAAGATTAAAGCGTGACTAAAAACAGGCCGGCTCTCCTTGTGCTGATCACTTTCCAGTGTACGTTTTTTTCAGATCACTGCCGGATTTCGCTGTCGGGAGCGATTCCTTCACAAAAGTCAAATACTACGACTCTGGCGGGAAAATTAAAAGGCGTATAAACGAGGGCCAAAGCGGAAATGTCGCTTACGTTCTCCTATAGGCTTAGAATAAAAGGAAGAGGATAAACCAAAAAAAAACCCCAAAAAGTAATGCAGGTATCCGTCAGGTTTCCTTCCAGCAGGTTTGCTTGTGAAAAACGTGGAATGGCGCGTCCCAAACACGACGTTGCCTCGACCGTCCGTAGCGATGTTCTCGTTCGTCAGAAAAATGCCTACAGCTAACAGTGCCTTCACAGGAGACTATAGGAGGCGATTCTGAGGCGAGAAACGTCCAGGTGAGAAAAGGTGAGAGAGAGAGAGAGAGAGACTGTGCAGGAGGTGGTGTTTATATGAGGGGGAAGAAAAGGACAAGTAGAAAAAGACTAAATGATAGTTTAAAAAAAAAAAACAAAAACAAAAAACAAAAACAGCACAGTTAAGACAGCTGGGCAGGGAAAGGGTGGACAGATAGAAACACGATCGGGCGCAGGACGTCCTGCAGACACCCTCCTAAAGGTCAAGGCAGCCTCACAGGAAGTAGTCGGCCACTGGCTTTTTGGAGGGAATGCCTCGCGTTTCCTGCGGAGCTGCTTCGAATATAATAAACTCCTTCTGCAGGTGTTCGTCCAGCTCCAGGATGGCTGCCACATTACCACACCTGAGGGGAATAAAGTCATTAACGATTAATATAACATTCATAATATTATTACTATTATTACAAGCATCATGGAGCATTTTTCCATTCAGCGAAGAGTGATTTACATTTGACAACAATTAATTATTTGTTGTAAATAACTACACTGGGGAAATGAATAAAATGATTAAAATAAAGAAAGTTCTGCTAAATTAAAGTTTTTATCTGATTTTTAAATCTACTGACTGTAGTTTCCAGAGTCTGAGAGCTTTGGGGAATAAAACTAAAAGGTTCTCCGGTTCTTTTCCTGATTGACTTCAGGATCTTCAGTCTGGATCAGGAGTGGAGTCAGACTTTCAGTGATGGATGAAGGTGTCCATCCATTAAGAGCTTTAAAAACCAGGGACAGAATTTAAAATAGCTTCTAAACAAGGCGGCCAACTGGTGGAACGAAGCTAGAACAGAAGTTATGTTCTTTTTTCCTGTACATGCCGGTACTCTGTCATGTTCCAGACAAGCTGGAGTCTGCTGATCATGTTTTTTGGTAATGCAGTCAAGAGGGTGTTAGTCGTCTAGTTGAGAGAGACACACACACAGATCAGTTTTTCAGCATCTTGCTGTTTAAGACTCCCATCTTCAAGTTCAGTTTTAGTCCAAAATCTTCTCTAAACTCTGGTATAACGATGTCTCGGACTTCAGGAAGCGTCTTCACCGCCAGTTCATGTCTTTGAGGGACATTCAGATGTTTGCTTCAAATCGACACTGGGTTTTAACGTTCTTCAGGAAAGAGTGTTTCACAATAAAACTCTTAGTTTACATTTTTACCTCCAAAAATCAGAATGGATAGAATTCCTCTTCAAAACAGGGCTCAAAAAGCATGTCAGAGCATCAGTGCTGATCCAGAATCTGTTCCTGTCAGCTAGTTCTCATAAGTAAAGAAAAAAATCTGACCCTGGATCAGCACCGACATGCAGCTGCATGTATACAAAATCTGCACCATGGATGCCTCTTCCTTTAGAGCACACACATTGAAAGCCTGATTATAGGCAATTGATTTTTCATCTTTAAAAGCTTTAAAATGTTTCATTTAAGCACAGAAGCTGAGATGAGTGAAGCCCAAAACACTCGAACGCTGAAAGGATTAAAAAATTTCTGCTGAGATCAGCAGATGGGAGCCATCGGTCACAGTTTTATCTACAACTGTTTAAGACATTTTGCTCCTGTATTGGGTCCAATTTATGATCATGTGCATTGCTGGTAGTCATGATTCTGTAATAAACAGGCCACATAAGAGATTGCGTGAGTGGAAACACCTGTAGCAGTAGTTGGGGGCAGACCACACCGTGAGCACCGTTTCGTTGAAGTGCCACTTGTACCCTTCCATGACGAGCTGGTGGGCTCTGCAGATCATATCGATGTCATTGGCGGCGTTGAACTGGGCCACGACGTCGCTGCCAAACAGATAACCGGCTCCTCTCGGACTCACTCCCCAGCCTGTAGTGTCTGCAATCACAAACCAAACACACTCGGCATTCATGCTGCAGGAATCACCAAAACCTCACACACACACACTTCCACAAACTGCCACCGTCGAAGAAACGGTGCAGTGTGTGTGCACAGCACTGCAGGCAAAACCTCCATCCCCAATTTCACTCAGAAAAATTTTTTTTTTAGTTTAAAAAAACAAACAAAAAAAAAAGCCAAAAAAAAAAAACCGCAGTTGCAGGAAGTTGAGCTTTGCTTTGTGGTGCAAATTCTTTTAGAGGAAATAAATCTGTGTCCATAAACAAAAACAGAAGTTCAATCTGGACAAAGCTGCCTGTGTTTAATAAAAAGGTCAAACCTACACATTGCTTTTTCATACTTTTTAAAAACACTCGTTTTTCAAAACAATTCTAGAATAAATTCCTGTCTTCATGCCTGGTTTATTTGGCCAAATATGAAAGATGTTAATAATGCAGCTTTTAAAAGAACAAACCTACATGGTTCAAAATGACCAATCAGAATCTGTGTTAACAGAATAATTCAGCAAAAAACTGAAGAAAATTGCTAACCAAAACATGTTTGGTGTCTGAGGCTTGATTCTTTTTCTTGGCACTGAAGCTACAAGCTTGATGTGACTTAAAAGTAATTGAAGCCTATGACCCAGCAATCTCAAGGGCAGCTGTAGCAGTAACTGTTTTGTCCATGATTATAGACATACATTCTGTCTCACAGTGACCAAAGCCACATAATTAAGTCCATTTGACACTGCAGAGAGCATTAACGGGACATTAGCCTCAAATATTTCTTGGCTATAGAAGACATGGGGCTTCGACACAAAACTAAAGCAGGAAAAAGTGAGTTACCTTCAGGGTCCGACCACAACAGGTCACACATTGGTCCATCGTGTGGCACTTCCTGCTTCCTGTCGATGGTCCTGATCTGGTCCAGAGTCTGGATGGAGGGCGAGAGGCCGCCGTGCACACAGAAAATCTGAGGAGGAACGGTGGACAAACAGACAAAAGGTGAGTGAGAACTGAAACTCGGTTCTGCATTATTGGAGTCACGTAGTCTGTGAACCAACACACGTGAAGGTGAACGAACTAAAGGTCACCATATCTGAATGAACTGCCTGTAATCGATAAAGGTCATCTGGGTTTAGATTTGGACTGTTGCAGGTGAGGAGGGCGAGGACTGACCTTGCCATCGATGATGGCCGAAAGGGACAGGTAGTCGAAGATTTCCGTGCAGTATCTCCAAACTGTGACCGAGCCGTATTTCCTCAAACATTCGTCGTAGAAGCCGTACACCTGCGTGATCTGCCGGGACTCGTGGTTCCCCCGGATCAGCGTAATTCTGTCTGGGTAGCGAACCTGAGGCAGAGGACGGAAAGCTTTAAAAGGGTTGAGAAAAACTTTACCCCCCTCCCCAACGAGGGACCTGTAAAGCACACTAATCTAAACAAACTCTCAGGCGCCCTCTAGTGATCCAAAAAAATGTTTACATTCTGGTATCACTGTGTATTTGCAAACCCATCTGTATATGTGTTCACACTGTGCAGGTAATCTATACACACACAACTATTCCTCTTTAATTCTGCTCATTTCATTGACACATTTATTACACTGTCCACACCATCTTAATCTGTATGTACGGTTTTATTGTCATGCTGTACAGACTTTAGACTACATTTTGCTGCGCTCTGTGTACGGTATTTATTCCAGCCTTTGCACGTCTGGTTAGACACAGACTGCATCTCATCGGCTCTGTATCCTCACTCGGCTTAATGACGCAGTTCGATCGAATCAATTTGACTTCAGTGATGATCAGACAACCAGTTTTCCAAACCCATTTTCTGTAAATGTTAAAGAAAACTCAAGATACCTGTCAGCGCATGAAAACAACACAAACAAATGACTGCTTCATCTTCAGAAAAATTATTAAAAACGAGACAAATTATGAACCTTAAGGGCCAAAAGCAAGAGGAATGTCTCCACACTGTAAAAGCCTCTGTCCACAAAGTCGCCCATGAAGAGGTAGTTTGTTTCTGGAACGTCACCACCCACCTAAAAAAAATAAAATAAAAAAATAAAAATAATTAGCTCTACTTAAATATCCTTCAGGCATAAAGCTATTTCAGGAAAGTCTCTTTCACCGACAGAATCTCTAGTTTTGTACATAAAACTGAACAAGAACAAAAAACAAAAACAGACATAATAAATCTCAAATATTTAAAAAATAATCTCAGTAACAAAACACAAACATTCTGCTGGTTTGTGCTCCTCTCCTTTTCCAGGTTTATCGTTCAAAGTAAGTACCGAATCAATTTACTGACAAAACTGATAGATTTTAAATCAGATGAGACAGCACTGGGTGTAGACTCACTCTGAACAGTTCCTTCAGGTCATAAAACTGCCCGTGGATGTCGCCGCACACCTGCGAGAGAAGAACATTGAATTATCTCACGTCAACAGAGCTGCTTCCACACAACCGGCACACTTATTCCAACCCTTCAATTACAGTGAAAAGTTTGGAAGGCAGAGATTAGTGTCTGTTTCAGCAAGTATGTTGGAGTAAGGGCAGCTTCGGTTTAACTTCTTCAAAGTCCGACCGAATTCATCTCATTTCCAATTATTAGCCAACTTTGATGCTTTATTAGAGCCCCCATATAATGGAAATCCACACTTCCTCATTTTTAGAGATTAAAGATGTTTAAAAACACTGATAAACGTTTAAAAGCATGCAGCATTCAGTCCATTTTCAGACACTAATGAATATATATTTTTTAATTTACATATATCCATTTATATTGCAATTAATCCCACAAGCACAATATAAAAGGATGAGGAAAAACAATCCAGGACAGCCAATCAGAACTGAGCTCATTTACATATCAAATTCAAAGGCATCACAACAAGAATAGCCTGTTTAATTCTTCAAAAATAGGTTATAAATGGGGTTTTCATGTTAACCACGGTAGGAGTCCATTAAGGTATGTTAATTCCTATACTACATAAAGGATAGAAAAGTGTTGGTACTGATTATATTATATATTGTTTATTAACATTATGTACTGTTGCTGTTTCAATGTGGGGAAATCTGTATGCTTTTCTAATGTAATACTCAAATACCAATAAACAACCTTCAGGCAACTACAGTTAGTAGTTTAAAAAATAAAAACCATCTAAAACATTCTTATTTAGCACAGCTTTCTGTTTATACATTAGCCTTCATTTTAACCATTTTATTTACATTACTTCATTAACATATTTTAACATGTTGATAATAATACATCAGAATTAAATGTTCACAAAACTTTAAAACATATCCTGTAACACATAACCTTGATTGTTAATTTGTTTATTAATTCCTGGCCAGAAGTGCTGTAAACACAGCTGCATTAACCCGACCCGTCTAAAGGGTAAGAGTTAGTTCAAAGGAACAAATGTTTATCAGCATGAGATTCACTTAAAATATAAGAATATCTGGGACTTGGATCATAGAGCAGTGATAAACCTCAGTGACTCCCTCCAACTTACTGTGACTGGAGAATCCACTCTCTGTACATTACTCTCCTCCACGAGGATCTCTCTACAACAGACAAGCACAAAAATCAACACGTTTCTGGGGATGCACAATGTTTTTCTGTCTGATTGAGACCCATCAAAAGTAGATATAGTCCACATATAAGCTATTTTTAATGTGCCTGGTTTGAGCAGACATGACACTGTAAATCAGCATTCGGCTACAAAACCGTTCATCCCAAAAACGTTTGGGATATTAGCGGGGGGCAACACACTGTTCAAATTGGCATTGCGTTTTTTGCTTGAGCAATCAGTTTCATTAACACTGACACCTGGCGAAAGGTTAAAGGTTAAAAAATATTATTATGGTAGACAACAACAACTGCAGTCAGATTTGAAAAACATGGGGAGAGCTTAAGGAGAAACTTTAGCTGAAGAACAACTTCTCAATGCTGCTGTTTGATTGAACAGCCTTAGTCTTACAAAAGAGCCCCGAGACACAAGCGATGACCTCAAATGAACAGTTATATGCAAAACACTGAAACTGCATTTAAAATATTCTAACGGATAGTTTTCTTTTGAAAGATTATTGCTTTCGTAATAGGAACCTAGACATGTTTCTAAAGCTGGATCATGTAGCCACCTATGCATGCTTTCTAGCAAAGAAATATTTTCTTTCATTTACATGAAATCTGTAAAATAATACTTGCTTGCTTTTGTGTTCTTTCCTCCTTTCGAGTGATGAGTAACTGTGACAGCCCTATTCCAAACATGAATATTAGGGTAGAAACCAAGCCGCACAAACCTAGCATTCATCATCATGTACCGCCATCAGGTCCTGTTTAAAGTGATCTTCCAGTCTTTTTCTTGGCATAAACAATACCTGAAGCGACTGCCTATCAACTCCTGTTTTGGTGTGAGCGGATTTTCCGTTCCGCAGGGAAACGCGTGGACATGGTTGATGGATGAATACAGTCTCAGAAGGTGGAGAACGAGTGCTGCGAGTGTTAAAGCAAAGACATGTCTTGACGGGCTTCTGCCGTGTATTACCTGGCTTTGGCACACAAGGCTTTGACCTCATTCTCCTTGATGAGCTCACACCTCCTCAGCTGGTCAATCTGTCTGTCCAGATCACTGATGTCACCCATGGTCAACCTGAACAGAGTATGTCTGCTCACCCAGCGACACGGCCTCCTTCCCTCACAGCACGCACACGCGCGCGCGCGCACACACACACACACACACACGGCAGAGGAAGGGGCTGAGATGGCAGGACGGCCGCAGACACCTGTGGGAGAAGAAGAGTACAGTGTTGTGTTCAGTTATTAAATACACATGTGGTCCACTCTCTTCAGCCAGGCTGGAGTCACAGCAGCAAGTTTCTTTAAAAATGTTAAATAAACCGAACATTACATCACTGAACGCACCACAAGAGACTACAATCAATAATAATAATAATAATAATAATAATAATGAGTAGAAACCAGTCCCACGTTTTCATCCCTAATCACCTCTTAGGAAAACAGGAGCACTTCACAGTGTGGTGAAAGTTAAGGCCTGAACTTTCGGCTCCACCTTAAAAAAGATACAGCAGTTCTACTGCCGCCTGCGCTCGCGCCACACTCAAACGACTGCGCCGTTTAAGGTGGAACGGGGAAATCAGAAAGAAGTTGCTTTTTAAAAACCATTTAACAAGATTTTAACGGCAACCGATTGTCTAGTCTCTGAAAAAAAATGTCCCAAACACATAAAAAGTATATAATAAGTAGTTAAAGTATCGGTTTAGTACAAAAAAGTGAAATATATATATATATTATCTTTTTAGCACTGGTTGAAAAATACTGTTTACATCACGCTTTTAAAGTAATACTCAACAATGTCACACTAAAACGGCCCTTTATATCGTCAGTAACGCGTATGTAACTAAATGAACGGGTTTAAAGATAATTCTGCGAATAAAACAGATTAGGTGAACAATTAGCAGTTAGCTTCGTGGCTACGGCTAGCTAAGCTCCGTCGCCACACTTTCGCCGTTTATTTGCCATCCTAAAGAGATAACATGACCCACATGCGGATTAAAACGGGGATTAAAGATCTTTTTGTGAATTTGACCAAAAGTAAGGCGTTGGGGGGGGGGGGGGGGGGTTCGAAGCTGCTAGGCTAGCAGCGTGACGATTCCGTTAGCATTTTTCTCGGCTTTTCTGAGGTAAAAATACAAATATTACCCACCGATGTGTTCCTAAATTCAAAAAGATAGTCCCATTTGTTCTGAAAAGCGAGTATAATCTACCCCTGGCCGGGTAGAGAAGCTGTGCGAGGTAAAATAACGCTATCTCGGATTAGCCTGGCAGTCCGGGCCCGAGGTCCAGCTGAAGCGGACCGGGAACCGGAGAAAACGGCCCCTTTACATTACCTGACCAGTTCACGGAGAGGGTCGCGAAAAAGCCCCCAAAATCGTGGTTCTATGGAGGATTTTTCCGTCCTCTGCCTTCCACCGGCTCGTCGTCTGTACCGGCTTTCAGCGCCTCCCTCCGCTCCCCGAACAGCGCCGAGCCTCTCTCGCCGCCTAAAGGCCGACAAAAGTCCTCAGCAGATCCGCCAAACAGCGGACAAAACGCACTACAAGGTCTTAATCTAACGTTAAAGATGCAACAAGTCGTATACCGTGATGGAGAACGGAACCAGACGTCCACAGGTCCTGAAGATTGCGCGGAGAGGCAGAAAATTCAGGACCAGAAAGTATAAAAGTCCGCTCCGGGATTTCGTTCCGACCGCCTGGTTCCCCGCTGAGCTCAAGCGCCCCGGCCGGTGTACATGTAGTTGGAACAAAATCCTGGAGCGGATTATACACGTTCTGGACCTGGATTTTACAGCCCTGGAGTTTGGAGAAGCTTTTGGGCCCGAAACTAAACCCATTCGGAGTAGGAGATGTACATGAGCTAAGAAAGCGGGTTCACTCTTGCAGCACCTGAACGAGAGAAAATAAATGGCTGTATCTGTGTTGGAGACGCTCGGTCCATCGACCCCCAGTGTAAAGAAATCAGATTTCCATTTTCATTTTTATGATCTTAATATTGGAGGACCACCACGTTCAAATAAAACACCATTTGTTAAACAGAATGTGGACATTTATTATACAATATATTAAAAATCTCATTTGAAACATACAGTTTTGTATTGCACAGTTGAAAAAATAATAATAAGGGGACTTTTATTATTGCACAGTGGAGAAAAAAGCAAGCAAAGTTAATCAAAATATTAAAGAAAGACCAGTGGCACTGTGGTTTATTCCTCTCCTTTCAATCTTTTCCAGTCTTTTTGAGTTTGCTTTTCAACTCCGACATCATCAATGGGTTGCCCATCCTACACACACACACACACACACACACACACACACACACACACACACACACACACACACCACAAAACATGAGTGGAGAACATGTGAAACTGAAACTGAAAGTGACTATTTGTCATTTTGAACACACATCACGGCACACAGTGAAGCACAACTAAACGCATCTTCTGTATTTAACACACACACACACACACACACTGTCCAGCAGGGGGCAGACTTATCCAGCACACAGGGAGCAGTGATGGGATCAGTCCCTTGATCAAGGGAACCTCAGGGTAACCCTGTGATCCGGAACTCAACATCATGACCCTCCGATCCTAGGACCTAGTCCCTAAACACTAGGCCACCGCTGAAACATGCACTAACATATATATTTCTTTATCTTTCCTGCAGTTCATAAGCAGCAGTGATTAAGTATTGTGGACTGTACCCGGGATGACGTGGGGGTGTCCATTTTGGTTTGCTGGCCGGACGCTCCTTCTCCTCTTTTGAATCTGTTGGAGTGTCAGATTTCTGGAAAGAAAGACAGCGATGAGGAACAGTGACTAAATCGGGATGGTGTGACTACACACAACTGGCCGTACCTGTGTGTCCGTACTCTTTGTGTCCGTACTCTTTGTGTCTGTACTCTCTGCGTCCCCTCCATCCCTCATTTTCCTGCCAGCCTCTGTTTTCCGTAATACAGGGAGACCAGCTCCCAGGCCTGGATATCAGAACCACAAAAAACAAAAAAAAAAACCCCAACAAAACAAAATCACACAAACTCCTGATGACTGTATTTGTTTTTTTTTTCTACAATAAAATTCCGACTGGAGAGCCAGAATAGTCCTCCCTCTCCCCCATCACTCAGAATAACTGTTCTCTCTCTCTCTGGGTGTGTAGGGTGGTCCTCCCTCTCCCCCATCACTCAGTATACCTGTCCACTCTCTCTCTGGGTGTGTAGGGCGTTCCTCCCTATCCTCCATCATTCAGTATAACTGTCCTCTCTCTCTGGGTGAGAAGGATGGTTCTCTTTGTCCTCTCTCTTCTAGAATTAAAATTAGGCTACTCAGGAAATCTTTCTAACTTACCAGGCAGTTTAAATCCAATGATTCCTGGCGGTTTGACTGCGAGTCCTTCTCCTCGTCCTTTTCCCAGAGGACTGGGCTGTGAAGGACGAGAAGGTGCCAAGGGTTCCACGGAGGCCATGTTTATGAGTGTACGAGGGTTTTTCGGGGGCCGAACGAAGCGGTTTTTCACTGCAATTTTTGACTTCTGGACAGTGCAGTCCAGTGACGAGACCTTCAACAATTTTAAAGATTAGAACAGTGGTCGGTTCTAAACTCAGCATAAAAAACAACTGGCCACAGCACACTGACCCAATGTTCTCCAACAAACAGCAACCTATTAATGTGGCACAGGGCTCCACACTGTTCCAGAACAAACAGGTCAGTATGGCTAAGAGTGGAAGGAGAGCAATCAAGAGCTGTGTGAACAGGGAGAGAATGAGCTAGAATTGAGTGAATGGATTGAAAACATTTTAGAATAGTGTGAAAGGAGGAATAATGTTCTAGGAAAGTGTGAATGGACAGAGCTGAATGGGGATAAATGGAGTCTAGAACAGTGTAAACGGGGGAGAGCATTCTAGAACATTGTGGATGAGGTCTAGAACATTGTGAATGGTTAAGAAGATTCAAGAGTAAGGGGGTAACAAGGAGGCGGGGCAGTCACAAGGACACTCCAACATTTGAGTTTGTGGGATGTTTGTTGGAGAACATTCGATGGGTTAGCATTGGCCTTCAAACATCATCAACATTTCACCTGTTTCAGTAACAGCTCAGGTGCTGCCCAGCCCTTTGCCACTGGTGCTTTGTCCTCCTCATCCCTCGCCATTTTTCCAGATACCCTTTTCAGTTCAGATCTGCTCCTTCCTTGTAAGACCTCATTACGGTCTACAACTGTTTCTCTTTCAATGTTTTCTGCATGTTCTCCTGATGCATTTTGAGACATTTCGTCCACTGCCTCCACAATGACTTTACCATCTACCTTTAAATCCATCTTATTCTCCAGGAAATCAATAGATAATTCATCGTGAGCCTGCAAGTCTGCATCGTTACCATGCAGGGTTACTTCCTCTTTTGTTTTGACCATCTCAGCTTCTAGACACCCAGTTTCTTCTTTTGACAGTAAACTTTGCTCTGAACCTTTCACCAGGCTACTTTTCATCTCAGTTTTTCCCAATGAAGTGGTCTTTATTTTGTCTGGCAACCCAATCTCTGACTCATTATTGCTCTCACCCTCGCTCTCAGGATCTCTCTCTAACTCAAATAACTCTTTTAATTCTTCAGCACCTTTCTGTGGATTACTGAGTGTCTCCGACACTGTTGATGGCCTCTCCGGCAGGTCTTGGTGCACAATCTGTTCACTGTGCTCATTTTCACCATTTGGAGCAGGTTCTTCTGCGTCCATTGATTTTTCAAGTGTCTCTGTAATTGTGAGACATGTCTGACCTTCGGTTTCTGATTCAGCCTGCTGACACCTCGCTACGGTTGTGGCACAGTTGCCCACAGCTGGTAATTTGATGTGCCTTTCAAGCACTTCCTTTTTCTGTTCAGTCAAAATGTCCTTTGTTTTTTCAACACTCAGCTCTGTTTTCAGCTCTTCTCTGGTGTCAATGGCCTGCATTTCATCTTGTTGCTGCGGGGAAGGCCTTGGCACTTCAATAACTTCTTCATCTTGCTTTGCATGACTGGCCTTCCTTGTTTCTCTTTCACTAAAAGGTTCATCCAACAACACCAACTCATTTGTGTTTTCTTCAGAAGACATTTTTTGCAAAGACCCTTGTTCAAAAGTACATTGAACAAGAGTTTCCTGTAGAGGAAATTCCTCTTTAGCTGTAGACTGTAGGTTTCTTTCTAACTCTGCCCATTTCGTCACATCATCTGTTGCAACTACTACTCTGATCTCCTGTTGAAACTTTTTTGTGGTCTCAGATTGGTCTCCGGGCCCTGCTGCTACACACTTGTTGTCTTGCTTAATTACCACCTCTGGTCCAATGATCTTGCAAAGAGAATGATCTAAGAGCTCCACTTCTTGTTTTGTTGTGTTTCCTGCTTCTACATCCTCTTTATGAAGTTCCAAATGCCCTGTTTCCATAATAACTAAGGACAAAGCACTGTTCCCTGACTCAGGCCTGCATGCACCCTTCATGAGACACCCACTGCTAATTAGGTCTGGTTTTTCTTCACATGTTTCTGGATTTTCCATCTGCCCTGTCACAAAGTCCTCCAGTGGTACAGTCTCTTTTTCCTCATCAAGTTCAAACTGGACATCTACCAGGTTTAAATGGCGGACATCCAATTCATCTGCAATTTCTGAAACTTTGAATTCACTCAGCTGTTGATCCACTTCATGCTGCCCATCAGTTGCCAAACTCTCTGGCTCTGTTACCTCAACAGTATCAATCGATTCCCTTTCTGACCTCAACGCAGCATTGTTTTCCACAGTTTTCCACAAGGGTTCTGGTTCTGTTACATATATCTCTGCATTTTCCACCAGTCCAATCATGATTTCTTCCAATTTGGTTTCCACTATTCCCTCAGCAAGTTTACTCTGGGACTGAATTAGGTGTGATTCCTGGATGTCCAGTTCACCCTTTGCAGTCTCTTGCTCTGTCACATCAATGGTTTCAATCAGTTCCCACTTTGGTGCCAATGCAGCCTTATTGTCAGTACTTTGGGTACTGGGTTCTTTCTCTTTTTCCAAAATTCCCCCGTTTTCCAACTGTCCTATAACAAGTTCCTCCAATTGTCGACGTTCAGCTTCCACTAATTGGGCTTCATTAAGTTTTGACTCAAAAACATCTATCATTTCTGCAGCTTTGGATTCATTTAACTGTGGACTTATTTCACATTGTTCATCTTTTACCATTCCCACAATCTCTTGCTTTATGTCCTCATTGTTGACATCAGTAACTTCCCTTTTTGGCGTTATTATGGCTTCGTTTTCTGTGATTTCCTCATTATGTTTCTCATCCAGCATTATTTCATGGACATCATTAGTTTCAACAGCTTTTGATTGACTTAACTGCTGACCCGTTTCCTGCTTCAGATCCTTTCCCATGCTTTCAGCCCCTTGATTTGTTTCCTTACTGTTAACTGGGTACCTTTCTGATGTCAATGCAGACTCATCAACAGGTTCATTTTCACATATTTCTACATTTTCCATCTGCCCTGTCACAAAGTCCTCCAGTGGTACAGTTTCTTTTTCCTCAGCAAGTTCAAACTGGACATCTACCTGGTTTAAATGGCGGACATCCAATTCATCTGCAATTTCTGAAACTTTGAATTCACTCAGCTGTTGATCCACTTCATGCTGCCCATCAGTTGCCAAACTCTCTGGCTCTGTTACCTCAACAGTATCAATCGATTCCCTTTCTGACCTCAACGCAGCATTGTTTTCCACAGTTTTCCACAAGGGTTCTGGTTCTGTTACATATATCTCTGCATTTTCCACCAGTCCAATCATGATTTCTTCCAATTTGGTCTCCACTATTCCCTCAGCAAGTTTACTCTGGGACTGAATTAGGTGTGATTCCTGGATGTCCAGTTCACCCTTTGCAGTCTCTTGCTCTGTCACATCAATGGTTTCAATCAGTTCCCACTTTGGTGCCAATGCAGCCTTATTGTCAATACTTTGGGTACTGGGTTCTTTCTCTTTTTCAAAAATTCCCCCGTTTTCCAACTGTCCTATAACAAGTTCCTCCAATTGTCGACGTTCAGCTTCCACTAATTGGGCTTCATTAAGTTTTGACTCAAAAACATCTATCATTTCTGCAGCTTTGGATTCATTTAATTGTGGACTTATTTCACATTGTTCATCTTTTACCATTCCCACAATCTCTTGCTTTATGTCCTCATTGTTGACATCAGTAACTTCCCTTTTTGGTGTTATTATGGCTTCGTTTTCTGTGATTTCCTCATTATGTTTCTCATCCAGCATTATTTCATGGACATCATTAGTTTCAACAACTTTTGATTGACTTAACTGCTGACCCGTTTCCTGCTTCAGATCCTTTCCCATGCTTTCAGCCCCTTGATTTGTTTCCTTACTGTTAACTGGGTACCTTTCTGATGTCAATGCAGACTCATCAACAGGTTCATTTTCACATATTTCTAAATTTTTCATCTGCCCTGTCACAAAGTCCTCCAATGGTTCATACTCAGTCTCCACTCCACATTCACTCAATTTTTTACCCTCTTCGTGCTTCCCATCGGTTGCCAACATCTCAAATTCTTCAATGGTATCAATTGGTTCCCTTTCTGATGTCAATGCAGCCTTGTTTTCAACATCTTTACAAAGAGGTTCTGATTCATTTTCACTTATTTCTGCATTTTCATTCTGTCCTGTCATGAGTTCCTCCAAAGATTCATACTTGGTGTCCACATTTTCTTCAGTTTGTTCATTCTGGAATTCAACCAGGTTTGGTTTCTGGATGTCCAGTTTTTCTGCAATTTCAGAACCTTTGAACTGATCCATCTCAGGGTGCCTATCATTTGCTGTTGCCGCTGTTTCAATGTCATCAATCAGGTGCTTTTCTGATGTTAATGCAGATTTGCTTTCAGTAAATTTACACAGTGACTCAGATTCATTTTTATGCATTTCTGAACTTCTCACCTGTCCCATCCTGTCCAAAGATTCATGTTTGTTATCCTTTTTTCCCTCAGTGAGTTCATACTGGGCTTCAACAACATTTGATTCTGAGACGTCCAGTTCATCCTCAGAACCTTCATTCAACACCTGACCCACTGCAGACTGCCGATCCTTTGCTGTTGCCACAGTCTCTTGCTCTGTTACTTCAATGGTACCAGTCAGTTCTCTTTCTGGAGTCAGAGCTGCCTTATTTTCAATACTTTGGCTAATAGGTTCTGCCTCTTTTGAATACATTTCTTCATTTTTCACCTGTCCAGTTACAGGTTCTTCTACAAGATCATGTCTAACCACTATGGGCTCAGTGTGCTCATGCTGGGCCTTATCCAGCTTGGACTCGAACATGTCCAGCTTATGAGCACTTTTAGAACCTGAGTTGAGTTCGCTCAACTGTAGTCCTGCTGTTTGCTGCCCATCATTTACAGTCTGTCGCTTTGTTTCCTCATTAACTACACTGACGGTTACCCTTTCAGGTGGACCACTTTCAAAACTGTAGCTAATGGGTTCATGCAGTTCTTCATTCAGCATGAGTGAAGCCATACACTTGTCAGGAAGTCTGCTCTCTGCCTCCACTAATTCCTGGATGAATTCAATTTCATCTGACTTTGGTTCAACTACTTCTGAATCCATTAATTCCCTTTGATTCACTTTATTTTGCTCATCCTTTACCCTTCCCACAATCCCCTTCTCTGTTTCCTCATTGTTGACACCGATCACTTCCATTCTTGGTCTCGTTGGGTCATTGTTTTCTGCTGTTTCCTCCATGCATTGTTCATTGACTTTGATTAATTCGTTTGAAAGGTCTTCCCTTTCCCTTGTTGAACAGGTCAGCTGGGATAAGTGATCATCTTCCTTTTGCGATGTTTTTGCACCGTCTTCATCCCCAGTCATCTCCTGATTCTCCTGTTCATGATTGTTGTCATCCTGGTCTTCAGTTTGTTCCATTACGTTCACCACTTCTTGCTCAGCATGCTCCTTCTGCATTGCTTCTTTTTCATTCTCAGTGTGCTCTCTCTCAACCAAGTCTTTAGTCTCGCTCCCTACATTGTCCAAACTTCTAGAAACTCCAGAGTCTTTGCTGCTCACTTTACCAACCAGGTCAACATTTTCTACAAAATCATCACTTTTGGTTTGCACTGCTTCGTTGCTGTTATCCAGAGTTTGAACCTTCTGTTCCTGTGTCTTTTTGTCCACATCCTCCAAACGTCCCCCCTGAAGAGCAGTGTCCCACACAATGCCAGTGGATGGGTGCTTGCTTGTGCCACTTTTCCCAGAATGTACCTTCTCCCACTGAACAGCAGCTGCCCGCACTTTGATGGCACTCTGGGGTTTCTCACTTTGGATCCCTGCCTTTGTCTCTTGCACTCCTTCATCTTCTTTTAACTCCCTATAACTCTTGTTCAGTGTCACAGGAGGGACGGCTTCTTCCTGTTTAACGTGTTCCTCTGTGTTCGTGCTTTCTGGTCGGAGGTATCTTCCCACGGCCCCTGTAAGGTAACCCTGTGGAGGCACAAAGAGCAAGGAACAAGTGAATCAGTCAGCTGCAGTTTGTGGAGAGGAATTTACACAATGTAGTTTGGTTAAAGAGAAAGGAACCAATTTACCCAAATACTAGGGATGCAAAAAAAACCCTTTTCTACTTCCAATGCAGATACCAATACCTGATTTCATGTATTTGCTGATACCGATACTGCATGTTACTTACTTACTTAGGCTGAAGTAGTGTCCTGTATCACAAATCATTTACAAAAGGCTTGAATAAATGCCATTTAAGACCTGATCCTCTAACCTTTAGAGCCCAAAAAAGTCTACTAGGCTTGGTTCATCTCTAAATTCTTAACAAACTCTAATGTCACACAGTGAAACCACAGTGAAGTGTTTTTCTGCATTTGACTCACACACACAGTGCAGCAGCATTGATCAAGGGCTCCTCATGATCACCTACTGGTGGAGGAGTTAGACCAACAACTTTCCGATTATGGGGCCTAGTCCCCATACAACAGGCCATTGCTAGGTCATAACAGGACTGTATTTAAGTGCCAGCAAGTACCAGTACTGAGCTGAGTTTTGCATTTAGGTCCTAATATTAGACTGAAACGACACTGCAGGTGTCAGTATTGGGATGTTAGATCCTGAGCCAATTATAAGCTGATATAATTCTGCATCAGGCAGAATCAGGAGGGTTTCACTGTGTGCTGTGTTTCACAATGACAAATAGTCACGTTCACTTCCTTCACTTCGCAATGCTGTATTAAAAGGCCAGCACCACATCTAAAGGATGAAGTGGCAGCACTGCCATGCATAGCCATGCATTTAATCAGCCAGTATCAGACCAGTACCACTACTTTAAGTGACAGTGCTTTTTCTTAAATGGCTATAATTCACAAAATGAAACCAGATTAAGTTTCTGGGATTCTACACACACACGGCTAACTGCCGATAGAGAACACACACCTGGAGAAGTTGTAATACCTCCATCAGGGTGACAATTTGGTGTCTTGCCCAAGGACACTCTACTGTGGTTGTGGGAAAGGAAAACATTGTTCCTCTAACTGCTCACAATTTTCCTGCCCGTCCTGGGGATTGAACCCCAACCCTCCAGTTGCAAGTCTTGTCTTCTTGTGTGAAGCACTTTGAATGAATGCAATAGAATAAACATGCCTTTTGTTCACATAGAGGTTCATGGTTTTTATGCTATCCTCTGATCATTGCTGAAGATATTGGTTTAATGCTGAGATCTGTGTGGACGTGCAAGCTGCTAGTGACGAGCAGCAAGTAGACAGCACATCCGCTACTTTCCACACCAGTCGGGTTTGAAACCTCTGACTCTATCGAGCATTATGCGCTGCAGTTCATCTGCAGATAAAAGACCCTGGACAAAACTAGCATGTTATATTTTGCCACATTGCCCATGTGAATATTTGTAATCAGTCTTTGCGGGTTCACGATGCTGGCTCTGGCAAAACGTCCGAGGCCTAGGAGTGATATCACATAACCACCATGCAGTAAAACGCCAAATAAGGAAACGCTTTAAGTGAAGGATACAAATCAGAGATGGGAAGTAAGGAAGTATAAATACTGCCTTACTGACCACTTTTTACTTTTCCTCCCTGCATTTCACCCCAAATGTTTGTCCTTTATTCCATTTTCAGAACAGATTCCTTACTTTACTCTGAACACATTTGAGTTGAATCCTCATTATTTTAATTCTCCATCACCTTCCCAACATCAAGACCCATTTCAGACTAAATGGACACAAACACACAGAAAAGACGTCCCTCTGTGTGTCCATCGGTGCAGGACAGATGGAAGGAGACATAAGAGAGAAGAAAGGAAGAGTGGACACCAAACGTCCTTCAGAGGAGATACGTCTTACTTTATACTCTGAGTACATTCCTGTATTTTTACTTTACACTCTGAGTACATTCCTGTACTTTTTACTTTATACTCTGAAAACATTCCTGCACTTTTTACTTTACACTCTCAGTACATTCCTGTACTTTTTACTTTATACTCTGAAAACATTCCTGTACTTTTTACTTTACACTTTTGGTACATTCCTGTACTTTTTACTCTTCTTCTCCGAGTACATTCTTGTAATTTTTACATTACAGTCTGAGTACGTTCCTGTACTTTTAACTTGTGCTGAGTAGTTGAATCAGTACTTCTTCTGCTACCAGAGTCTTTTCTTATTCAAGCATCTGCATTTGTGTGGACTTTGTCCACCTGTAATACAAATGACATTGAAAAACATCATTTCAGCAATCTATGTCATTAGGAGAGATGCAAATGCTATAAAGGCCCATATCGGAAAGACAGTGTTTATGTAAATCTCCCAGCCCTGACATGGTAACCAGTTACTTCATAAACTCGCTGTCATTTCTATTTATTCAGTTACAACAGACCAGCTCCGCCCACTCACGCTGGTATTAAAATGATAGTTCTAGCCTGGGCCGATCGGAACAGAGCTCATTTACATATCAGTCTTAAAGGCACTGTTAAACTGTAAAGGATGAATAGAGTTCAGCATGTAAAAGTGCCTAAATGTGGGATTAAAATGGGAAAAAAGGAAGCATATGGGCTCTTTGACAGTTTCAGAGGTTGCAAAAGTGTATTATTGATGGGACCTATCTTTTCCTGAGGGTGTCCCTTCGCACGCACATACACACACACACACACACACACACACACACACACACAGGCAAAAATAACAGGGGACATTGGACTATTCAAATGAAAAATAGATCAGCATGACCTCATTTACATCAAGTGACTGAATGAGCTTTTTCATTTTACAAAATTACTTTTCAAATTACGCCTTTTTTAAACTTCTAGACATTTCAACAGTGCTAGAAAACTTCCCATTACTTGTAGGAGATGTCTGAACACCCCTGAGAAGCTTGATTTAACAAAATTATAAAGCTTTCTAGACTTTCACTCACCCACACGGTCCAAATGTTGCGGCTGATCCTGTTTATCGAGCTCTCGGACCCCTCCATGGTTGAGCAAAAAGCAGAAAAGGACCACAGAAGGGCCTGCTTCCCCTTCAGACAACTCCAGCTCAGCTCATGGAGCTGTGGAGGCTGTAATTCTTGTCTTCCTGTAGCTGAGAAGCGGGACTCTTTTGACGGAGGAGGGCAGGTTAGATGCTGGCCAGGCTCTGACAGTCTGTGGCGATAACACAGGACGTGGTGAGAGGAAGAAACGGGCCAGCCATTAACACAGCTCACATCCGACCACACAATGACTTCTGTAAAGTCAGTCAGTAACACTTCCTTCAGCTCCTACACTAATGTAAAACTCCCTCGGTGCATATTTTTAACTTATTGGGCCTTTATAAAAAATTGTATGTATGGACAACTTTGCTGGTAAAAGTGTCACTAAAACATGAACAAGATTACCCAGAAATTAACGACGAGAGTTTACAAATCTGTGAAGTTTACAGTTAAACCTCAAACAGTCTAACTTCTGCTGTAAAGTTTACAGTTCCACAGCAAACCTTCAACCAAAAGCCATGGACTGGAATGGTCACCTCTTCTGCTTGGTAATAATGGAGTGAAACTTTGTAGTAAACTTCATGGTAGATGCATGAAAAGCGCAGAATCAATGTTAAAAAATATAACAAAACAGTCTTCCTGTAAAAAACTGTAAACTGTTCACAGTTTTATGGAATTTCAGAGCAGGTCCAGAAAGTAAAAATCCACTTCAGGATTTTGCTCCTACCATCTGCTTTCTCCACTATGCTCATGGCACCAGGAGGGGGGGCATGCAGTTGGAATGAAATCCTGGAGTGGATTTTTGTTTTTCTGGGCCTGACTTTTCCATCCCTGCTTTATTTTCAGAAATGAATGACCCTGGTGGTCAATATATAATTGAAATATCCAACATATATATATATATATGGATATATACAACTATTGAAAGTGCCTGGGGAGCAGTGACGGAACGGTACTTTGCTCAAGGGTACCTCAGGGCAATCCACTGGTGAGGGAATTAAACCCACAATCTTACTCCCTAACCACTAGGCCACCACTGCCCAGAAGGTTGTGGGTTCAAATCACAGATCAGTACCCTTCAGCAAGGTACCATCCCCATCACTGCTCCCCTCGTGCTGGATATGGCGGCCCCATACTGGACAGTGTGTGTGTGTTAAATACAGAGGATGTTTGGTTGTGGTTCACTGTGTTCACAATGACATTCTCTTTCATTTTTTTAAACCAAATTGGGACAATATGAAACTACTAACCTCTTAAAATTCATAAGTACTGAGTTTCCGTGTGAAATAAGAGTTTTTGATTGGAACAACTTCTCGAAGCTTTTCATGCAGATGAAGCTGAGAGATGTTCTTTAGCAGAGTCCCACTGCGAGTTCGTCAGGCCTGCAGTCTGTTTAAGGCAAGTGTTTGTGGCTGGCTTGTCTTTTTTTGGTCGAGGTTAGGTTCATGAGATGAGTCTCATGTTTAAACCCCCCGCCCCCTTCTACGTGCTCGCTCTCTCGCACACAATAAATTAAGACATTTCCTGTACACCAGCTCACTTATGGACGATCCACTGTGCATAGGATCCATGTATCTATATGTAGATATTTATATATTAGCTGTCTCCACAGTGCACTACATCCATAAACCTCCTCTTTGTCCTTCCTCTTCTCCTCTTTCCTGGAAGCTTCACCCTCAACATCCTTCTCCTGACATACTTCTTGTCTCTCCTCTGGACATGTCCAAACCAACAGTCTCACTTCTCTCACTTCATCTCCAAACTGTCCATACTGAGCTGTCCCGCATTCCTAATATACTGATTCCTAATCGGGTCCATCCTCGTCCCTCCCAGCGCAAATCTCAGCATCTTAAACTCCTTCATCATCTCCAACTCATGTAACATAGCTGGTCTCACTACTGTCCTGTAAACCTTACCTTTCGCTCACGCATGTGCCCGTCTGTCACAGACCACTCCTGCCACTCTGAGGTCTGCTACTCAGACCTCAAGCAGCCTGGTTTCTTGGGTCCATCCCACAGATCATCAGAAGACTCTGAGACCATCAGAAGGGGTGTGGTCAGTGGGTGTTTACAGTGGATGAAGTGATGTCATACAGACTGTGGGACGAAGTAAATAGAAGTGCCTTCATCAAAGGACGGACTGCACTGTTTGCAATTTATAGAAACTTTATTATAGGAATCATACATACAAAAAGTACTGCACACGTAAATACCAGCTTCAACAGCCCTTCCATACTTCTGAACGGACTCAGCAGGTCATGAAGCTCCAGTTCGATCCTTAAACTCGTCCAAAGTATGTGAAATGTCTCAAATGTTTTTTTTATTACTGGTACATTTGTAACAGATTTTACTTTATTAGTCGCAAAACTGAAATACATAGAAATGAAATATGATGGATTTTATTAAAAAGTCTGAATTAGTGACAAACATAAACTTCAATTTATATTTACACTTGCGGCGGAAAATGTGATGGTACATCAGAGCGATGCTTCCTCTTCGGTCTCTGTGGGAATACACAAAAGAAGTGCTTAATTAAAGGGAAATTCCACTGAAATGTCTTAGGGTTAAGAATGGCATTGATGTAATTGTTTCAGAACTGTTCACGGTGTGTGAAAGGAACTGGATGTCTGAATGTCCCTCACAGGCATGAACTGGTGATGGGATGCTGTCTGATGCCTGAGATGTTATTTTAGTTTGTAGAAGACTTGGGACTAAAACGGAACCCTTTCATGGTGGAGGGATCCAGTAGGGTGCTCCTGATAGATCCTGATTTTAATACATATTGGCTTTTTTACCATCATCACTGTCCCATACAAACACTCAGAGACATGTGGAGCTTCACTGGGGGACAGAAAATATACAGATATGGGACAGTTTGGGACATTCACCTCCACCGTCAAGAAATCTGAACCCATTCTAGACTTTGGGCTTAAATGATCTGACTAAAGCTCCAATCAAACTGATAAGAACATATGTTGCTCACCTGTCCAGGTGTGATAAAGAGGAAGGCTAAGTGCAGGATGGGAAATCTCCACAGCCACTCGGAGGTGGTCTTTCTCCCCCCGTCGTCCACCAGTTCCCATGTCCACTGTGTTTATGTAGAAGGGTTCCAGATCAGTCTTGTCAGCTTCGATCCTGACCTCCTGTACAGAGTCTGTGGACTGTGTCTGATGTTCTTCAGGAGTGTTATTCTTGTGTTCCTGCTCCACATGCTTTTGCACTGCAGAAATCTGAGACTCTAGAAAGCACATCAACATTTTCATCTTTTAACTGTGCTGGATTATGTAGCACAACCCTTGCTTCCTAATATTTCCAGGCAAAGTTATTTGCATGTGGCTGAGTCTTCATGAGTGTTTAGTGAGTCAAATGTATCTTTTATGCAGCAATAAGGATGGCCTTAATTGCCCAGTTCAGCTCCCACTCATGCTCTGCAAACTGTGCCAAGGTGTTAAGCAATCTCTCACATCTAATAGAAATACCATAGCAACCTCTTAGCAAAACCTGGGTGACCTAGGAATCAACAAGTAACACCCTACCAACGACCTGGAACACCACACCAGTCACGTAACAACATGTTTGCAATCACCAGAGAGCAACCAGTAACACCCTAGGAGCCTTACGCTATAGAGGAAGTGCTTAGCAACCCGCTAGGTACAGCCTATCAACCGCCTCAAAAACTATAGCAACCACCCAAGCAGTTTGGAAGTAACAGAAAGCATTATTCTAGGCAACACTTCAGATAAAATATCAACAGAGTATTAGCAATAACTTGGAACACCACAGCACTCACCCATCAACAACCAGATAGCAATCTAAATTGTATATAGAAATTGCTTAGCAACCACCCAGCAACAGCCTAGTAACCACCTCAAATACTATAACAACCACTAGCACCTTACTTAGCAATCACTTGGAGCACCACAGCAATCCCTTTATGGCACAACAATAGCCCGAGATGCCATAACAACCAGTGGATCACACCCATGCGAGCACATGTTATAACATAGCAACCACCTGGAACAGCATAGCAACCACCTGGAACACACAATGCAATAAAAAAACACTCTGAAAACACCTTGCATGTTGCATAAACCCTTGTCCTAGCAAAACCTTAAAATACAATAGCAACTGCCTAGCAACCACTAAGCATGAATCTAGCAACAAGCTCCAGTGCAGTACAGTTTGAATGTTATTTTTAGTCTCCCTCTCCAATTTTGTCCTCATTTTCCAACACGCTATCTATTCAGTGAGCTATGTAACTGGTCTCTTGTCCCATACTCACTGCGTGGATGTCCATTTCTGCAACTTTGCGGCTGGGCTTCAGTTCTCTGAGGACCTGCAGACCTCACCAGGGCACAGACGCTGTGCAGCTCTCGTTCTCCACTGTCCATCACTTTCTCTCTCTCTCTGGAGACCATGTAGGACAGAGTCGACCCCCCAGCGGCCCAAAGCACCTTAGGCCTCGGAAATCCACCACACAGGCGCAAGGTGAAAACCCCGACCCCATCGTTTCTCCACTCCACAGACAGCGGGTGAGGGACTGAGGGAGCCACTGGACAAAGGGTTATAATGAAAGGAGAGGAATGAACCAGCTTGTCAGTGCTGTCCATTTTGGTAGTTCTGTTGTAGATTTAAGTTAAAGTTCTTAACAGTGGTGGTGAATGGAACCAGACGTCGTAACACAAATATGAATATAAATTTAGTCCAAAAACATCTCTAAACTGTTAAAACAATATCTCAGGTATCTGACAGCATCTTCACATACAGTTCATGTCTGTGAGGGACTTCTGGTTGCACTAACCACCACTGCAAATCTTTCTGATAGCTTCTCCAGAACAGATGCCAGGATTTAAAGCATTACCAAAGCGATATTTCCTCCAGACTCGCTCGATGGGCTCCTGGATAGAGCAGTGCTCCACTTTGCACACTATCTCTACACCCTCCTCCAACTCCTCCTCCACCTCCTTCAGTACAGCTGTGGCCCGGAGCGTCCTCGGCTGAGTCTGGACGGGCCCCCAAAGTTCAGACACCCCCCTCAACTCCTCCTCGTTCTCGGCCACCTCCTCAAGATCACTTTCCTGCACCTCGCTCTTGCCTCGCTTCAGCCATTTGACGGAGACTCCAGGAGGGTAGAAACCAGAGATGTCACAGGCCAAGGTTAAAGGTCCCTCCTGGTGGGAGGGTGGGGTGCAGGTGATTTCTGACACGGTGGGATTCTTTATGAACCCTGTGAAAAACAAAGGGTCCTGCATCAGCACATGTGATTGAACTGTATTGTGATGATTATCTGTAAGTTCTTGGCCAAACTGACACTTCCCATACCTGGCATTTTTCTATATTAGATTTTTCTCCCCAGGGGGCAATGTTTGGGGACAATACCTTGCTCAAGGGTACCTCAGGGTAAGCTTCGGATCATGTGGTCCAGTCCCTAGCCCACCACTGCCCCCCAGCAAGTCTATTTAGGACATATATATGGATGTATGTACCAGAAATCTGGCTACATTATTGTAATTGCCCATTTAAGAAAGAAATATTTAAAAATATTTAAAAGTCATCCTTGTTCTGATTGGCTGCAATTGTACCTTATAAAAAAGTAGTCTGGTGCTGACACACTCCTTATAATGTGCACAAGCTATAGGCTGAATAGCTGGACATTTGTAAATGTGTCACAGTCTGTCGTGCCTGTGGTTCCGGCCGGGCACGACAGATGGCGCTCTGTTCTGACTGAGCACACCTGGGCTTGTTCAGACACAGGTGTGCTTCATTGGGGCTGCTATTTAAGCCCCAGTGAGTCAGAACAGAGCACGGTTCATTAACAAGGCTATGTCTCACAGTTAATGGTGGCACTGTTGGTTCTGTATTTTAGTTTATGTTAATAAAGTTACATTTTGGAACCCTGGCTCTGCATTGCCGTCCTTCAAACTCCCCGCCACCGTTACAAAATGTGTATGGTTTTGATTTCTGCCCTTTCCTCACCTCTGGACTTTCGTGTGATTGGCTGTTTGAGTGATATGTGGTGGACGGTGACCCAGACGGTGGTCTTGCCGCTTTCCAGCTCATCCTTGGGCAGCCTGCATTGGCTCATGGCTGAGAAGAAGCCCTGGGCATCCGGGCGGGGGGCAGCCAGAGCCGGAGGTGCAGCAACAGGGCACAGCTCCCCGCCCTTACAGAACCAACGGAACGTGATGACATCCGGGTGAAAGTGAGAGGCCGTCACAGTCAGCATGAAGATATCTGGGGAAGTTCTGCATGTTACTGATGTCTCTTATTTAAATATAATAATATACAATAAAAATAATGAAATAAAATGTAATAAATAAATATATAAATCAATAAATAATATAATAAAAATGGAATTATAATAAACTTCAAATGAAAACAATAGCTAAAATATAATACATTTGATTGAATTTATTTAATAATATTTTGTATAATAACAAAATAAATAACTTCAAATTCAATGTAAATTCTTATATTAACTCAATTTAAATCTATATTGATTTGTTCATATTGTTCTATTTATACATTCTTCAGCTGCTCCCATTTAGGGGTCCCCACAGCGGATCAACCATCTCCATTTCTTTCTGTCCTCTGCATCTTCCTCTTTCAAACCGACCACCTTTGTGTCCTCTCTCACCACGTCCATAAACCTCCTCTTTGGTCTTTACACTTGTATATCATTAGTGGCTGGGTTATTGTTCTACATATAAATAAGCATCTTAAATTATGGTATTATTTTAAATCTTTGAGGAAGTTTCCGTGAAGCTCTGAAGCTCCTACCTGCCTCCCCACTGGATTCTGACAGCTGGATCTCTGAGACTTCAGGTGATGCTGAACAAACAAGCAAACAAACAAACGACTGTTCACTCAAAGGCTAAGATCATGATAAAAAAGAAAAAAACCTCAAACCATATAGTGCTGGTCAAACGTTTGGGCACGCTTACGTGACTACCACATTTTAAACTAAGAATGACATCACAACCATGATGGTTGTGAAAATCACAGCCATCATTCTTTTATTCTTACAGATACGTTCAAAACCATAGAAGCCATTATCTAGAGAGTGAAGCAGGTATTGCGTTACAGATTTCGTACCCAGAAGTGTGAACCTATCGGAAACTCTCTCCATCACCAGTTTATCTTTGCCTCGGTAGGATATCTGGCACTTGAAGAACGCTCCTTTATGGATGGACAGGTTGGGGATGAAGGTGAAGGAGGAGAGGAGCTGCTTGGTGGGTCCGGAGGAGTGCAGTGGCTGCCGGTTGTGCAGTTTGTAATATCCTGGGGCAGTGGCAGGCAGAAGGGGTCCTTTTTCAGACACCAGAGAGACACGCGAGACCCTTGGGGTGTGGCCTGTTGAGGAACCGGTCCCCAGGTTTTTCTCTCCTTGAAAAGAAATAAATGAGATCATGTTTTACCAGAGAAGAGTGATCTCTGACAGACTGGCACCAGCAAGAGTGAAAGGGAAGGTTTAGTGGATGGTAGTGAGACCAGCTATATTGTATGGTTTGGAAACGATAGTGAAAAAAGCTATGTTACACCGGTTGGAGACGGTGA
Source organism: Hepsetus odoe (assembly GCA_017165825.1). Lineage (NCBI taxonomy): Eukaryota > Metazoa > Chordata > Actinopteri > Characiformes > Hepsetidae > Hepsetus > Hepsetus odoe. The sequence goes on from CM029378.1 coordinate 22,400,004, forward strand.
TGAAAATATAAGTGGTGGAGCTGGAGGTGTCAGAGTTAAAGATGCTGAGATTTGTGTCAGGAGGGACGAGGATGGATTAGGAAAAAATATAGTAGAGCAGCTCAGGTTGGACGGTTTGGAGACAAAGTGAGAGAAGCAAGACTGCATTGGACATGTCCAGAGTAGAGAGAAGGAGTATATCAGGAGAATGGTGTTGAGGATGGAGCTGCCAGGAAAGAGAAGAGGAAGGACAAAGAGGAGGTTTATGGATGTGGTGAGGGAAGACATTGTGAGGTGGTCAGTGTGAAAAAGGAAGATGCAGAGGACAGGAAGACATGGAGAAGGATGACCCGTTGTGGAGACCCCAAACGGGAGAAGACGTAGATGTGAAATGAGACTCGAGGGGCGTTTGTGATATCTAGTTAAGCACATGATGGACAGGGTCCATACCGCTACAGGAGGTGTCTGCTATGGGGACGTCATTGAGGAACCAGGCAGTTTGGACCTGGTCTGCTCTCCTGCCCTCTATGCTGATAGTGACCCGGCCTTTCCGGCCCACCACCAACCGTGGAGGCAGGATGATGGCTGACACATTCAGGCTTTTCTGCTTCTCTGTGGGAAGAGACAGAATGGGGGGGATAATGTTACAGTTGGACAAATCCAGAGGTCTGCTAACACAGTTCTTACAGGACATTCATATTGGAAAGGGTTTGTCCAATGAGGCCCTTCAGACTGGCCAGTTTTATCCTACGAGGATCTTCACACCAGACAGTTGTTTCTAGTGAGGACATTCATTCTGATTAATGGAGTTGTTAAATGAAGAACCTCATAATGGCTCATTTTTGTCCGGTGAGGACCTGCATACTTGGCCAGTGTGTATCCATGAGAGCCTTTGTTCTGGCCTGTTTTTGTCCAGTTTGGGCCTTCTCATTGAATAGTGTTTGTCCAATCAGGGCTCTCATACTGGCCTGTTTTTCATAATGGACATCATTGGTCCACTTCGGACTTTCTTGCAGAAGACTGTTTGTCCAGTGAGGTTTGAGTGTCTCTGGCTTGTGTTTTCTCACCATCTCTCTTCTTCCAGGAGAAGCCGAAGCAGAGCAGGAGGACGAGGATCAGCGAGATGATCATCATGGCCACGGAGGCTTTGGCTGATTTGCTCAGAACCAGTTCCCGCGCTGAGAAACAGGAGAAACACGGAGGAAGGAGAGCTTAGCCTTTCGTACTCATCTTATTAAACCACATGAGATATAGAATAAGAGAATAAGGTACAGAGAAATTATGGGCAGACGTTTTCCAAGAGCTCATAAAGCAAAGGCTGTCAAACCTTTACAGGGACAACACAAAGACAGACACGAGGAGATCAGGGACATTTATTCTACTGTTCACAAATTTAGAACCAGTATCTACAGTAATAAACCGAGTCTAGATAACTGTAGATATAAACCCTGTGCGGTTTTACATGCCTCAGGCGACCGCTTATAATAAATATAAATAAGTTAAAAAAGATTTTTTATAAAGTGAAGATAAAATGTCTAAAAATAATAAAATTTGAAAAGAATATGCCGAATGAAGTTATAATTCAATTAATGTTCAGAATTAGTTTAGAATAAAGTCAATATCCACAAATAAATAAATAGTAAATAATATCTAGAATGTACTAATGAAAATAATATCCAAATGTAGTTTATAATGAAATTAATATTCGAGTGTTGCTTTAGCATTATGCTTCAGGTCACTGTCCTGCTGGAAGGTGAACCTCTGTCCCAGTCTCAAAGCACAGGCAGACTGACAGGTTTGGCTCAAGAACATCCCTGTATTCAGCACCATCCATCTTTCCCTCGACTCGGACCAGTTTCCCAGTCCCTGAAAAACATCTCCACAGCATGATGCTGCCACCACCATGTTTCACTGTGGCGATGGTGTTCTTGGGGTGATGTGACGTGTTGGGTTTTGCACCAGACATAACATTTTCCTTGGTTGCTGAAAAGTTCAGTCTGACCAGAGAACCTTCCTCCACACATTTGGGGAGTCGCCCACATGCCTTTTGGCAAACTCTAAACGTGCCTTCTTATTTTTAATGTTAAGTAATGGCCACTCTTTCATAAAGCCCAGCTCTGTGGAGTGTAGGGCTGATTGTGTTCCTGTGGACAGATACTCCAGTCTCTGCTGTGGAACTCTGCAGCTCCTTCGGGGTTCCCTTTCTGTGCTGCCTCTCTGATTAATGCCCTCCTTGTCCTGTCTGTGAGTTTTGGTGGGCGACCCTCTTTTGGCAGGTTTGTTGTGGTACCACGTGCTTTCCATCTGAAGATGATGGATTTGATGGTGCTCCGGGAACCATAAAAGATCTGGATACTTTTTTATAACTCAACCCTGACCTGTACTTCTCAACAACTTTGTCCCTGACTTGTTTGGAGAGCTCCTTGGTCTTCATGGTGTGACGCCTCTTGCTTAGTGGTGCTGCAGCCTCTGGGGTCTTTCAGAAAAGGTGTGTTTATATATATTGACTTTTGAAGGTAATTGGTTGCACGAGGACTTTTTAGGGGCTTCATGGCAAGATTCAATAATTGGCATGTGCATATGTGAATACATATGCACATGCCAATTTTCAGTTCTTTTTATTTTTTATTATTTTTATAACATTTTTCTAATTTCACTTCACCAACTTAGACTATTTTGTGCAGATCCACCACATTAAATAAGATTAAGAAACATTTAAATTACAGGTTGGAATGTAACAACATAGGTAAAAAGCCAAGGGGGGGTGAATACTTTTGCAATGCACTGTATGTCTGCCCCCTGCTGGATGGTGTGTGTATATTACAAACAGAGGATGAGTTTGGTTGTGGTTCACTGTGTTCACATTTATATTTGTGTAAGCTTTTATTGTAAGTGCAGTATATGTTGAGGTACCCAGGGGGTCAGTGGACAGGTCCACTGAGCTGGACACTGGCCGTGAGACGTGAGGCTGACGAGCCACACACTGGACGGTCCCACCACGGTCCCTCTCCTCCGGACTGAGTGTGTAGAACCAGCGGGTTCTGTATGTTCCATCGCTGTTCAGGTGGGCCTGCGGCGGCTCAGGCAGGACAGTCCCATTCTGGACCCAAAGCACAGACATGTCCTCTGGATAAAAGCCATTGAGATCGCAGGCGAAGGTGAGGGGCGAGGACCGAGAGGCGGGGGACACCAGGGACATTGTGACCTTAGGGAGGACTGGAGGGGAAAAAAACTACAAATGTTGTCTGTTTTTTAATTTTTTGAGGTGAATCAGCTTTGGTTGCTATGGAAACATACATTTCATACACACTTCAAAGGTTTCCTGATCACTTTGATCACCTTTGTTGTCATTTTACACTAACAACAAAAAGTTATTACCTGAAAAGTAAAATATATTTCTAATTCATTTTAAGATTTAGTTTCTAGTTAAAGTATGTAAATATTGATAGTGTAAATTTGCAGTCGTGTGCAAAAAGTTTAGGTACCCCAGTCAAATACATAAATGTCCTCTATCGAGACATCTCCAGTATTTTTATAAATAAAACTAAAGCTATGGCACCTTCTGTATTCGTTTTAGTTCATGACCAATATTTTTAACTAAATAAGTTTATTCGACCACAAAATTATTATACATTTAATGTCCAATGTCCTATAATGTAATAAAATTTAAATGTAATAAATAATAGGCTGAATTATTAAAAAAAACTAAGAATGAATTTAAAATTAGGTTACTCTTCAAGAAGTTATATTCAAATTAAGATCCCAAATTCATTAATAAGAAAATTCATAGTGAAAATTATTTTAGAATAAAGTCAATATCCAGATATGAATTATTCATAAAAATATTCAAAATTAATTTATAACAAAAATGACTTTCCAGAGTACATTTATAGGTCAATATCCAGAAAAAGTTTACATTAAAATGTAATTCAGAATTTATGATAATAAATGGCCATACAGAATTAATGTAAAGCTAAATTAATGTCCAGGATGTAAACATTATAAACAAAATATGTCTGAGAAACTTTTGTTTTAAATATTTTTTGAGAAACAGTGACGTGAATCTAACGCATCTAAAAAGTGAGGAATTGCACTTTAATCCCAGGAAGGATGTTAGAGGTTTCAAATGAAAGTCTATGGTCATTTTTTCTGTATTGATTACATTGTTGGACTCACTGATGAGTGTCATCCTGAACTCCTCCACCAGTGGGTTCTGCAGAGCATCTTGATGGACCACACAGCTGAAGGTACTGTTCCTGTCAGTAAGGTCCGGGACCAGAACCAGATGACCAACCGCCTCGTACAGGCCGTCGTTTGTGATGTTCCCTTCGGTCCGTTGAGGTTCTCCCAGCTTTTTGCCCTCCTTCATCCAGGAGAAGGTGATTTGGGCTGGACTGAAGCCCCTCGCCCAGCACTCTACAGTGCTCTCCTGACCCAACACCACCTCTGGAGATCTGATGGACAGGGATGGGGGAGCTGAGAAAGAGCAACCAATTAAACACTGTCAAATAACAAATGAGCCATAAACATTTTTCATGATTTAGAAACTTTTTTCATTTTTTAATCATTTTGTAAATCAGCAAATCTGCTGGTTCCACAATTTCCTTCAGTATTTATAGTTAATTATACAATTAATTTCCAGAATAAAAAACCCAGAAATTTATAATATATTAATATCAAGGATAATAAAAACAAAACTTCATATTATATTTTTAGCTATGTGAAAATGCTCAAATAATATTACTTATATTTAATGTGTTGTTAAATATTAGAAAATATTATTAGTAATTTGTTTATCAATAATAGTATCCTAGAATAGGTTTTTTGAAAACCCAATGCATTTATTAAAAAATCGACAATTACTTAAAAAAATATCTACAAAAGATTTAAAATCAACAGTTTGATTATGATAAAATTAATATGCAGCATGAAATTCTAAAAACACTAATATTCAGATTGAATTTTGATTATTATTTAAGTCAGTATGGATTTACAGTTGCATTAGATGTGTTAAATTTCAACATTTTCATTATTTAAATATACATATTTGTAGGATTAAATTAAAATTGATTAATTTTTTTATATTATTTGATTTAAAAAACATTTTCCATTGTTGTCCAATCAGGACCTTCATACTGGATCATTTTTGTCCAACGAGGACCTTCTTACTGGCCCATTGTTGTCCAATGAGGACTTTCAAACTGGCCCATTGTTGTCCAATGAGGATCTTCATACTGACCCACTTTTGTCCAATCAGGACCTTCATGCTGGCCCATTGTTGTCCAATTAGGACTTTCATGTTGGCCCATTGTTGTCCAATCAGGACCTTCATACTGGCCCATTGTTGTCTAATCAGGACCTTCATACTGGATAATTTTTGTCCAATGAGGACCTTCATACTGGCCCATTTTTGTTCAATGAGGACTATCAAACTAGCTCTCTGTCGCCTCCTACAGTTTCACCGCCATGTTTTTGGTGCTTTTGGAGAAACAGGGACCAGACCCCTGGACCTCAGATGGACAGAAGATTGTCCCTCACCCAGGATGGTAAGTGTGACGTTGGTGGAGTGTTGGGTCCCGTTGCTGTTCACCGTGCACTCATATGCCCCCTGCTGGTGGGAGGTGATATTGTACACTGTCAGCAGGTACGAGCCGTTGGAGATGTCCAGGAAGAAGCCTTGTTCTACGCGGTCATTGGATGCAACGACTAAACCTTGGAAAGACCAGGTGATGTGTAAGAGGCTGCCGTTCGCCACCTCGAGATGATGGGAGGAGCATGGGAGGACAGCAGAGGAGCCCAGAGGAGCAAAGACTTCTGTTGGAAAGACTGGGACGAGGGTCAGTCAGCAGGTTAGACATCAGCAACATGTACATGAAACACAGAAGAATAAAAGAGATCCTTTCGGCATTTGCGCCCCTTCACAATTATAAACCCACTAAAATATGACGTATTTCTGCACACTGTTTTATATTTATTACAAAATCAAGTTAAATACAATTCCTGTCCAGAATTTATTGGAATAAAATGAACATCCAGAATGTATTCGTAATGAAATAATATTCATAATAAAGTCACTTTCACATATGTGTCTACATCAGACACTTCTTCTTCTACATCTTCTTCTTTTGCCTGCACCCGTGTAGGGCTCGCCACACAAACATGTCTAAAGACTTCTTCTTCTTCTTCTTCTTCTTCTTCTTCTTCTTCTTCTTTTTTCATCTTCTTCTTCTTCATCTTCTTTTTTCTTCTTCTTCTTCTTCTTCTTCTTCTTCTTCTTCTTCTTCTTCTTCTTCTTCTTCATCTTCTTCTTTTGCCTGCACCCGTGTAGGGCTCACCACAAAAACATGTCTAAAGACTTCTTCTTCTTCTTCTTCTTCTTCTTCTTCTTCTTCTTCTTCTTCATCATCATCTTCTTTTTTCATCTTCTTCTTCTTCATCTTCTTTTTTCTTCTTCTTCTTCTTCTTCTTCTTCTTCTTCTTTTGGCTGCTCCCGTTTAGGGATCGCCACACAAACATGTCTAAGGAAAAGTGAGGAAACAGTAGAACAGTAGAAATGGTACTGGAAACAGTAGTGCTCGAGGGGAATCGATTGTGCCCTCAAAAGAGTGCGACATATTTCATGACCATAATGATAACATATCATATCACACCCCCTGTGGACGGAGTGGTGTAATGTGGTGGAAGGTTGCCGGTGATGTAACGAACGTATGCCCCTGACGCCACAGTAGTATTAAGTGTTTAATAACAGAGGAACGCCTGGCATTGTGTTTAATCATCGCTGACTCATGATGGGGCAATGGTTCAGAAAAGCCTGTAAATGTTCAGTGCCTTCATTAGTGAATGATTATTGTATTATTGATGGCTGACTTTTCTTTTTTTGGAGTTTCTTAATGTTGAAGATAAAAAAGGGTCAAGAGTTCAAACTTAAATATTCTTTAACTCTTTTGCATTTAACTATTAATAATACAAATTAAATATGTAGCTAAACAGCATTCATTCTTAGATATCTACATACTGAATGATGGGGGAGAGGGAGGACCGCCCAACACACCCAGAGAGAGAGAGGACATTTATACTGAGTGATGGGGGAGAGGGAGGACCACCCTACACACCCAGAGAGAGCGGACAGTTATACTGAGTGATGGGGGAGAGGGAGGACCACCCTACACACCCAGAGAGAGAGAGAGAGGACAGTTCTACTGAGTGATAGGAGCTCTGGAGAACTAATTTAGCTAGGGTTCTAGCTTTAGGTTTCACCTCTGGATTTTGAAATAAAATGTCCTTGAGGATAGTGATGCTACTTGGACAACAATAATACTTGGAAACAGATTAAAAGAAGCCGCTTATCTCCTTCTCTACATCCACTAGTACTGTTATCTCAACATCCGATAACAAGGAGCTCTGTTTCAATACTGCCAAGAGTAAAGTATCCCAGTGGCGTCCTTCATCTGATCGCCAGATATTTATTGTCCTGGTTATTGATTAAGCTTGACTTCGGCTGTCAGTCAGACTGTTTGTTAAAAAAACTTGTAAAATTGTCTATACTGTGAATGAAACCTCACGATTTTCCAATTCAGCACCATTCGGTTTTCATAAAGAAGTCAGTGTTGGCTGAGATCAGATCAGATCACTCCAGGCTGCTAGATGTTTGGAGAAGTTCAGTTTGTGGACCTGCTGGATATGTGATGTCAAATGGCTTTAATAATCTAATGCATAACTTCTGA